>CM068321.1:28326359-28393859 GCA_034766995.1 Acanthacorydalis orientalis | reverse complement strand
AAAAGTTATCGAGAACGTATCATCGTTTTAAAAGGAAATATCTTTCTTTTTTGTTATTTAATTATTTATAATGTTCTTTTTATGTTAGAAGCATTGAATTATCTAAAAATGTAAATAAGATTACATATTGAGATAATTATTCAATAGTGAATTAATTCAATATTTTTTTTTGTTAACTGGTCTATAAAATCTGTATACAAAAGATATAAAATTGAAACCAGTTGTTTTATTTCTGTTGTTCTAATTAACTTCGTTAATTGATTTTATGTTTATAAATGTCAAATTATTAATATAGTAAAATTGGATATACAGCTACATCTTTTGTAAAATGTCATCAGATTGAACAAAGCTCACTGCTGAGTTTATTTTACAAATTATTGAAGGCAATAAATATAAATTGGAAAAGAGAGAAAGATTCATATTATTTATAAAATAACAGTAATGTAATGATTTATTATCGAGAGATGTATATAAATCAATACCTTTTATCAATATTCATATATTTTTTCCTTTAGATTCCTTTTTAAATTATTTTTAAAATTGCAAACCGATTATTATCAAAAAAATGAGAATCCATTTTTCGAAAGGTGATTTTAAATGAATCAAGAATAAATTTACGTTTATTATTTGAATATTTTCGATTGTTCAAATACAATATATTTTTCATTAGAGTGCGTTTTGTAGACTTACCCCAAAGAGTTGTTAACAACTTCGCCGACGTTAACATAAGAAAAAGACCATAAATGCAGCCACCGTGAACAAACAATTGCGCCATAAGGTCGGGCCAGCGTATTTTTGGCTCAAAAGTCACATTGGTACTTCGATAGGACGAATCTATCACGTTAATAGTGTCGTTATGTTTGCTCTCATTACTTGCAACACTAGTTTTTTCACTAGGAACCCGCGAACGTAAAATGTTCGTGCTACTGTGCTGCCCTGAATTCACATCAGTCGCGGCTGCTTTAGAATCGTACGTTGAACACATATTATTATTAGTAACTATAGATCGTTCCCGATCCCCATTATTTAAGTGATTATCATCAGTACATTCACATACATGCATTTTCGATACTGGTTCGATGTCGGCGAAAGGTACAGTCGTACACATATCCTCGCTACATCCCGTGTTCACTTTTGATAAGTTACCGTTCATTCTTGTGTTTTCATTGGCCGCGTTCATATCTGATGCGTCCTCTGATTCCGTCGATGACTTCCTTACGTATTCGTTTTCTTTGTTTGTGTTTGTTGTCGACGTTTCTGTTTCAGTTAATGTAGTATCTCGGGCGGTGTGTTTTTCTACGTCAAACACGTGCTCTTCATTCAAGACGTGTGGCGGTAGTGTTACAGAGGTAGTAGTTTTGTGTTGTGAGGATGGCGTCGCGACAGACGACGGCGCCTCTATGGCGACGCATTCACAGTCAGGGGTTGTGGATACGGTGACGCCACCCTCGCCAGCATCTTCAGATGTATGCTCGGTCATTTTGATGATTCACGCGAGAACTTAATTGTTTCGATGCTGGATGACGTAACAGCAACGTAGTTTCGCTAATGGAGTCTATAACCTATAAAATAATTATATATGTATATGTATATGTATATATATATGTATATATATACATGTATATATATATATATATACATGTATCTATTATTTTTTTATATAATGAATACTTAAAACTGACTGTAAATATTTTTAATTAAGATATGTTTTATATTATTGAACAAATATAAATTTAAAGGGAATGGTTATAGAAAATTTCCAAGTTAACAATTTAAATAAAAGAAATACGAATTTTATTAAATGAATTTCACTGTTTGGTTGAATATTAATTCAAAAAATGCTCATAAATTATATCCAAGTGATCGTTATTAAATTTTGAAAGACTTAATCAATCCAAATTTTTAAAAGATTTTTCAATTTCTAAATCTAATATCCATTCGAATTTTTCTATGATATTTATGTACATTTTTCTAGATATCAAAATCGTCTCTTATTCTTTTCATTGCACGAGAAACAAATATTTTATAAATCCTTCTAATTATCTTTGATGAGTCTATACTTTAATTTAATGAATGTAAAATACCTTAATTAGAGTTTATTCAACTTTTTCTCAAGCTCTTTGAATTAGAACATGTATTGATAAAAAAGAAAGGTCGATAAAAATAAAAAATAAAAGGCTCAATTTCTTGTCATATAGGAAAGAAATAACAAGAAAATATTTTATTAAACAAAATCGATTCAGTAACTACGAATAAACGTGTATGGACTATTCAAAAAAATGTTTATATTTACAGCCTCTTTTTCATTAAAAAATAAAACAAAACATATTTAGACTCTGATTGAAAATAAAATATTTATATAAGAATATGATTCGAACCAACGACACAACACTGTACACGTTTTAGTTCGTCGACCTTTTTATATTCTCTGAAGATATTGATTAGACATTTTAGAAGATGTTGAAATAACTGAAAGAATTTAAAGATAACAACGGCCGGGTTTAATGTATATATTTATGTATATGTATGTATGTCTGTGTGTATATATATATATATATATATAACTTACATTTCATTCAAAATATAATATAATTTTTGAGCTTGAAGTACAATCATTATTTGAATATAAGTATATATATATATATATATATATATATATATATATATATATATATAGTATATTTGTGTTAGTATGCTGTATGACTTTTTGGTAAGCGATTCATATAAAACTGGTACGCTTTCCATTTAGGATTCTTTCGTCTAGAAGCTTATCAAAAATGTACATAATAATTTATTCTAATCCGTAACTGTCATGTGTTATATGACACAGAGGTAATGCAGTATTAATATTGATTAACCATGTGTTTGTTTGCGACGACAAATGCGTGAAGCCGAGTTCTACTTTTATCTAGTTAAAAGTGGATATGCATTGATATTTAGATCGTACGCTTAGAAATAGTCTATATTTGAAAATATCATTCTCTATACTTACAATATTTGATAAGTAATATTATCATTGGTGTTAAAAATATGATTGAAACATGTGACCACCTAGTAATTTTAATATAATGGATTCGTCGAATTGATTAGATGGATTGTATATAATAAAAAAAAATATATTTTGTATTATAAAATAAGGTGGGATATAATAATTGTACGAACTAATAAAACCCCTTGAAATATTCATAAATCATAGTCTGTATAATGGAATGATAAGTAGATGTTTTTCATGTGCAAATATTCTTAATAGTTTCTTAAAATAGAACGTTCTATACCAGAAGTAATGTTTAATTTTGTTTCAGACATATAAGATCGTATGTATTCAAATTCTCTAATTTTTTCTTTAATAATATAAAGTTCTCTTTCAAAAATGATCAATACCCTCAAAAGAAAAATATGTATTTTTTATACAACTAAGCGTCATAAGATTACAAACGTATAGTATTTGTAAACTTTGATTAATAACTAGATGGCTTTGTCAACAATTATCTTTCGATTGTTTAAAACATGTATTGATTTAATAACAGTGTTTAATGACATTTTCTTAGAACATTATTTGTAAATTATTACTTTCAAAAAGAGGAAATAAAATAATAATTCTGTTTCAGAAATAAAGCGATTATAAAATATTCATAGAAAGAATAATTAATTTTTGGATTATATTAACGCTGTGATATGCATTGTATATTTTTTGAAAAGTAAGGTTAGTAAAAAATATGAATACTCGAATAATATTTCTGTTTCATATAATAATATATTTAATTTTATTTTATTTCGACATATTCAAATCTATTGAAATCTAATACAAATTATAACTTATTTAAAATGTTTATAGATTAAGGTTATTATTGCATGAGAGATATATATTTTATTAAGAATTTGATCAATGTTTTTAAATCTTTTCATTTAAATATTATGTATATATATATATATATATATATATATATATATATATATATATATATATAAAACTTCATTAATATAATTTAATTTTTTTGTGTATAATCCAAATAAAATATTAAATGAACTAGATAATTTCTTCTATAAATCTAGTAAAGCACTTAATAATTTTTAGAAAAGAATTTAGTATTATTTTTATAAACATTAATTGAGATAATATATTTTAATTGAAATATTAAATTTTATTTTCGATTTGTCATTTCAACTGAAATATACTATTGTTGTTTTTAACAGAGGGTTACGGATTAAAGAATGATTTGTTTGTAATACATTTTTAAAATTTTTTATATATATATATATATATATATATAATTTTTATATTTATATATGATTTGCTTAGAATACATTTTAAATTTGTCATATATATATATATATATATATATATATATATTTGTATGTAATATGACAATTACTGGAATCAGTTTCTATTGATCAATTAGTGAATTAAGGTCTAACAATGAATATTATATTGATTTTTAATAAGGTACATTCTTTCTTTAATATATATATATATATATATATATATATATATATATATATATATATATATATGTATGTATAATATGAATTTGTATTTCAAGAATTTTCAAAAAATAGGAGTGAATAATAAATAAATCGCGAACTATAAATAAAAGTACTATGACTGAACAGAGCTGAATGTAACGTATACAAGTGTTAATAAATATAATAAATGTGTTTGTTACGATTTTGCAATTGTAATTGAAACACGTGGCGATGATATTCGACCATCTTATGTAATAATGTAAACTGAGTATAGTAGTCCCCATGTATCATTGATCGAAATTGATATTCAATCATTATAGTTCGTCAGTTCAATTATTTCAATGTTACACAATTGCATTTATTGCTGTATCATAAAATGTGGATAATGTAATCAATATAATAGTATTGAACGGATTGATAATGAAATTCAATGTTATTTACATGGAATGGATTTATAAAATGGAATGTTTTTAATTTATTTTTTAGAATTATTTGAAGCCATATCTGTTTTTTTTCTAGTGTTTTTGTTCTAAAATATATTGTTGCTTTTAATGTAAGTATTTTAGTACTTTCTCTTATGAAATGACTTTATTCGAGAATACTTTTTGTACTTTTTACAACAGACACAAAAAAAATCTATGGAAGAATCGGTTAATATCTGAATATTTTCTCTTATTTTTTCGTATTGTATGCCATTAAAAATGTGTATATATGTATTACATATCAAAACTGTCATGATAATAATCACATTTCATTGTAAATAGCAAAAATTATACGTTTTGTGTTTATTTCTGCCATGCAAATGGGATAGTGAATAATGCAATGACATAAAGAAATTTATGCTTACACAGGCAATGCCATTATAAGATATTCTCACGTTATTTCCTTTTATATATTTTTATTTTATGCTGCAAAACATTACTAATTGTATGTGGAAGTCGACAAATTAGAACTTCAGCAACTACAGATAATGACAGGTATTATTTCTATATAGTAATAATTATCTGTAAAATGTATTACGTTTAAATATACATTAGATAAATTTGTAGAGATATTTCTCTATTTTAACATGTTTTTTTATTAATAAGATATAGTCGTTGACTTCGCCTGTTTTAAATCTATTAGACACTGAATTATAGTTGGTGGAATTTATAGTATCATATATATATATATATATATATATATATATATATATATATATATATATATATATATATAATGATTAATGAATATTCGTTGTATTGACATTCTTTTGTATAAATATTGATCCATAATTTACGAAAATGTCTATTATTCCACAAAATTTTGATACATTTCAAACATGCTATCGTTGAATTGAATTATTATTTAAATTTTTAATATAATTTGATAAAAAGACTTCGAAAATGAATGCATCTAAACATGAAAATGTGTACAATATATATAATTCACTTTTACTTTACAAATGGGTGAATTTAAATTCTAAAATTGTAGATTAAACGTAGCTAATTTTATACCATTGAAAACTTTTTGTTAATAATAACACATAAGCAATAAAGATAACCGTAGAGAAAATTTTATTATTATCTACATTAATTACAGTTTTTATAATTTAGTATTATGTAAATTAATTACAATTTTCTAATTTTAATTTCTTTAATGGAAGTGTTATTTCATCGTATTCATGTTAATATCATTTTAAAGTGAATTTTTCGGTCTATATTTTGGTAATATCGACTTTGGTTTTATTATTAATTTTCGTTCAAATTGGGATATTGAATTAAAGATGGAAAAGGAGCAAATAAGAGCCAAGTTTTATTTGCGTTCAAAACGGGTGGTAAAGCAGCAGAAACTGCTCGTAAACTGAACGATGCTTTTGGCGTGGGTACTGTTAAGGAAAATACGGTGAAATGGTGGTTCCAAAAATTCGTGTAGGGCCAATAGCCTTGAAGATGAAGATCGCGGGCGTCCTTCAGTTCATAACGACGAACTAAAGGCGTTAGTTGAATCAGAACCACGCACAATAATTCGAGAGCTTGCACAAAATTCAGGCGTTAGTCATCCAACAGTTCTAGACCACTTAAAGCATCTAGTTGAGAAAAATGTATATGAATTTGAAGGTGACAAATGGAAATTGTTTTTTTAGCAACCTAATAGTTAATAGATAAATATATAATACGAAGAACAACATATAAAAATGGTAATTCTAGTTTTCTTTTTACTTTAATATATTCTAGAAGATCCAGCTAAATTTAATTATAAATTTAAGTTATAATTCAATATTAAAAATTATGATTAAATGTCATACGTTTAATAAATTATTTCTAACCTTGGCAGTACAATTGTTGACAGAGTGTAGCAATTACATTAAGTGCAATCAATATTTTTCTCATTTTTAATGTTATGGTCAATATTTGCCTGTTTATATCTATGTGTGTTTCGTAATAATAACGTATATATATATATATATATATATATATATATATATAAGTAAAGAATTTAAAAAATTCCGGTTTTTTTTCAATATACGTTCGTTACAATTAATTAATTACTTAAGTAATTAATTAATTAATTAATTAATTAATTAGTAGTAATTAATTAATTACTTACTTAGTAAATTTTAGAAATAGGTGCAATGCTTTAATATATACTGACACTTTGTCAAGAGCTTATCTAAAAATTTTAAAAAGGTTTAAATGTACTAAAGACGTTGAATTGTGTTCAAATGTATAGAAATTGTATACTTTAATGTGTTTATAAACTGTAGGCATGTTCTGTATGGCATCGAAATTTGATATTTAATGATTTGCATGATATTATTTTAAAATATTAAGAGAAAAAGGTACTCCTTTCAAAAATCACAAGTCCACTCAATATAAAGCACATAAAAAGAATAAATAATTGTCATGTTCGTGTGAAATCTAATCTATTCTTTTTTTCTAATATGTAGCAAATATCTTTGACGTGGTTTGATGTGTGTACTTATTTCCAAAAACTGTACAGAATTCATTCAAAATGTTCATAATAAATAATACCAGTTACAACGAAATATTGTCATAAATAAACATTGATACTCGCACATGGTTTCATTATTCGAATTACGTAATATTTACGAGTTTAACAATGATATGTGCACACCTGTATCAATACTGCTATCAAATTTTTTATTATATTGTTGATAATATAATTGTCTGATAAGAGAATTATGCAATAAAATTAGAAACTGCGATTTTTTTCAATAGGCGCAGATTTAATTATATATATTTATCTGTCTGTGTACACTTTTATTGAAAAGTAAAATGTTCTAAACTGATTTAAATAAACAATATTGAAAACGCGATTCAAATAGAAAATAGTCATATTTTTCACATAAACTATTAACTTAGTATTTATTTTATAAGATTATTGTATTTGTATGATTAAAATAGAATTATATAACATTCTTTAAGTTTTATTTATTATTTATCAGGTGAAAAATTTGGAGCTATTAATAAAACTGCATGTAGAAATTTTATGGTATAATAAAATTGTATCGATTTTTGTTTGTATCGATTTTTTTAAAAAAATGTCGAAATTTTATATAAATAAATATGTATTAAAATAAAATTATTCTTAAACCGTTAGAATTTTACTTGTTATATATATATATTATTAACAGAATACACAATACACCTGCTTCAATATTGTTATCAGACTAAGTACTGCATTGTTATTATCACAAATGTTAACCACATGACCCAGATAATACTGATCAGAAACTAATATAATAAGATTGTGAGATGGTACAACTGCCCACACACAAATGGGTAAACATTAATGGCCGTTTCTCAGGCTCATCGGCGTCTGTATGTCGCGACGCCGTTCCTCACGGGCGTCGAACTTATTCAGAACGATTTTTTTCTCTACTGTACGAGCATGAGCGGAGTTGTTTGTGGGATGAGTTTGTAACACACTTTTGTTACAGAAGATATTGTTATAGAGCATGTTTGTAGCTGACATTTCAACTAAATGCGAACGTGTGAATTGTTATCCTTGAAGTTTAGATAATGAACAAAAAACCTAAAATTAAATATATTTACAAGTTAATCTAATTTTAAAATGTTTCTGACAAATATATGCTCGCCTAATAAAATGTTGCTATCATAAAAAAGAATCTGTTTAAATTGATATTATTATCTTTATATATATATATATATATATATATATATATATATATATATATATATATATATATATATATATGGAATGATAATAAGTTATAAGTTATTTAATTTAGCCTTTGATACTTGTATAACGTAATTGTCATTTATTTATACTGTTAGAATCAGTTAACGGTAATATTGTATATAATTGCAAACATACAGTTTTGAATCGTTAATTCAATTTATACCGTACTTTCAGTTGATAATTATTAAAGTAGGTAATAATGAAAAAACAGTTAGTTTCAGAAGTTTAAAATGTAGAAAAAATAATATTTGCCCAAATGTAAAAACTGTTTATAATGACAAATTTTCGGACATGTAAAAGCATACATTTTCTTTCATATATTTCTCTAATTCATTATTATGTATAGTGTTTATTGCACTACTTTTATACGATTAATATTACTGTTCATTTCTTAAAGATTTAAATAACATACATTTAAAATTAAGTATCATTGTTGATTATTATTAGAACTAGTCAGGAATTATAATTTTGTCCAGTATCGTATTAATTACATTATATAATACATTTCAATTACATGTTTTTACTACATAGTTTTAATTCTGTACAATAAATGATGGTATACTATAAAGTTGCAGGAAATAAAAAAGACTTAAAATGTACTAATGATACAGCATTAATGTCGTCATACGAACGGCCAAGACTACTAATTAAATGTGCTTAAGAGCGGCAGAAAGTAACATTAAAATAGACATTAACCGGCTAGTGCAGCTGTAGCGTGACTTCTTGGAAATGAATATATTTTAGATTCTAAAGTTTCACTATTAATTCTTATTATTTATTTTATGCTAATATTCTAAACGCTGCTATATTAACATAAATGGTTATAAAGAAAATGTTTTTTGTACTTTTTAGAGTTATTCTTTTTTGACTTTAGAATCGTGATAAATTTTACGACTCGACATAAATTTTACTATTTTTCTCTTCGATTTTCTATGTATCAACAATTTAATTAATTAGCAGCTTCTTAGTATCAACAATCAATTATTTTGGAATCAAGAAAATTAAAATTGAATAAATGTCAATTTTATTTAATAAAATAATACTTGATAAAAAGTTCATGACGATTTATATTTTAAAAAGCTTATTTTTGTTGTCATAAGAAAATATTTTTTGCTAAAAGAAAAAAATTGATATAAATTAGTATGCTATAGTATAAGTTTAATGAAAAGGTATATAGTACTGTTTGAGTTACATATTTACAAGGTTGTATTAAAACAAACCTATCAATACAAATTAATTAATCGACATGCATAGTTAACCATTTATTTACTCATAAATCAATGTTTACATTGTATTTAATTACTATTGATGTTATTCATACGGATCAATAAGTTAGTGACTTTATTAAGACATTAGATCTTACAAAAATAAAAAAATATGTAATTAATCAAAAGTATTGCTGATATGATGGCACATTAAAAGTAATTAATCATGAAATTAAAATCAGTTTAAAACTATATAAAATATATGTGTACTCAAATGATAAAAGAAGTTGTATTATGCAGTAATTGAACGTTTAAAATTAATCTTGGAGAAAAACGAATATTATTGAATGTTATACAACATAATCGTTTATTTAAATATTGACACGTTTCAAAGCTTTTTAAAATACGTTTATCACACGTACGTCTTGTATATTTTTATTGAAATAAACACTTATTTACGGTACTTGTTTGTAATTCTAAAAGTGTATGTTAAACGTTTGTCTTTATTGCACGATCTTATTTTTTTTTATTGTGTACAAGAACTTAATTGAGTTATTGTTTGTACTTGAAGTGGACGTCACGTGCAATTTCATATGCAACATGTTCTGTCATATGATGATAATTATTGAAATTTCTCAGTTACAGGAAAATGTTGTAATGTATATATTTAGAAAAATTTGAGTAAACATATTTTAGTTTTGGGTTGCTTATATTAAAATATATATTAATATATACTTATGTACATATATATATATATATATATATATATATATATATATATATATATATGTGTGTGTGTGTAAGATGAACATTTATAGAATTTTTACTTGATTTAACCAAAATATCATCGACTTTAAAACATGATATGATGTGTGTATGTACGTATTCAAATATAAATATATTCATGCAATACTAATTGTCATACTCATACTCGGTAATTGTAGATATATTTGCTAAAGAAAGAAGAATGTACTTTTAATATGCGTAGATCTGCATAATTAACTTTTATTTGTTAACAGTCCATTCATTTCTTAGTGTAACCTTGAAAATGATGCACTCTATAGTAATACAGTATTGTCATTATCGCACGTGTTGTACCTTAACAGGTGGAAACTAGGCTAACGCCCAATCACTGTTGCTAGCAACATTTGCTTGCTTAAGATGTCGTACAGAAATGCGCGGATTGTGTAATCCGATGTTATAGAAATAGTAGTACGAAATAGTGTATCAATCGATAGTTTAATACTTTCACTTTATATTTTTCAAATGGAATTTATTATTCTATATAATTCCTTAGGCAGTCATAAAAATGTATGTCAATCACATAGAATACTTTTTCCCAGTTTTTTATTTAATTGAAAAAGAACTTTTGAATATTACATACTTCTTTTTACAATTTTTATAAAACACATTCCAAACAATATTTTTTTAAAGTGTAATAATCAAATACAATACAATACTAAAAAAATATTAAAAATTGGTTTGAAACTATTAATTAATAAAATACTTATTTATGATATACAATTCAAATTATTTATTTCTTTAACTTATCTTATTGAACATTAACACTAAATTAGATATTTTATTATGTTTTTACTGAAAATCCTCTACAAAAATCTTTTTTCATAATTATCAAAAATTAAAACGAGAGTTTAAAAATAATAAATAAATTCAATATTTAACATACTGCAAAATAATCAGCTCTTTATAAAAATATGCAATTTAATATAAAATTTACCATCTAGCTATACTTTTTTTTTCTTTAAACTTTAATGACTCATTTATAATTAAATTGAAATATTATTCAGACAATATCGATTGAACTGATAACAATCGTCTGTTCAGACATATTCTATCATAAATATATGTATATATATATACATGTATATATATATACATATATATATATATATATGTATATATATATATATATATATATATATATATATATATATATATATATATATATGTATATAAATTGTTAGTTGAAGTTTATATTGATTAATTTGTACACAAGAATGGCTATATACTAGCACATATTTAAGAAATATGAAATTTAATGCTATAAAATAAATTTTGTGTAAATAAACTTATACGATTGATTAAATTAAATAAAAATAAACAGGAAATATAGTAAACGTTTAATAAAATTTAAAATTGAATCGAGTTTATTAATTCTGTATCCGAATTTTTGTAAATTACTAATAAAAAATATTTTTCCTGCAATTTCAGAATTACTACATATTGTTTTATCTATAGTCTGTTGCAGTACTCGTAATTATGTATTTAACATATGTTAGTAAACAATGCCTAATTGAGTATTAATATCAGCTTTGTATAGCATCTGTGCAGTATACGGATCAGAGTTTGGAGGAAGATAAGTTAAAGTATATCTGATTTTCTAGTTGCTGACCATGTAAATTAATCAACAAAAACAACTGTAATAATAACAAAAGAAAATTATAGATTATTATGTATTTAAATGGTCCATTGAATATGATTTAAAGGAGTGCCATAGTGACTGCGTTTAGAGTCTAAGTAGCGTGTTCGTTTTTTAATATTCTGAGTGAATTGAAATGATTTATAATTATTTTATCAAAACTACAGGCTGAGAAATTGATTAATAAATAACTTGCACATATGAATATATATATATATATATATATATATATATATATATACATTCAAGTTTTTTTTTCCAATGTTTGTCAATAAAATATGATCACAAAGAACGATGGCAGCACCCAGGTATACAGTGATCCGTAGTTCCAGGATGTTTGCCATAGGTGTGCTCACATACCAACCCATCGTTTCAAAATCATTTACTCAGGAAGTATACTGTTTAGTAGTGAAATGATGTGTGAGGTGTTTTCGCAAAAAAAGGTCTTTTATTTATCACATATTTTTTATATAATTAGATTATCAGTTATCATTAGATGCTCTTTATTATTTCTTCATGTAGGGAGATATATTTGTGTACATTTTTGTATATTCTTTTTATTTTATTCTCCTTGTTCAAAACAAATATACACACATACAAACATACATATACATATATATATATATATATATATATATATATATATATATATTAATAATAATCATTTTTTAATCATTCGAATTGTTTGGAAATCGTTCATGTAATATACGATGATATATTTTTTGAAAAATGCACAATATGGCTTCATTTCTTAAAAAAAGAGACCGAAATTTAATAAATATAGTAACATATTAATATATTTATAATAATAGGGCCGAGTATTTATGTGTATATACCGAATAAGTGATTAACAATTTATTTGTGAAAGTTCGAATAATTTGGCAGTTAACATATGTATATATATATATATATATATATATATATATATATATATATATATATATATATATGTGTGTGTGTGTGGTTAATGTTTGAAATATTATTATTTACTATATTTAATTGATATTAAATTATACAGACAAAAAGTATATATTTCAATTTATATTATGAGCTAATGGACACGTACTTTTGGTTTAATAATTGAAAAGTCTAGTTATAAATTAATGAATATAAATATATCTACATATACATTTACTTATTGCTATATATATATATACAGTCATCAATATTTTGTAAAAAATAAAATAATTTATACTGTAACGTTGTGAAAATCGTATTTGACATTAATGCCACCAAGAAATACATTTAGAGTGAAACACAACCCTTGTAGTGGTTGTTTATGCGTTATACATTCATTTTATTTACCTATAACGTAGATACCTGTCACCCTTTTTCATAATGGGTAAGCAATAACTGTAAACATGTTATTGATCGGAGAACGTTTTGATGACGTCCATTAATAGAGCGCTAATAGTCTTGCAAGAGACAGTCGATTTTTATAGTAAATATGATTGTTTTTATGACATATAAATGAAAACAATCATCAATCACCATACTACAGAGTTTTATATATATATATATATATATAATACAAGCGACATCGTTAAATAAAGTATATGGTATCATAGTAAATAATATTTATATTATAAATGATGCAGTATTTATTCATTTTATATAAAGGTTTAGTTTAGATAAAACATAAATTAATAGCAAAATATAATTGGAAAAGATATAAATTTTGTGTGAATACTAATCAGTATTATATGTGAAGCTTTATTCTGGAAATACTTCTGAAATTAAAATTGTTATTAAGTTTATGCTTCAATTCTTGTTGAATTAAAAATTCAAAAACTCTTGTAAATAAGCATTTTGAAGTAATTTATGATTCTTTGTTGAATTAATTATTTTTTAACGAGTTTTAATTTAATTTTTGCTTATTTTAGTCTATGTGAAAAATGTTGTAATTTTTGAAGTAAAATTTAGGGTTAATTTATTTTTGTATGTCAGGATTATACTGCTATTTAGTTTTCATTATTAGATAATTATTAATTTGATATAATTAATTTTTAGTTTTATTATTAATTACGATATGTATATAAGGGCAAATAGAAATAAAAAAACAGAATTGTTTCAAATACTTAATAATATAAATATAAAAGTTGATGTTATAACTTTTATGTGATTCATAAAAAATTAAAAAGTATTCAAAAAATATAATGGGATTAAATAATATCTAAAAGATTGTTTAGTATACGAAAATAAAAATATCTAATCAACTTGTAAATAGTAAGTAATCTATTTATAATTGAATCACATCTGTACATATAACTCTAAAATTAATTTGTTTGCTTTACGTTTTATCATATTTAAAAAATATTTTTATCTACTATGACTACTTAGTTTTCTCACACATATTTTCTCGAAATGTGTGTCAATACATAACAATAAATGGCAGTGACGTGACATTCCTTATCATCGTTTACCTACATGTGATGTCTGAAAGTACAATATGAAGGGTATGATATTTTGTTACAAGTGATTTAGACTGAAGAGGCAGAGAAATGCATATCTGTAAAAGAATTTCAAAAACTTGATAAGAAGCAAACGTTTATATTTTAAAACGAAGTCGTTTCGAAAAAATTATAAATGTGTTTATATTTTTATTTCTTAATATAATAACTTTTCATATAATCTTTGTTTTGAATTATCACACACAGTTTTGTCAGCAGTTGCTTTTAAATTTATGATTGAATAAATTCGAATACACGAAGAAAAGCATCGAGTATTGATTTGCAGTATATTGCCTCTTGTATTTAAATATTACCCTTTTTGCTCATTATACTGTATATATTGACAAATATTTGAATGTACTCAATGTGTCTAGAAAGAAAGCTAAATTATCTCCCCAAATAATTCATTTTAAAGATTTTATTAAGGCTATACACTTTTATAGGGGTTGAAGAAACATATTATCGGTATCATTTTCTGAAACGAACAGTCTACTTCTGGTTAATGTTACTTTTAAATTTATTCAGTATCGTACCGTTCTTTTCTATAAATTTTGAATGTAGTTTTTGATATTCTTCATGAATTTTTTATATTCTTGGTTTACAATCAATAATTCATGATGTCCATCAGTTTTTTTTTTATTGAAATTTGCACTATCTAGATGAAAATGCTTAAGAAAAAACGAAAAATATCTTGAAAAAAGCAAAATAGGATTCCACTGATAAAAGTTGATAATAGGGACTGTATATAATACATTACTCAAGTAATGTTTGGAAAATAATTGCAAATATCAATTTAATTATTGTTTATTTCCTGTGAAAGTGGTTTTCTTTTTTCTTTTTGAAAACGAGTTTAAAAAATACATAGAACTTTGGTCGTTTATATCGAATACTATTTTAACAAGTTTGAATATTATTTTAGTTCATAGTTAAGAGTGTTTTTTTAATAAGATATTTATTATAACTTAGGGAAAAACGTTTTAAATAAAATTGAGCACATACGTTTTGTTCTTTTTATCGATTGTTTGAATAAATAAAATAGGAACATTTTATTGCTCAAATATAAATTTAATACATACATGAAAACCTATTTTGTACGCATATAAAAATTTATAGCTCAGAAAATACGTCGACATCTATTCACAACTGTTTCATAATTCATAAACGTACAATAGAAATTCAATAATATTAACATTCTTATTTGTTACTGCCTCGACTGTGTTATCATAAGTTGACAGACATTTTGATTTATACAATTTATTCAGTAAAAACACATACGTTTTTAATACATGAATAGCCATTTCGTTTCGTGGAAAATAGAAAAGATTGTAAAAGACCAACACCGAAATTGAACTCACACGTCACGAAACTTTTAAGAATTGCTGTCGATTGCGTGACATTACTTAGATTAGAGTCTCTGTTTTTGTTTATCAGTCCACGTTTTTGTTTTCTTCATGTCTGGCAAATTCTCATGTGTATATTCTGGATAATGATCCGATCGTATCAGATATTTGGAGCCGCTATAGGTTATGTGCTCTGATTATTTTTATTTCACATAATTAAGTTTTACACGATAGGTAAGAGGTCGTGGACATTTGATACTGATGTTATTGATTACAAATATGTTCTCATTTACCATTATTCACACGTAAAGCAGACATATGAAATAATAATTTTTTAGCAAAAGTAACTAAAAATATACGATTAATTGTCTCTGGAATATCATATCAATTTTAATAGAATTTAAATTTACAGTGAGGATATATAAAAACTTAATATAATTTATCAATTAAAATGAGATTTATTAAGAAAACATTGATTACATAAAATGCAATCAGTGAGTAAATATAATTAAATGAAATACAATAAAGTCGCCAGTATACTAGAATTATCGGTGTTTTGGATTAATTGATTGCAAATGAATGAACCGCCAACGTTGAAAACGTTTGTTCTCTTATTTGACAGAGGAAGTTAATTTATGTACCTATCACCTCAAAAGATATGTGGGTATTTTTTTCAAATTAATTTAATTGTATTATTTGTGCATAATTCGTTAAAAAATATTTTTATTCTTAAAACAATTCAATGTTATACTAAACACTAGATCGATTTCTTCAAACTGTTTTAACAATTTTCAATTTGAATTAATTTTTTGCATCTTATTTCATTTTATTTTCTATATAAAGCTATCTAGGCAATTATTCAAATATATCGTCATACAACGTAAAGTAAAACCCAATCATGCAAAACGGAAGAAATGAAACTCACAGATAATTTGTTTCTTTCTTATAATTTCTGGTTCAGTACAAAAATTATTCTGTTCTTATTTTTTTTTCTACAATGAAAAATATTTACTTTGTTAATAGAAATGGTATTGAATAGTAGTAAAATAAATCGTAGTGTTAGGAATATACGAAATGTATTAACAGTAGTTGAATTACTTTAACAATTTTTTAAAATGTACTCTCGTTCATGAAAATGTCTGTGAATTTTGTTCCTGCATTTTAGGCAATTCTTTAAACATTTTTAATAAATAAATAGTTTTCAAACGATATTAATCATATTTTATATTTACTAAATAATGATAATAAAATACTATTTTTATAATTCAATTTTTAATTTATACTTTACCAAAAATTTAATATTAAACTTCACATTTTATTACTAAATCGGAATTAAATTTTAATTAATATTTTTTAAGGAAAAAAATATATAGTTGACGAATTTGCTAAGACTGTTGAACTTTTATATAAAATCCCCAGTCTGCTAATTTCCTCTCTTGTCATTTCAATATGTTTTATATGAAATGAATTTTTTAAATATTTTTGTGTTGTATTATGACTAGGATAAATATATTTTTCAGCAGTATGTTAGTCGACGAAAATTTTTATAAATTACAATTTATCTATATAAATGAAATTCAGAGAAGTTGTAGATGTTGAAGATATATATATATATATATATATATATATATATATATATATATATGTATGGATTTGTAATTTCATTAATATAAACAAAATCATTCGACGATATTAATAAAATAAACTTATAAATACATTGTAGTGACAGATACTTAGAGATAAATAGAAACAATATTGTGTAATTATATATTTAATTGTCATTGTGTTTATCATTTAAAAATAGTGTATGAAATCATGAATTAAGTATGAAATTGTATAGGAAGAGTACATTATGAGTGTATGCACCAGTGCACAATGCCCTCGTCACTATCATCATAGAAGTGATGTAACCTGTTTGGATAATGTGCTGCCACGCGTCGACCTTGATATTTTTTACTGCTCCACCTGCCTCTACATTGTAGGTGTGGTTGTTATCCACATGACAATCAGCCATTTTAGTGTATCCAGTTTGTTTGTAAACATATGCATTTTTAAATTCCCGTTGCGTTACTAAAAACGAATTGGAACAAACTACTTGTTTATTAAAACAAATTCATTCGACTAATGTATGGAATTGTTCATTTATTCTAATTTAGATTGAAACATTATTTGAATAAAATATTAGTTTATTTTTCAGAGTTCGTGGCTGAAATGGAAAGGTATATTGCGGCATTCAAAAATATGTATTACGCAATCGTTACTTCCTGTCCGTTCAACACTTTTTTACAACAGTGTTTAGATATTTTTGTTATGATCATTTATCTGTGTGCTGTGAATGACTGTAATGAGTTAATAAGCTGCAGACTAGTTTGTTCAAATATTTTTACTGTAATATCTTACTGCAGATTTGTAAAATACAGTATTCTGTTTTACATAGATAACTAAAAAAATCGAAATTTGCAAACAGATGCATGTGGAATTATATATAAATGTACATTTCATTATTTGCAATATTTGTCATTATTTTTTATAAGAATTTATTTATAAGAAATTAAAATGTCATTCAAATATTTTAAATAAGTGGGTGGATATTCATTCTGGTTTCGTCATCTTATCTACCTGTTGGGATCTGTTCATTGCCTAGTTTTGAACAACCAATTCTTAATTTATTAGTGTTCTGTTTTGTTGGACGAAATTATTTCTATGTTGTAAAGAACAGTATTCTCAAAATTTATCCATTAATTTTGTACCGTATATAAGAAAATTTAGTCGGTTACGTTGTTATCAAAAAATAAAAATCTATTACTTGATTATCACAGCTCATACTATTATTTAACGATTGAATTCGAATTAAAAATAAAAATTATTTAAAGAAACACTTCTAAAATGATTTAACAACAATTGTTCGTTTGTATCAAGTTTATATGTACAATACATGGAAATATTCTTGGACTTGTGAATAAATTAAACTTTACACCTACAAGATGAAGTCGCCTACATAACAATGACAGAAGCACATTAAATAGTTGTTCGGTTTACAAAATCAGTAAACCAAGATCTTATAAAATATTATGTACTATATACTAAAAAATTAGTTTCCAATATTAGATCCTATTATTAATGACTGGAGTTATAACTTGGGTTTATATATATATATATATATATATATATATATATATATATATATATATATAGATATATATATATATATATATATATAATTTTAATTATTAATGAATGATTTTGTGTACAAATATTATGAGACTAAAAAATATACAAACAGATATATACAACTGGAACTAAAATCAAAAAAACAAACTGAAAATAATCGACAAGCTTGATTGTAACAATTTTATAATTGTCTTATGTCGAAATATTATTAGAATAATTAAAAATGTGTATTCAAATCTAATTTTCTATAAATACCTTTAATAATATTTAAATCTTAATAAAAGTAACGTCCTATCAAAATATATAATCGATTATTATTATTACAATTTATAATTAAAGATAATCGACGATTATTTGTTTTTAAAATCGAATAAATATACATGTCTATTCAAATTAAAGATCCGAATTGAACATTAGCATTTTGTCTACCTGCAACATTTGCAGCAATACAGATATTTTCTTTGGAGCAATAAACTTAAATGACCCTAGTGTGTAAAAGAAAGATAAAATATAATTTATTGTAGAATATATATGAAATTATTTTAATAAAAATAGTTTTTGAGATTAAATCTTTGTGGAGATAAGATTTTTTACACTCATTTTATATATGTATATATATATATATATATATATATATATATATATATATATATATATATATATATATACGTGTGTGTGTGTGTGTAAAAAATATCATTGATTCGGTTACAACTACAGCAGAATTTGTGAATATCTAGTTACGCTATTGCGTTAAACGACTGCGGTCTGCTGTGTAGGTCACATACAAGTTAGATAAATGTTTTGGTAACTTGGTTCAAGGCGTTTTAAAGAATGGACTATAGACCGAGCTGAAAATTTACACATCGTAATTTTTTTTAATGTTAATAAATTGAAACCGAATCAGTAAATGTCCGATTTTTTTTTAATTTAACAGCTATTCTGCAAACCCAGAATCGAAAGATCTAAAATACTTTATCAATTATGCACAAATTATAAATTTATGAATAATTTCGTACTTGTATCTTTATGTTGTAGATATGTACTTCTCAAATAATCATTTAATTTAATTTCAGTGTGATTTTTGATGTTTTTATTACACCTGGATATTTTTATTTTATAAAAATATATAATATGGAGTAATGGCAAGTTATTGTTTTAATACTGATATATATATATATATATATATATATATATATAACTTGAATTTAGTATATATGCATACATATATATATATATATATACATATATATATATATATATATATATATATATATATGTATATATTTATATATATGTATATATATATATACATACATATATATATATATATGTATATATATATATATATGTATATATATATATATATATATATATATATATATATATATATATATATATATATATGAAATTAACCGTTCATTTTTAAATACGTATATTCTTTATATGTTAATTATGATTTGAATATTGTGGAAAGTAAATTAAAAAAAACAGTATTTTTGTCGATTTAATTCAACCAAAAATGTATTAAGATTAATAGTATATATATATAGTATAGATTATAGTATTTCAAATAGAATATGATTTAAATTTCAAACAAAATTTTTATATAATACTTTATAACCACTTGACTTACATATTTTCAAAGTATTAGTACATTCATTTTGGTTGATTCACTTAAACTTATACTACTATATATTTTATTTTACCGTCTCTAAATCACAATATATATTTATACATATATATATATATATATATGTGTGTGTGTGTGTGTACGTGTATTAAAATAATTAAATCGCCACGGTCAGTGTCTTATTCATTACTATACATTTTTAAGCGTTTGAAGGTAAATTAATTCCATATTTTTTGTATGAGATTTTATATGTAAACATAAAAGTACATATTTACTAATCTTTTTTAAAACAGTAATGGTTAAAAATAGAAATCATAAAATATTTCTTATGCATTGTAATTATTAAGATGTACGCTTAGTGCTGGTAATTTTTAGAACAATCGTGATTTACGTTTATGTAAAATTTTGATGTCATCTTCAGAGTTTGAGTATTTCATAGATTATTTCCTATATAAAATGGTTTGAAGATGATACTAGTCATTTAGAGATTACGTTTATAGATACATTCATATATTGAGTTAAAAAATTGAGATTTTTTAGACAATTATTTTATTACCTCATTATAAATTTTGTAATTATAACTGAATTATAGGTTTATATCTAATAATATGTATATACACATGGTATGAATATGATTGATGCTTATTTAATTTCTATTCTCATAAATAAGAAACACATTTGTTGATTGCAAGTATTGTGATTAACAAACTTTAAACATATATTGCAGCATACGAGTGAATTATAACAATTCAAGTTATCAGATAAGAAATACGATTTTCAGTGTATGTTAAAATTCGCACGCAATATTATTTTTTTAAATTCGGACCAAAAAGCTTCATTAGTAATTTCTATATTTCGTGTGCGCCGCACAATGATATTGATTGCGATTAAGAAACGTTCATTCATTCATTATTCAGTTTATGAAAATGTATATATTAAAAATCACGAAATGAATCAACAAATTTCAAAATAATATAATTGTGTTTTGTTATTCGATCTTATATTTTCATTGTGATTAATTTTCTAAACAAATATAATTAATTAATATATTTCTTTTTATGTTTTTACTTGTATCAATCAATTTTGTGAAAAGTTTCTTTAATAATTAGTTATTATTAAATTGTTTCAGTAATGTTTGGTTTTGTACCAAAATTGATGTTTATATATATATAGAGAGAGAGAGGAATTACATCGTTGTATAATATTTTTGTATTTTGGAAGTAGAAGCTTGTTAATTAAGCTATCAGCTAATACTTAAAACTAATTTTTCATGACACTTCATATATTAGTTAGCAAGTTTGTTTACTACCTATGAATACTGTACGAAGATTTTAATATAAGATCAGAGATTATTTTGTGTTTAATAACAATTCATTTCTTGCTGATTATTTTCAATATTACAATTGTTTTAATTTCACGTACACAGTCAATATACTGTTACATTCCTTTAAATATATTTCTATTTTGCATACATACTGCTAATGTCTTAATAAAGTTAATATTTTGATAATGACTATAAAAAACTCTTAAATTATTATTTATTCGTCATTGTATATTCTTACGTTTTGTTATTTTTTCTAAAAATTGAAGTTGATATTTGTTAACATATTTTTTTATATAATTTTCTTTTTTTATATCATATTAATTCCTTTTTAGACTATGTTCAGTTTAAATAATTTTATTGAAATTCATTTATGATCTGAAATTAAATATCAAATAAAATATTACGGAATTTCAGTTCATATTATGAAATATTACTTCATATTACGGAATTCACAATTCAATTATTGTTTCAAAAATTGCCGCCAGATTGTTGCCCAGTGACAAACAAGTAACTGTCTGTTTGTTAAACAACTGAATGTTCGTTTATAAATTGTGTGTGTTCTAGTTACAAGCAAGTGAACAACGATGGAAATAAATACCATGTAAGTGTTATAAATTCAAATATATATTTATAATATTCAATGCATATTGAATGATATTCGCTGTTCTCAAAATATTACATATATAATATGTAGTATATGTGAACAATATGTGATAATAGTATATGTAATCAACTGACGCATAGTGACCTTGCCCTGTTCATTTATTTGGATATTTCATTATAGAGAGTATTTAAGGAATCTCTGAATTTAAGAGAACATATTGATACGTTCGATCTGATTTAGAGTTGTTTGAATAATATGATTAAGTTTAAGGTTTGCTAAATTAAAAATACATGTTTTATATGGTATATGAGGTGTGACGTTATGTCTCCTATTAAGTGAAGTATTTATTTTTCATTTTTATATGTATAAATAGATAATACGCTGGAAAATAAATATACTCATTATTATTCATAGGTACTTTTTTCTTATTAATATCTAAGAACAATATTCATACTGATATTAAAAAGGAATCCTTTCCTAACCTCCTATATAGCTTTAAAATAATATATGTACTTTGTTTGATAATAAATAAATACAATAATTAATTGTGTGTGTATATTATTAATGTTTAAGTTTAATTTATAAATGTTTCTATGTATATATATATATATATATATATATATATATATATATATATATTTAAATGATATTTTATGATTTTTATTGATGTACTTTTTATTTCTGTTGCTTTTTTAATAAAAAACTATGAATTCTGATACTGTCTTGTCTTGTGTTTATTATTATTTTAGGTAATACAAAAGTAATATTTTAATTCGAATATTGGACAGAAATACACAAATTTAAAAAACAAGAAGATTGAAGAATTTATTTCAGCAATTTTAAATTTAGAAAATTTGTTTTTGATAATAAATGGAATTTAAAAAAAATCTGTTTTATTTGTAGTCATGTTTTATGTTTATGCACTTATGTAAATATTTGTTCTTTGATAATTTAAATACATTAACAGTCCTATGAATTAAGCAAGTTTTATGAAATTTATTAAATAAATGATATCTTTAACTTAAATTTCAATGCATCAGTAATGATTCTATGGTTCCTGGACTAAAAATATGAATAAAATAAATAATATATATATATATATATATATATATATATATATATACTTAAATATTTTATGATTTTTATTGATGTACTTTTTATTTCTGTTGCTTTTTTAATAAAAAACTATGAATTCTGATACTGTCTTGTCTTGTGTTTATTATTATTTTAGGTAATACAAAAGTAATATTTTAATTCGAATATTGGACAGAAATACACAAATTTAAAAAACAAGAAGATTGAAGAATTTATTTCAGCAATTTTAAATTTAGAAAATTTGTTTTTGATAATAAATGGAATTTAAAAAAAATCTGTTTTATTTGTAGTCATGTTTTATGTTTATGCACTTATGTAAATATTTGTTCTTTGATAATTTAAATACATTAACAGTCCTATGAATTAAGCAAGTTTTATAAAATTTATTAAATAAATGATATCTTTAACTTAAATTTCAATGCATCAGTAATGATTCTATGGTTCCTGGACTAAAAATATGAATAAAATAAATAATATATATATATATATATATATATATATATATATATATATATATATATATATATAAATATATATACTTAAATATTTTATGATTTTTATTGATGTACTTTTTATTTCTGTTGCTTTTTTAATAAAAAACTATGAATTCTGATACTGTCTTGTCTTGTGTTTATTATTATTTTAGGTAATACAAAAGTAATATTTTAATTTGAATATTGGACAGAAATACACAATTTAAAAAACAAGAAGATTGAAGAATTTCAGCAATTTTAAATTTAGAAAATTTGTTTTTATTAATAAATGGCATTTAAAAAAATCTGTTTGTTTTATTTATAGTCATGTTTTATGTTTATGCTCTTATGTAAATATTTGTTCTTTGATAATTTTTAATACATCAACAGTCCTATGAATTAAGCAAGTTTTATAACATTTATTAAATAAATGATATCTTTAACTTAAATTTCAATGCATCAGTAATGATTCTATGGTTCCTGGACTAAAAATATGAATAAAATAAATAATATATATATGAAAATAATTTTTATTTTAGTTATATACTGACATTATGTATTACAATATTGTTTTTCTGTTAATAAAATAATTGATATAAAATATTTAAAAAAGATATGTATATTATTTTTATTTTGGTTTGATAATGCTTATTGTTACTTAATAAAATTTATTGGAACGTGTTTTTTTCATATACATGTATTTATTAATTAAAAATATTAATTTTTATATTTTAAATTGTTTTGGTAATTGATTATATTTTTTTTGTTATATATATATATATAGCATGTTACGATTACATGTCAATATTTGATGTGTCAATATTCTATCAGATTTTCAAGAATGTATTCATCTATTATTCAGTAGGAAATATCCTTGAAAAAGGGAAATTATTCAATCAAACATTCAATCTGCAATGGAAAAAGTATTTGGAAGATGTTCAACTTTGTTCTTAATGGAGTAGTTTTTATATTTATTGAATATCAGATTTTATATGTTCGAATATTCATATATATCATATATATATATATATATATATATATATATATATATATATAAATTGCAAAAATAAATATAATTTGAAAAAGTGGCATATTTTTTCATATAAAAAATATCTGTCATTAAAACCTTGAATTCATATTTTGGGTTTATTAAAAATGGGTAGAAAATTTAAGATTGTATACAAAGACTTTTTACTTAAATGTATTTAAGTAAAAATTAAATGTTATATTAAAATAATTTTTAAGGTTATGTTTATGCGAGTAGTAAAAATGTTATTGCTTTTATGGAATAATATATCTCAAATTTCACAATTTATAGTTTGAAATTTCTGTATTTAATACGAAAAGAATATTTAGTAACAATGTAAAAAAATAATAGGTAAATTTAAATATTGTTTTAAAAGATACATATATGGATAGAAAAAGGACATTACTATATATTGGTGAAACAATATGAATTTGTTTTATTTTAAATTTATAGATCTAACTGATAGTTATATAAGAAATAGTTAGAAAATTTCCAACAGAAAACTCATTTTCAAATGTGTATATATATGTGAAACATATTTAATAATTTATTGGTTGTTTATAATACACTTTTTACTCAGACTAAAACTTTTTTTATTTTTTAAGCCAAAATCTACAAAAAAATATATATATCATACTGTTTTCTGTTTAGGTATTCTAAAAAGGTGATGATAATACTTCACTCTTTTCATATTTATATAGAGTCGGAAAAATCCGTGACCAGCTGTAGAAAAATCCAGTAGTAGTAATAAAAATAAATATTTGCTGCGTTGTGCTACATATTCATATAAATAACGGCTATTATATGAGTGTGTTTTGAAATTTTAAATCTGAATTTATAATAAAACTGTATTTTTGATACGTTACGTGAGTCTGGAAAATATATTTCTTTGAAATGTATTTTGTAACAAATATTATTCATGTTCGTGTTTTAATTTTCAAATACTGCTTTCTAGCATAAAATATTGGATTTTTTTCAAAAATTATCGAATAAACCTAGCTTTATTGTGATAATGACAATAAAGTTACGGTAATACGTTAGATTCTATATTTATATGAGTATGATAAGAATATTTTATATTCTGTCCTTAAATATTTATTATTGTTATATATTTGAATACTTTTTCTTTTTAGTAGAACATTTTTTCTTTTAGAAAATTTAATTCTTTGTTGTTTTAAAAAAGATTAAATTTTCAAAAGTAGAAAGTCTAATATAAAAATATTTCACTATTTGAAGCTTCACTTATTTGTTTAAAAAATACTGTACGCCGATGACAAAGAATAATTAATGATATATTTTTCGAAAAACATTGTTTTTATAAATTCAAGGGATTGAGATGAATACGTGTTTTATTATTCACATCCATTATTCTTATAAGCAAATACTGTTTCAAGTTAACGTTCAGAATTACAACGTGTTTTCATATATATTTTCATATACTATATCAATAAATATCCATTTTTATTTAGGAAAAATGCTGTTTGAAATATTAAAAAATAAGTACTGTATTTATTTTCATGTAAAGTCACTAAAGAATATATTAATAAATATAAAGCTGCTTCGTTATTTTATAAAAGTGGATAACAAAATTATATAATTGCTTTGTAAAAAAAATATGATAACTTTCTAGGTCAACGTATAGTGTCATATGAAATGACTGAATTAAAAATAATGGCTGATGTTTTTTCTTTATTCTGACTATTGATGTAATGAAGAGCATTTAACCTTTTGATACTATAGATGTACTATTTTTAATTTAATTAATATCAGACCAATCCAATATGACAAAGTAGCTATATATTGAGGTCTGTACAGAATTGTGAATTCTTTAGGCTGATTTCATGTTCGATCCATTTTTGTTTATTTCGCAGTTTAAACGAAATACGTTTCATAGACATTTTCTATTCTGTTTCTCAGATTTTATTTCCAGAATAATCGATTATTTCTATATAAGTTAGATTTAAAATAACATTTTTTTTATTTGATTAATTCACATAATTTTTTGTATTATATATTTTTAATTAAAAAATTATACTTCCATTCAACTAAAATAAAACAAATTTCAGAATTGGTACACGTTTCAAACATTAATAAAAATAACTTAAATAAATTTCCCGAGAACTGGATTCAATTCGTTGCTTGCTATAAACGTTCTTATAAAAATTATTGAATTTTACTTGGAAACGTACCATAAACAGAGAATAATTTATAGGAATATAACGTGCGGCCTAGACCACACCTCAATGACGCCCAGGACTTTTACATTCAAATTTACAAATTAAGCTTAGTTAACACTACTTTTATATAATAGTTCTCTTTTCTTGGAAAATAAACTAGAATATATATATATATATATATATTTATATACATTATTCTATCTAGTAATATTAATCAATATAAGGTACTATGGATTTAATTACAATTTATTATACCAAAGTAGAAACGAAGAATATCTATTTCTAGTTCAAGTAACAGAATATAAATATAGCTCATATGAACATTGAAGGTCAAGGACCTTCTCTATTACTTATCCCACTCAAGTGATTGATGAATCTTGAAACAATTACTAAATGTGTACCGTTGAAGAAGATATATTAATCCTAACATATATATATATATATATATATATATATATATATATATATATATATATATATATATATAAATTTTCTAAAACATATTTGATGAAGACGTAAATGTGTAGTTTATTTAAGATTATATTCATTTAATTAACATCATGCACTATTAAAGTGGTATATAAATCGATGGAGATATTTGTATAAACGAGTGGAAATAAGGGAGTGTCCTGTTTAATAAATCAAATGTGTTTATTAGAATATAGTATCATGATTGCTTAAAATCAGTGATTCTAAATTGTTGGTTGATGTATATGCGAAACAAATGATATATAATAACAAATATTTCATCTAAATGTTTTTATTGAAATTTGTTTCAAGTTTCATAATCTAATTTGATTAATAACTCTGAAATTATTTAAACATCTTTAAAAAAAATGTGAATTACATTATTCAGATATTTTATTATTTTTTCTATGTTTAATTAAATTTTGAGACTACACTAGAGGAATTCGTAAAAAGGAATATATTTTTTACAAATCAAATTAATGTTTTTAAATTTTCTTTCGAATTTGTGTGTAAATATGTTAGGAAAATAATGATTATTTTTGTACAAAATTGAAATAATTATTTTTTATAAGTTTTCACGTAATAAATTCTTAGAAAATTTACAGCAAATTAATGATACTTGTTAAAAAAATAATTCCTAGCAAAAAAATAATTCCTTTTTGAGTTTAAATAAATATGTGTACATATACATAACTTATTTATAAAGAAAATAGAAAATATCTTTTATATATTCCTCTTTGGGATGATTAGCATCGTATTGTATTCCATGATCAGAATTTTAATTATTTTATTACTCTATACATATTTGTTCTTCAGTTATAGTTAACTGTTTGATTGAAAATATTTGCTCGTACAATTATATATTTTTTTACGACCTATTTAATTATTTTCATTATGTTTTTTAGTGTTTATGTGGACTGCATATAATTATTAAAATGGTCAGATTGTCCTTCACGATACATTTTATGTACTTTTATTCCGGATAATATTGTCAGATTTGTTACTAGTTGCTGTTAAGTATTTTATTATTATTATTGTATATATATATATATATATATATATATATATATATATATATATATATATATAGTTAGAAAGCGAGAGAGAGATTAATATGTTATATTAAAGAATTTATCATGTAAATTATGTCATGATATTAAAAGTAACTTATCGGTACTTTTATAAAAAAATAATTGTTTTTCTATTTGTAATTATTTATGTATGTATATATGAATTGTAGAATAGATAAACGTTTGCATATTATGTGGAAATTAATGTTATTTATATATATATATATATATAATTATAACTATACATAATAATTATTTTATAATGAAACCTTTAATAAGTGATATTCGAATTTTTAATTTAGGTATATGGTTTGTACAGATCATCTATTTATATTATCATCTATTTATATTTTAAAAAATATGTTTGTATATGACAAATGAAATTGAATTAATTGCTTTATTTAAAGTAATATTTCTATTTTCCATCTCGGATAAATGTTTATTTTTCATTCGTATGTTATTTTTTTGTCCAGCGATTCAAATATTCATAGATTCCAAAATAAGTTAAGTTTCATATTTAATATTTTATAGAACTATTCTAACTAAAAAAGAGATCTGTAATTCGAATAGATATATCTATATTAAAGAAATTGATATACATATATTCAATAATTCCACCACGAGTACACATATTTTTATTCTATACTTTATATATGAATTTTCTGAATACTGTTTTTGATATTACATTTTTAAAATTTGATTTAGTATCTGGAATTTCCAGGATTTATATCATTCTTTTGATGTCTAGTACATTGCTATCGGCACGAGTTTTTTATTTAGATTTTCAAGGACTGTGTTTGAATTCAAGTTCTAGAATTCGAATAAAATTTCGAATGTATTGAATTGTTGAATGTAGGGCTTGTACAAAAAAATATACTTGTATATATTTTTAATTTTACATAGAAAAATATATGCAATTCATTTTCAAATTCAATGTTTTATCAAACAAAAAATATTTTTTTTTAAAAAAAATAATGTTAAATTATGAATATTAACTCAAATTAAAATTCAATATTATTGAAGTGTGATTAGAGTTTTATTTATTATAAATTAATTTTAAAAACGAAATAGATTTTTCTTTTATCTATAGAGTATTTTGTTTAAAAAGTTAGAATTAATGAATGGATTGTTGATGAAATCGAAGAATTACAACAATTGTCTGTTATAATAACATACTATATGTTTTTACCTTATATTAAATTATAAATAATGTTTCTTTCATGCTAATATACTTTTCATCCCTCAATAACAAAAAATAATTCAACTGTCTCAGTTTATAATCTTGTTAAAATTGTCTGTTTTTTGAATAAATAAACACGGAAGATTTAAATTCTACTTAAAGATAAATTTGCATATTTAAATATAAACTTGACTGTACACAAACTTCCGTATAAGTCAGAATCATTTTGTAAATAGATAAAATACATATTTCAAAGTTATATGTTATCAGGAATATAATTGTTATCAGTCTGATAATTCATAAGTAAACGCATCGAAAAAAACTTCATATTGATTATAAATATATTTTTATATGTTCCGGTTATTCGAATATATTATCTTTCCACAAAATTTTGTTTATTATTGGTTATATTTTTGATTGATTAAGTTTATAGTTCGTGCACGCATTAAGCACTTTAATATTCTAATTAAGTATTAATTTGTTTAAAATAAAAACGATTTTTAATAATAAACTATTTAAGACAGATTCATAATTATTTATACTAGTACTGTCTAGACGCTTTTTCTAAGATGATCAAATAATCATGATTTTTGTACAAAGTATAAAAGTAAATATTTATTTTACTTAAAAAAATTTTTTTATATAATTTTTTATATATTTACAAAAATTATAATTTCAATTAATTAGCACTAAATTAATATTTAAAAATTCTTTACAATCGTTATTAAGTGATTACTTCTGGTACCGCTATTCAAAAATGATTAGCATATTTTTGACACTTCCAAATAAAGAGTAATTTTAGTTATAGGTTGCCTTTATATATATATATATATATATATATATATATATACAAAGATTATATATTTACAAGTACTTGGTAACAATGAATAAAAGATAATTACTTGCTATTTAATCACAGAAAAAAATTTTAAAATATGAATTTTTTGCAGTTGTAGGTTGTTTATATGTACATGAATTTTAGCTAATCGGCAAAAGCCTGTTCTTGATAAAATTCTCTTTTTTGATAAACATGAATTATAAATATCACAAATGGCAAGACAACGAATGTCTTGAGAGATTCATTAATAAACTTCATTATAAATGACAGATAAAAGAAAATACTATGGAGAAATTGCATTTATAATATTCCTTTCTAAACCTTCAGTATTTTATTTGAATGATTTATACTGATTGAGTTTTGGGGCATCCATTCATCTCTCTCTCTCTCTCTCTATATATATATATACATATATACAAACACAAATACCGTAACTGCAATTGATTAAAACACGAGGAAATTTTCCATTACAATAATGATCCAGCAATTGCTTCTTAAATTACTAATGATGTAAAAAATATAAAAAAACATAATGTATATTTACAAATAAGGAAGATTTGTAGTTATACGTTATATATATATATGCAAAAATACGATAATATAAATTTATTAAACGTGTTTAAAACTTTTTAAATATTTGGAAAGAAAAGTTCAGTACTTATTTCTTTAATTATTACTCAGTTAATTTAGTTTTCAGCATGTACAAACAAGTAATAATTGGAGTGTAATCTTTTCATATATATATATATATATATATATATATATATATATATATAGGTTTATGTTTATAAATAAAATTCATGAATAGACACTTAAAAAACTACATTTTCGCGAATCTGTCTAGAAAAAAAACTTGTTATACTTGATTTAATATTTTATATATAAAAATAAAAATTGATATTTTCAAGACAATTTATATGTTATATGCATTTGAAAATAAACTTGATAGGACAGTCAGTAGTTTTAATTTGAACGCTGTATTGTGTAATCCATCGACGAATTAATCAGTAAATAATAATCAATAAATATAATGTGTGTTTTGATGATTAATTTCTCGAAGTAGGTATGTTTTCGAATTGCATTTGATTAGAAAGAATATATATTTATTTATTCCTTGTTTATAAATGTTAGTTATTGATATTTTAATATATTGAAAAATGTTTAGATATCAAGTATATTTTATAAAAACAATTAATACACTCGAATAATATTATTTTCTAATAAGAAAATTGTACTGTTGTCTAAATATACTCATGTGAATTCAACCAGTATGTAAATATTAATCTTTACATTTTTTAGTATTGAATTTTTTGATAAAATTATTACTGTATATATATTGTTTTTTAAGAGGTATCTTTTGTTATTTTTATCTGCTTCATATATACATATACAAATATATATATAATTATTAATATTATAAAAAGTTAAACTTACTTTTAAATTTCAAAAGTCACATATATCACACACACGTGTAGATTCCGAATGAAAAAAAACGAACTAAAGGCACTCAAGCACCGTTAAATGCGGCTGAAGATGATACCCGGCAGTGTCATTAGATTTTTCTGTTAAAAAACTAAACAAATCACTATTATATAGGCACGAAATTTCTTTACTTTAACATTATGTTTACTCTCAGCTATGATGGAATAGAATATAAGACGAAGAGAATGTACGCATATACAAACTCGAGTGTTCATGTATTTTTTTTCTTTCGGAATGTTTCGTCTATTTTCGTTAGGACGACGCGGTTCGGAATGCCAAGCGAGATGAACAATCGAAATCTATTGAATATTTTATCGTTCGTCTTAGTTTATCAGACGCTATAATATAATTTACATTAGGGGGTGTCATTTTCTCGTTGATTTGCACAGAGTATATTTAAAGAAATATCTACATAGCTGTATTAAAAAGGCTTAACAATGAATAATTTGTACAAGAGAATGACATTCAGTGTGGATTACAAATATCATGTGTGCATTTATAATGACTTGATGAGCCGCAGTGAATTTATACAATATTAATATGAACTTAAAAGTCATTTTAGTTTTGTCGTTTGATTAAGAAACGTTCCTTGAGAGTTGAATTATTTAAATAGGTTTAGTACGATATCAACTATTGTTAATTGAACCATAATTTTAATTTGAATCATTTAGATACTCGATGACATATATAACTGGAATATTTTAAAATCTCTTTACATAAACGTTTGAATCAATATTAGATGAAAAGAATAGTGGTATGGGCAGAGTATTTTTTATTTTTATAGAGGGGTGGAAGCTAATGATGTTATGTTCGAAATAGATAGTTTTTATTTTTATTAAATTAGTATGAAATTTTAATATAAATTAATAAATATAATATGAATTAATTTATATGGAAATGTATTTTATATATTTTTTTACTGTATTTCATAATTATTTATTATTTTACACCGCTGTTTTAAAAAATTGAATTTTTATTTTCATATTGACTTTATTTTTAGTGATAAATACTAGAATAGTTTGATTTGTGTCTAAAATGCATGTTTCGGTAGATTTCTATATTAAAAATATTTTACAGTAAATAATACTTTTTAAGTATCATTAATTGCATATTTTTTTAAAGTATACGAGTTGTTTCGTAGTTTCTTTTTATTGAGGGTTGGCTTTTTTAAATATTTTATTATATTTCCCATCTACAATTTTCATAGAAATTCTATTTTAGTTCGTTTGTTAAAACTGTATATAAAGATGATAAAATTTCATCTGGTTTTGAAAAAATAGCGTTGTAAATTATTTGACTCTTTTTCATTTTAGTTATATATATTAATATATTTTTTAAATTCTTAAAATATATACGATTCTTATTTTAAATTATTATTTATTAACATAGCTGTTTTACAGCTATGAAAGTATAATAAGTTTATATACATATATACACATACATATATTGATATGTATTATACATATTAATAAAAATATTTTCTAAAAATAGTGATGAAGCACTTAACTGATGTTGCGATTTGCATAGGAAATACTCCGATGTCTTTATTATTATTGCATAGACAGTAACTTATTATACTAAACTGTTTTGTCGAGATTTTATTGCAATTTATAAATTAATATTAATTATAGATCTGCAAATGTCCCATTAAGAAAACGATTTGTGTTTATAAAATAGTTAAAATATTCATTATATATATGCTGGTCAACGTTTAAAATCTTATAACTGCTTTATTAAAAAGGCTATTGACTAATTTTATATATGATAAAGTATTTCTATTCAGATATTCTTTTACGTTCATTTCAATGTTTTTATTTTTTAAACAGCAACAGTAAAGTCATACTGTTTAGAATTGTTGAGATAAATAATTAGAAATGTATTTAACTAATACACTCTAAGCTTTATATTTTTTGGAGGTTTTATATTATGTATTTTTACTTACTGCTGGTTATAATTTAGTTATTTAATCAAATAATATTGATCTTAATTTGTTTTCCTGTGCTTTTGTTGTTCATGATTGTTCTGTATAATTCCTGGAGATCACGACTGAGTTCGTTTCTTTTACAACCGGTTTCGACTTTTGTCATTCTTATTTTAATAGGGATTTATTGTTATAAATGATTCATCTTTGACGAAAAATAGGACAATTACCACTTGATTTTTGATCAACAAATAATCACTAATATGCAGAACTTAAAGAAAAATCTTAAATTTTCAATATCGAGGTTTTGCTATAAGTTATATTTTAAAATTTCAATGATTTTGTCTAAAAGTGTTTTTTCTCGGAATTGCGGAAAAAATATTGTTTTATTTCAATAAAACATTATTTATACATATTAAACACACTTTCATTTGAAAATAGTCATTTAAGTAACATAAAATTATTATTTTCGATTCTTAAGTTTTAAAGAATAATATGTGTTTTCTGCAAAATTGTTTGACTGTAATAAAACATTTTATAGTGAAAACAAAACCGTATTTTTAATAGAAATAAATTAGTTTTGTTATAAATGAATGATTAATAACAAAAAAATGGCAACATTTTAACTTTCGATTTTTGATCTAAAAAATTCCACGATATATAGTATGCAAAATTTCATGAAAAATCGAAGGAAATAAAAATCAATTCTTTTGTATTGAAATAGTTAATTTTATATAGAAGATGATAAATTAGGGTCAAAAAGCTATTTTTTTTTTACAAAAAATTGTATTTAGAGATAAAAATATGATATTTGATAATATGAGTTTTTGGCTTAAAATTATGACGTATATTACAAGATTCTATAAAAAAGATAATACAAACTAACCATTAAAAAATAGAAAATTTGTAAATAAAATAACACGTATTTATTAATGCGTAAGGTATATTTTTTGTATTAAAAAACAAACTGAATTAATAAAAATACTTTAAAAGTTGTTATTCTTATTTCAAAAAAGTTTAAGCAAAATGAAAAACATTGAACGAAACTGGTAAACAATAATGAATTATTATAAAAAGTGGTATTTGAATTGAATCGTTGATATATTCATGTTAAAAATTAATAACCTGTTTTTATTGTAGCCGTTGTAGCATACTTAATATGAATATATTATCTTTTAATCTAATTATAAGAAGATATACACAATTACAAGGTTTGTTTTATGCCATCTAGTCAATAGTAGATTATTCTTTAAGTTCTATTCAAGTTTTAAACCAAAATAGATCGATCATGTGTTACTTCATTTTAGAAGAAACTATGTTTCGCTGAAACGTGAATAGATGACGATACTTAAATGAGAGTTTTTATATATAAAAATATATGTATATACTGCCTCTCCACATATATAAATATATGTTAAGCTGAATTGTAGTATATAACATCTCTTTATAATTACTTCGTACAACTTCTCATGTTTAAACTTTCATTATTCGAATAAGTTGAACGTTTCATTTGAATGAAATATTTTACGATTGGGTTTAATATGTACGGAAAAGTTATTGTTTAAAAACTCATTCAGAAATGAAACAATATCAGTAATAGCTGTTTCAGTATCGCAAATTGATTTTTCACAAACTATAAAAATCTTCTGATCAATAATTGATTGTTGATCATTTTTGAGTATTATTTATGCGCATTTTAATAACGATATTATCACTCTTACAGCATTATGCAGAAAAAAATACAAGAAAATATTTCTCTGCACCTCAGTACTCTGATGGTGATTGCATTACCACTGAAATACGTATAAGAAAGAATTAGAAATTATCAATAATAAACATTTTTGATCTGAAACTTTCTTGCGACTCGTAAGACGAGTAAAAAATAACTGCGAATCCGAATTTTAATACATTGATATCATTATATCGTAATTTATTTATATCTTATAAATGAAACTTTTGTTGTCTGAATTTTGAATTTGTCCTTTTTTAAAGTGTTTTTTTCCCAATAAAACATGTTTCGATGTGTAATATAAGTTTGAATAAAATGGTTATTTGTATGTGTAAGTTTGGTAAATGTGGCAACTAACATTTCATTTCTGACAATGTAAATTCATGATTTTCTTTTTTATTATATATATATATATATATATACATATCAAGAAGAAATCGAAGAAATATGCGTAAAAAAATAAAATAATTTTAATGTTGTTCTAATGGAAAAACGATCCTGATGTAATTCTTTTTACTTATGATCGATACTGCATGAAAAAAATGATCTGTGGTAAAGCGTATCGTTCTTTTTTAGCTTTTTTTTCCGGATTTTTTTTGATTATCTAAAATCGTTTATAGTCCAATGTTCCTTAACCAAGATAGAGCTATTTAATGTTTCTATGATCAGCTATCAATATTTCTAACATTACTTTCTTAACTGGTCAATAATTTGTTTAAGAAGTGTTCACAATAAACTTTCCTTTAATACAAAATTTATTTAGTAATTAAAAGTGACGATATCGATATACGTTTTAGACAAATCTGATGTATTCAAGAAAAGAATCATTAAATACACAATAAATTATTCGATTAAAACGAAAACAGTAATAAATTTAAAGTATTGTATTTTTGTGGAACTTTCGCGTCTCCTTACGGAACCTGGGACATGCGTCAGTTGACTTTGAACGAGTCGGAACATTTGCCAATTGTGGCTTTATAGCAAGTCGAATACCCGCAGGTTATATTTACTGTGAGCAGAGTTATCAATATTTTTATGAGTCGATCGATGTATGCGGGTAGAAATCGTTTAGAATGTGTTTGATAATGACTTATAATAGTTTCCTTTCTATTTTGGAAACCGTTACGATTAGTATTTGTTTCTAAATTTATAATGTAATAGAAAAGTATAGATATTTTTATAAATAAACGTTATACATGTTTCATTGAATATATATATATATATATATATATATATATATATATATACATATATATATATATATACATATATATATACACACACACTTAATATTACTATTGATCGACGTTTTTCTTTTATTTTTAATATGGTGTTTTAATTACCATTTTCAAATCTTTAGTCTTCTTAAATTGTGTAAGACGTTTCAAATAATAATTAGCTCGATTTGTATAAGAACACCTAATTATTACATTCTATAGAAATGTTTTGATTAATAAAAGAAATTATTGGTGAATGTAAAAAAGACTTAAATATAGTGTTGATATTAGACTTCTTCTTACGTATATGTTTGAATAATTATTGAATAATAATAACTTATAACACAAAAACTGGCACGACTTGTTCTCTCTTTATATATATATATATATATATATATTAATATATATATTTGCGTCTTCTCTGTCAGTTATATTCTCTGAGAAAGCGACATTTTTTAGAAATAAAATGTTTACTTCCCACAGTCAACAAACTTTTTTTCTGGTCAAAAAATTTGTGATAATTGATTAATTTTCATTAAGATTGTTGCTAATGTAGATTTAAACGAAAATGTCATCATTTTCAAATCACTAAATTTTTTTATACTTTAGCAATCTGAGAATGATCGAATTTTCATCGAAATGCACGTAGAAAATAATTTTCCCAACTTCCTTTCAAAGCGTCAGGGGGGTCCTCGGTGAAGGTGTTCCATTTACGTTGACCTTTCGTCCCTTTTTTCAGAAGAAATAATCAAAATGATAAATAATCCATTATCGAATAGTTTTGAACAGACAACAAATCTGGGATAAATGAAAACATGAAAGATTATTGAGCTAAATTAATGATTTCAAAATAAAAATACTAATATAAATTCGAATATAGTTAAATGAAATGAAATGTTTCAACAAAAGATAATTTACGTCTATATATTTAGAATTGAATAACAAATAATGAAAATTATACCCATTGAATACTGCAGTCGATAAAGTGTACTAAATATTTAAGAATTAACAAACTATTTAAGAAATAGCTATTTGCTTATATATACATATGTGAAATGTATCAAAATTCGTTTTCAATTTCGTTTTATATTCATATTTTAATTTTAGGCGACAAGAAGTAAATGATAATATATTGTTGTTCGTTATTTAAGTGACATATTTATTGTAAATATGTGCATACACTCACATACATACGCACACACAAACGCACACACACACACACACATACATATATATATATATATATATATATATGTAATTTCATAAATTACAAATATGTATGTTTATTATTGAACAGGAATTTTAATTTAAATTTATATGGGAAGCGGAAAGTTAACGATGTGTATTTGTGTTTGATATTCATATTTTTCAGAAAATATGAATGACAGTAAAATTTTCAGTTTGAGGTAGGAAATATTAATCAAATATATAATATATATCTATAAAAGTGTATTCATATATATATATATATATATATATATATATATATATATATATATATATATATATATGTGTGTGTGTGTGTGTATTCTATTTATTATACCTTCATCGATATATTTTGCTCGCTTTAATATGAATTTATTATATCATTGACATTTAGTAATTTCATATTTCCTTAAATTTATATGAAAATATATCTACTCAATACCTCTACTCGAAATTAAAGGAAATGAATGACTTTTATTAAATGCATTTTTTATATCATTAGTCTATATGAATATATATATGTGTATATATATATACATATATATATATATATATATATATACATATATATATATATATATATATATATATATATATATATATATATATAAAGTTGAACTTGGCAAAAATAATATGGATGTAATAAATGTTTAGATGAATTTTAGCTCGTTCAAATTTACATATAAAATTAAGTTTTGTAAAGAGCTTTCATTTAAGAACATTGCAAATGCTTTCATAGAATTGAATCACACTATAGTTTAATTAGATTCAATTATGTATCATTTTTTGTTTGTTATATTACTGTTTCTATTATAATTATTTTTATATAAGTTTTGGAAGTAGGGTGTCTCTAAAATGTAGTATAAGTTTGGCATTTGGGTACAATCTATATACATAGTGCCACATAATTACACCTTTTTCACAAATATGAAGAAATTGGGTCAAATAATAAATAATGAAATTCTATTAATATTTTTCATTTTTAATAATGAAAAAGTCAGAATCCAAAAAAGTAAAATTACTGCAATAATGATTAACATTGCCATATTTTTCTTTTATTCGAAATCAAATTTTACGATTAAAGTTAAAAAATATTTGACTAAAATTTTTATTTTTGAATCGTCTGATCGACACAGAAAAACTGAATCATTAATTAAAAATTAATAATAGTTAAATTAAAAAAGATCTGACAGTTTTTTTTTTGTGTTTAAGGATTTGAAATAAATATTTTCTCTTGGAAATAAATATTTCATTAAATATTATTAAAACAATAAATACTAATTAAAATATTTCAATTTAAATTTCTACAGAGAAAAATAAATATGCAATATTGAAAGAGTCAGTGTATTGTACAGCAAGAATTGTTTAATGAATATTTAATTTAAGTAATGAAAGAAAATGAAATAAAAATCAGATTTAATTAACAAAAATATGATTAGATGGAAACTATAAGAAAATTAAATTACGTTAAAACATTTTTCATATTTATTTATAAAAATGTAGTCTTTCTATTAAAAAAATAATATACCCAATTTCTTCAAACAAAAAGTAATATTTCACTCAATGAGAATAGGTAAAATAGACGGAATGAAAGTGAAATGAAAAATAGTTGTTCGTAGAAGCAAATAGAGATAAAATATTTAAACATCTGTACAAAATATAACTAGAAAAAAATATTTTTAATAAAAGAGAATTTCCAATATTTTCGAGTTCAATAGTTCCGTGAAATTCCAATAGTTCAATAGTATTTATTTTTCATGGAATTTATTTTTACATTAAAAAAATTTTAGGTTTAAAAAATGAAAATATATAAAAAAATATTAATATGAAAAATATATCAATACACAATAACAAAATAATAAAAATAATAGAAGTACTCAGAAGCCCATAGCATTACAAGTTTAAAATAGAGAGGGTTAAAATGTCAATGTCGACTGACATTGATATCTATTACTATATATAAATTACGTTAGAAAGTGAACCAAATTTTAATCCAGTTCAGTCAAAATAGATTGTCTAATGTTACATTCTCTGCTAAGAAAGTTACGACAAAAAATTTTTTTATTAGTTTTTTCATTACAGCTGTACGAAATTAAATTAATAATTTTTAAATATGAAAAAGTAAAAAAAATCGATCACTTTCGTCTTTGAAGAAAGTGTTTCGTTTACATATTAGCTATAATAAAAAAAAAAAATGCAAAACTGATCCCAAATATTCATATATCGAATAGAAATTTCACTAGTTTATGCAGATACAGTTGTAATATTGTATCTACGTTTTTTATTTTTACAAAATGTTGCTCTTTTATTTGTATGCACTGTTGAAAATTTCACTTTCAAATATATTTTTTGTACAAAATAAATATCTTACGATTTCTCGTTTTCGAGTGTTAATTTAATGTATATATATATATATATATATATATATATATATAACATATATGATATACAAGAATGAATGTGTGCATTCATATTTTATTTGAATCTTATATATAAATTAATGGAAGCTGAAAAATATTTTTACATGCGGTTAGTTTTATAAAAAATATTTTTTTCATTCAGCAAACTAAATAGAATATTATGTGAAACGATCATAATTTAGAAAATAATTAATCAAATTTAATTTGGTTAAAATATTCTTTCCTAAACAAAATATTATTTTGTGTTTCAACTAGATTTTGTCAATCTATTGTGAATTTTTTGAATGTTTCTGCAGTGAAAATACATTTTGGCTTATAATTACTTTATACTTATCTGACTTTCCAATACCTTTCATTGCTTTTCATGTATTCAAGCTGTAGCAAAGTTCTAATTTTTAAATACTTCTAGAGAATCCACGATCGAGCGCAAAATTTTATGATAGAGTTTTGACAAATATTAAATAAAATATTATAAAATTATTAGAGTTGTGATATATAAAATATATAAGAAAAAATACATTTTGTTTGAAAATATGATCTATATATATTTTTTAAAAGAAACTTCAGTTCTGTTAACAATATATTTTATATACTTGTTATGCTATATTTTATTGTATAATACATACATACGTACATATATATATATATATATATATATATATATATATATATATATATATATATATATCATGTTATACTATATTATATACTTGTATTTTAATTTGTAAATTATAAGCCCATAAAAAAATAATTAGAATATGAGAATAATAACGTATTTAACTAAAACAGTAAGATTATTAGCAAGAATTCATTTCGATTATACAAATATTAAAGTTTTGTATGAATAATAATTATATTTTCCATGAAAGTCGCGCTTTAAATTTCATTTAAGTATATTTGCATGAAATGAAATCAGTGAAGATTGTAATCATTTTGTATGTATTAACGAATGTTAATATTTTCTCTGAGCAATGAATGAAATTTATAGCAAAATAATATATTTAAGCATTATAAATAATAACGAAATGTTTTATGAACATAAATATTTTCTTTTATATATAAATTAATTCAAGAAATTATTTTACATTCTAATAGAATTTGAACGAATAGAAATTAAAAATCGAATAAATTATCATTTCTTTGATAACTGTTTTTAGCAGATATAATCAATTGTTTTCATACGGTTTATAAATCTATACGGATATAAAATAAAGATAGAAATAATTAAGCTAATTCCTTAGAAATTATTTTATGTACAATAACATTACATTTATTAATTGAAATTTGATACTGTTCCTTAATAACTCAAAGAACGTTAATGATGTAAAATTAATATTCTGAAATATTTTTGTAATAAACATGAAGATAATATAAATTTATAAAGATATTATTCAATATTATATACAAAATGAATTATTTATGCTTCATAATATATTAATAATGTTTCATAATTAAAATATTTAACAATTAGGTTTAGAAAATGGTATATCAACAAAGAATTAATTTGTTAATTTTAAGTAAATAAATTAAAATGTCTATATGAAAAACATTAAATCCATATCATTCATTTACATAAATATAACCACACACGCGAGTGTACACACACACAAACACTCCACACGTACACATACAAACCTCGTGTGTATATATATATATATATATATATATTTTCAGCAGCAGCAGTCTCTGTCAATCCACTGTTGGATAAAGGCCTCTTCCATGATTTCTCATTTTGTACGATTAAATATCTTTCTTTTTCACTGGTTTTCAATAAAATTTTTAATTTCTTTATCCCACTTGTTTATTGGCTTCTTCGTTGATCTTTTTATGTTCCTCGTTTTATCTTCTTTTGCAGCTCTTCGTATATTATAGTTTGAGAATGAGTTTTTTTCTAAGTGTTAAAGGAATTTCTTGTTACTCTTATTATAATCATCAAGATGCATTAATTGGATACAACAAATTTTTGTTACTATAGAAATTTTATATTTATCTTCCAAGGAATTTGTTAATTTTTATGTTGAAGAGAAATTTGCGTTTTGTTTATTTTTCATTATTAAATCTTTATAAAATATATGGAAGACATTTGAGGGACAACCTATATATATATATATATATATATATATATATATATATATATTGTTTATAACTTCTTAAAATATTTTCTTTCAAGATCTTTACATTCATTTATACGAAATAAATTTTAAGGATTTTTCACCTCATTGATTTATTAATTTCGTGTTAAATGATTATCAAATATTTTTGATTTTTAAATATATTTCATTCAATAACAAGTTGTGTAATGTTTGATTCATATATTAAAATGTATACTGACATTTTATTAATGCGTAAAATGTATATTAAAGTGAGCTGTATCTTTTAATTATGATAAGAATGAAAAATCTATAATCGACTAATAAAAATTTAAATAATAAAAACTTCTAACGTACTTGGATATAATTGAATACTCATTTAACCAAATTATACTTTTGAAAAGTCTATGGTTATACACAAATATATTATTAAAAAAAATATTACGAAACACCTTATAAAATAAAAAATAGTAATACGTGGAAGATTTTTTTCTGTAATAGAAAATATTTGATTTTCGTTCGGAGATGGATGTTCGGAAGTTATTAAATGTAAATGTCAAACTGTTCTTGAAATATTAATCGAATACGAAAATGTTGAACATAACAGTTTTGCAAATAATTAAGTTTAAAATAAATTTCGAGTATTGAATATATATACATTACTAAATGTGTTGTGTCTCAGAGAATAAAAAATTCAAATATTTTATTTACTGCATTTTTTTTTTTTTTTAAATATGATCAAATGCTTTGTAAACGAATTTACTGTTGTAATTATCTTTGAAATTCCTTTTTTTTTGTAATAATTGAAAAAAGCTTGATTTAGTTTAAAATTCATTTTATTAACAGATAAATGGATTTGTGCGTTTTAAAAACTATTTGCTAATAGTTTTCAAATCATACAGTATAGGATTTATTGAGAATAAAGAATTAAAAATATTCTTTATTTAATTATTTTTTTCTAATAGGGAAAAACAAAAATATATTTTAAAAAGTTTGTTCGTTTTTATGTTATTGAAAATTAATTAAATGATTCAGTTATTATTTTCTTGAATATAAGGAATATTTCTTTTAGAAAAGATATTTTTCTTCTAGTTCTTCTATTAATGGATTTTAATTAATGAAAATATTTTTTTAATTTAGTATGTTCATTGATTTCTGTACAAACAATTAATTGAATTTTAAGTAAACTATAAATAACAATACATTAAATACATTGTAAGTAAATTTAATGTTGATTATGCTATAGTATTATATATATATATATATATATATATATATATATAAGTACAAGATTAATATATCTGAGAGAGTTATAAACTATCTGAATGATTTTCATGATATTCAGCACTTCTGTTTAAAAACGATGAAGTTTTATGTATACATCTATTAGTAAAGTAAATAATATGTTTCAGGTAAAAGCTAATTGCACTTATAGTTCACTTTTATGTAGTTGTGATATAATTACATCTGAATATATTTACATAACTGTTATTTTTTTTATTTTTTTGAGGTTAATAGTACAAACGTTTTCATTATTAAATACATTTATGTAAATGTACACAGAGAACCGATGCGACAGTCAATAATTAATATAGTTAGTTTTATAATTCTGAAATTTATTGTTTATGAATAATTTATTTTTTAAACGCATAAAAATGATTTTACGGATGTTAAAATATCTATTACGTGTATATATATATATATATATATATATATATATATGAATGTAAACTTGTTTAATATATTTTTTATAGTCTATAAATATATTTGAGTTACATCAAGGAAAATAATGACGTATATTTTGTTCGTCGTATGTACCTATTTCAAATTAATAATTAATAGTTTTCTAACATATATATATATATATATATATATATATATATATATACATATATATATATATATATATATATATATATATATATATATATATATATATATATATATTTGTATATTTGTTAGTGAATAAGATATATTCACATGAGAGTAATATTTTTTCGTACTGATGGTTTCATTGTTCGTTAATAGCTAATGACGGATGAATTTTAACCAATATAACAACAAACTTTTTAATCAATCTAATTGGTATACTCAGAAGTATACTATATTGGTATGTAAGAGACTTTATTGGTATATAAGAAAATGCAAAAATATTTTTTTTTAAAGAAATACCATATTTAATCTAAAAATACCATATTAAATCTCGAAAAAACTCCTCTTACTCATTTACTGTCATGCCAGAATTTTAATTTCTTTTTAACATGTAAGATTAACATTAAAGGCTATACCATGAGATACAAAGGAAAATAGAAGTGTATAAATTGAAATACTTCTATAAAATTTGTTATAAAAAATTATTAATGAACAGAGAAAAAACATATAAGAAATGTAATAACAATGTGAAGATTCCGATAACATATTACAACCTTCTTTGTTATGGGTTTCTGTTCAATATATCGTCATGTTTGTATATGAGTGTATAAAGCTAAAAATAGAAATATTTACATGTTAAAAGGTTTGTTTATTCTCTTGTACTGTTATCATAATATTATGACAGTTTTACAACTATTGTTTATAAATTACAATGATTTTTTTATTTAGTTTCGAAACGTCGGTCATCGGTGTCTTCTACGACGTCATTGAATGTAAAAGTGCCGATTACTGATCACCTGTGGTATTAAAATACCAATTTTTTATTTATAATAAAATTTTACAAGTTCAGATTTCAATTGTTTCTGGTAATTTCGCTAAATGATATTATTCATTTTATAAATATTAAAATTTACAAGATGTGGTATACTTCCAATAAATTAATACACAAACACATTTTAATATCTGTACATTACTATTTATTTATTGTTTATTACATTTTTCAATAGACCGTGTACTGCTTGATTGAAATTATAATTGATATGTTTCAAATATTTTTCAATGGAAGAATTGTCTAGAACATTGATGCAAAGTTGTCACTCTGTGTTTCTATATTAATTAATAATTAATGATATTAATTCAGTATGTATATACGTTCGTATTGGATATCTGGAGTGATCATTTTATAAATTGTATCATTGTATAAACAACAATCGTAATTAAGGACATACTTTTCACAAAAAAAATATTTGTTTGATTTAAATAAATGAGGTTTATAGGAATGAATGGACGGATGAAATTATGGAAAGATAAATATTTTCGTAACGATTTACAAGAGCTAGGTTGTAGATAGCGTTTTTGAAATACAAAATGTATTTTTCAGTTTATACTTATACGACTGTTTATATAGGAGATCTAAAATGATTGAATATGCTTCTTTATAATTTACACGAAATATTTAAATAATTATTTACATGAAATGTAAATGAGGCCAAATTTAAAACGATTTGAGTTTAAAAAAGAATGACAATGAAAATTAATAAAGATTACAAAAATGTTTAATATATATATATATATATATATATATATATATATATATATATATATATATATATATTACATTCGAACCGAGTTGAGGAAATTAATGAAAAATTTTGAATTATTTAACTTTTAGCTATATATATATATATATATATATATATATATATATATATATAATATGTTTATTTGCTCAATAACTGTTATGTTGAAGGTTACCATAATGAGGTTTATATTTCTTTTGTTAGCATGATGAGTTTTTATTGAAGAAAACTTCCGAAAGTCATTAATTTAGTTCTTGTATGTGTAGTATAATAATAATTGATTTTAAATTATAAGTTAATAAACATAACAAAAGGCCAGTTTTTTATTTAAATTTATTTTTTATTTATTTACAAGTGGGTCAAACCCTCACGGAAAACATTTATAGTGAACAACTCCAACGAGTACACGATGCATTAAAACAAAAACAGCCAGCATTTGTAAATCGAAAAAAAGTTAATTTTTGCAAGATAACGCACGACCACACACGTTGCAGTAGAGACCAGAACAAAAATTATGAATTTAGGGTGGGAGATCCTCTCCCATGCCCCGTATTCCCCAAACATATCTTCATCAGATTATCACCTATTTTTATCTTTGAACAATCGTATGCGTGGTAAACAGTTTAATAATGAAGAAGAATTAAAAATGGAGGTGTATAAAATTTATATTTATTAAAGCTTGGGAGGGAGGCACTTTGGCAGATAAGGTTATTAGAGTTAAAGCTTTGATATTCTTAGCATGCATATATATATGTGTATATATATATATATATATATATATATATATATATATATATATATATATAGAGAGAGAGAGAGAGAGAGAGTGAGAGATATTAATTATTTATAAATTTGGATTTGAATTTAATCAGGGTTTCAATTGTATTAGTTTGTCAATATATATATATATATATATATATATATATATATATATATATATATGTGAACGTAAATACATAAATATATTTAAATTTAGACATGACAGTTTAGACAAATTTCATACAATGTTGTTACTATTTATTATATGAACTACTTATATGACTATTTTTCAAATATTTAAATTCAAACATATGTGCTAAATTAGCTATCATACCTATCCATTCTTTGTACACAGAATAGTTTATTTCACATGTCTAAATGTATATTGAGGTAATGTGCATGAGTATTCGATGTCTTATTAATAAACCAGAAGATATTGTGAAAGTTGCTTTTTTTTCTGGTATTAGTGTTAAATTCTAATCACTTGAATAGATTAGTTGTTAGCGGAAATGATGATCGCAAACAATTTTCTTGTATATAAATATGATTGTTATTACAGTATATTTGCTATTTATTTAATGTGACGAATGGGTACTTATTTAACCGATTTATTATTCCATTTCGAGAATTATAATTTTTTTGAAGTATAATAGTGAGAATATTTATAATAAAATAAATTGTGCGAGCGGAAAATGTCTTGAAATGGATTTATGATATATGAATATATATATATATATATATATATATATATATATATATATAGTTGAAAAAACATTATCTTTATCTTTATCTTTCCCATTTAGTATTCAATTTGAGTTACGATTAATTCTTATACAACAGTAAATTCAGAGATTTATCTGTCTTTTGAATACATTTATAATTATAACATTATTTTGCTTTAATTTAAAATAACATTGAAATGTTATTTAAAGTTGTCAGATGTAAAAATATAGAACTAATGAGGATAAAGTTGGTGTCGAAATGTAAATGTATTAATTGATTTACCGTAGTTTGTAGGAGAGTGAAACCTTTATTTATGAATGAGCCAGCTGTCTTTAAAATCCTGTAAACTGATTGTGCTTTAACCAAAAGTGAGACTAAACTTGAACAAAATACTAATTTTACAGTTAATTATAAATATATTATATTTACAAAGTTATAGCATTCAAAGAAAAATACTTTACAAAAATTTATTAGTAAATTTAAAAACTTGCGTTGAAAGTACTTTCATAAAAACCGACTAATATTTTAAATGGAGTAAACTAATATTTCAAATGATATTTTTTTTGTGTTAATAATATTAAACAATAGAAATGAGAAACAATTTATACAAAAAAACTATTTCGTTCCATAGAAATTTTCGTCTCTATTAAATTGACTAATTTTTTTAGAAAACAGTTCTGTCCTATCTTGTATTTATAGTAATAAATTTTCAGATTTACTAAGTTTCATTGAATATTCTGTAATAATCTAGAATCGTATTTATTTAAAGCTAGATAATGCTTTTCATGTTATAGAATTGCTCTTTAGCTTTCAAGGTGCGTTCAACACAATTAAGATTGAACGATTAAAGAGAATATTTGTATATATATATATATATATATATATATATATATATATATATATATATATATATATATATGTGTATTTATATTTGTGTTTAAGTGTATCAGATTAATTAATACAAAGGTGGACATATTCTGTAAGTAATCTTTTACTGATAATATTACATAATAATTCATTCATAAACTATAATATAGATGTTAGAATGAAATTAATATGTAATAAAGGAAAATGAATCGTGATTCATACAGTTATTTGTCTATTAAAATACATTAGTTTATATTTACACAATAATTTTTGAATGAATAAAATTAGCATTCATCTCTATTAATAAATGATTTATTATATAAGAGATATTTTAATACGAGAGGAATTTCTATTTAAAAATTGAATTATTTGCTTTTCATTCGTTCAAAAATAAAAACATTAAACTTCATTTTTAATTATAATGGGTTTTATATAAATGAAATTAATTTCATAATTATAGGTAGAGTGTTTTTTTTATTTCATATTTTTATTTTTACATTTTAATGTGTAAATTTTTGAAGCAACATTATTTCATTTTATGTCTTTATATATATATGATAGTATGTACATAAAATTAAATCATTTTTTTAATTGACTTAATGGAGCTCTATGTATATATATATATATATGATTATAAAAAACATTGGACATAGATTTAAATTAATGCTAATTCTATGTAGCGTTGACCTATTTTTTTCATTTCCGTACAAAAATTGTTTGAATATTTTAAAATCTTTTTTCGCCTCGGTTTTATAAATTCATGTTAAAAGTGTATAAGAATTATAAATTCTACAAAAAAGAATAAATCTACTTTTAGACTTCCTATAAAAAACTATTGTAATTTAAGCATTATGTTTTTTAATTTATTTTTTTTTAAATTTATTTCAAACGAATATGTCTTACAATTTTATGTCTGTTGATTTATAGGTGTATTTATTTTTGAATATTTTGCACTAACAGGACAAATGTTATTCGTTACGTCTTGTAATATATAAAAATAACATACTAAATTTGTGAAAGTATAATAAACTAATGCTATGCTTGTATTTGCACTTGAAAAAATATAAACATCGGAAAGCCTATGTGAATATTTTACTGTGTAGAAAAATTGAATTTAGAACATGTATCTATAAAAATTTGCATAGAGAAATAATTTAACGAAAGATACCCTTGAGCGTTGAAGTGTCACTGATAAGATTTATTTAATTATTTATTTACGATCTTTCATATAGGAAAAAAATTATAAACCTGAGAAATTTCAAATGCTTTATTAATTAGTTTCTCTTATTATTAGTTCTTGTTTGCTGTTAAGATAAAAATTTCAGCAAGAGATACGAAATTAATCTTTTATAATTGAACTCGAATATTTTTTTATTGAGAAATTTATTTATTTTAAAAAATGGTTTAAAATTAGTTTGTATCTTGAGAACTGATACTAGAGAATTGAATTTGATAAATGTTATTATCTCTCTCTCTCTCTATATATATATATAAATATAATAACTTATAACAAAGAATAACTGAATCAATTTTCTTATGATTGAATTAATTTTCTAAAAAATTATTTTATATAGTCTTTATTGATGTACCAAAATTATAAAAACAACACAAAAATATACATTGAGAAAATATTAAAATGAACTTTTTGATTATTTTCTAAATAGAATGTCAATATTTTTGTCTCCCTTATTGAAATTGGAATCTTTCACAGAAGGATGATATTTTAATGCAATATTTTTGGGGAAACAATGAATATAGTTTTTCACGGTTTATTTTTTCTGGAGTCCTTAACTTTCAAACATTTACTAAAAGATAATTCTTTTTCTAACCGTAAAAACAGTTAAGATCAAAAAAGGTTTTCCCTCGTCCTGTATTATGTATATATATATATATATATATATATATATATATATATATATATATATATATATGTATATATATATATATAAATATATACAACCATAATAATAATTGCAAGTACATATTCTTTGGGTAGCAAATACGATGGAAATCTTTCACTGATTTTTCTCTTAAATTACTCTTGAAGGGACTTACTGATGAATATAGTAGATTTAATTTCATTCCAGTTATGATAACTTCTATAAAACGTTTACCTTTCCACTTTTTATGTCAATCTTATTTAAGTTTAAACGCATGATGCATATTTCGTAAAAAAAGAATTTATTCTTCAATTAAATTCAAAGAATACTAGATAATCTCTCATATGTTTTAAATATAGAAGTCAAAGCTGTGGGTTTTTTATGTACATTTTATATCCCAAATTTTTCAATTATTTCACTTGAGCTAATCAAATTCTAATCTGTTAATATCTGATTAAAACTAAACCTGCTGTTTTTCTTTGAGTTTGTTGAATATATATATATATATATATATATATATATATATATATATATATATATTCAACAAAGTTTGTTTCTCTTGCTGCAAATATGATAGAAAATTTAACAAAAATGTATTAAAAAATATTAAAATTAATGTAAGAATTCATAACGAATTAAATATTTATGTTCATGAAAATATATGTACAATTTATTGATGTTAATATTAAATAACTAAACACAATTATGAGTGAAAATTGAGTGGATGTGGAAAAAGTTAATAATAGTGCAGTTTATATTATAATTAATTTTGTAGAATATTCAGTAAACGAAAAATAGCTTTGAAAACATATATTGTAAATGGTCGGTTTTAAAGAATGGACAAATATTTATTATCTATATATGAATATATATATATATATATATATATATATGTATATATGTATATTTATATATATATATATATATATATATATATATATGTGTGTGTGTGTGTGTGTATGCATATATTTATTTGCGTATTTTTTTGCATAGCTAATAGGGTATATCTTCAAATATAAAATATAATAAAATTTCTCTCAGAAAAGTCTTTAAGATCTCCATGTGTCAATAATTGTAAAGATATTAGGAATTTAATGTTGACAATGATAATTGTTGATTTTGAAAGAGAAATGCATAAAAGGGTAGTGTATTGTATATATATATATATATATATATATATATATATATATATATATATATATATATATGTAAATATAAACTTGAAATCGGTAAATTTTATGTGAAGTCTCTATTTGCATTTCACACTTTCGATATCATTAATCTATGCCAAAATAAATGTTAATCTCGAGTAAATATTATTTTGTCTGCAGAGAACATTAAAATTAAAAATGTTTACATAAAATGTAATTAAATATTTTACAAAGTTCAGTGTTAAAAATGCTATGTATTCGTTAGAATGTGAATCGAATGTTTAATAAAAAATATTTTCACATACTCGTATTTGCAATTTGTTTCTAAAATATTCTAAGAATTTTCACACTTTTGAATTTACATTTTAATGATACTTTCCATAATATACATTTATTTTTGTAGTAAAAAAACAATCGTTTTCTTATTTAAAATATTTTGGAATTTGAGAAACATCAGACCATTGTGACTACTCAAATTTTATTAATTGTTAACAAGTTAACAGCTTTCAAAAATACATTTAATGTATTGAACATATTATTTAAACATTTTTGATAGTTTTTAATTTAATTGATTTATTACACTTTATTTTATTTAACGATATTTGGTATATTTATTATTATTATTGTTGTAGAGAATTGGCCCGTTTCATTTTCATTATATAAATTATATTAGAAAATTAAATTAATATGCCGGTATAGAATAAACGAGATTATACTTTAGAGGATCCCTTTAGCACAAAGAAATCTCCTATCATTAAATTCACACCTTAGGTTTTTGATTAAAGAAGATTCAGAAAATGATAATGGTGCCAATGTGTAACATTTAAATTTATATAGGTTTATATATATATATATATATATATATATATATATGCGTGGGTGTATCTGTATAACAGCGAAATATTTAGTGCTTGAATCTATTACAAAATGATTTCACTATAAACACAGTCACTTTCCGAAAAAAATGATTAAATGAAAAAAATAATATAATTTAGTTTATCACAGAAATAAATTGTTTATCGTTAGTAAATATCAAATTTAGGAAAATTCACTTTTGCTAGCTGTACATTAAATTATAATTAACCTTTCACTCTATGCTCTTTGATATTTTCTTCGAGACAATCACATGTCTAGAAAAGTCTACATACAATAAGATAAACTAAAAAATGTCTTTGATCACAGTTTTTGTTCTATTGAATTTTTTAATGAAAAAATATGACGTTATATTTATTAGGAGATTATATGTATCATAAAATGTAGCTATATATAAATAAACACATTGATTAGAAATTTAAAAAAATAGATACATTTTCAAAGTATAGGTTTATTTTTATTTATTATATCGTATTGATCAGGTTTTCATATTAGTAAAACTATAATTTAAAGAAATGCGATTCATATCTTAAAATATAATTTGAAATTTAAGTATTTTGCAAAAAGTTCACTATAAAGATTATATTACTAATTAATTTTAATTGTATAATTTATATTATATATATTTTATATTTTGTATGCATATGAAATATTTTTATTAGATAATATTACAGTAGTCTAGTTATGTTCGCGCTGAATACGGGTTCAAATTTTTCCTGCAAAAGATTTTATATATTTATATTTAACATTATTATGTATTCAGTAATTAATATAATGAAAACATTTTTTTTTTACTTATTCTATATCTTATACGAGTGACTGGATCAATTATTTTTTTTTAAATGTTAATAATTGAATGCAAAGAATGTTTGCATTCAATTTTATTTTAAGTAGTTAATTAAATCGATCACTCGAATGTAATTTACCTTTATGTTATACTCTTTATCTATAATTACATGTAATAAAATATGATGTAGGTGACAGTAGTAAGTAATAAGAAATTTAGAGTGTACTGATTGTATACAAGTAATCTCTTTATACGCTTTTTATTTTGAGGTCAGTTAATTATTGAACCACTTATTTTTATCTTAAGTTTTTTTTTTGATTACGGATTTAGATAGGTATATTTATTTAATAAATTTGAACAATTGATGCTGGAAAATAGATACAAAGTATGGTAACAAATTTTGAAACGTAAAATAGAATAAAAAATTCATAATTTTTAAAAATGCTCTTGTAGATACCAATAAAATCAATAAAATAATTTAATAATGGTGAAATAAAATATAAAGGAAGAGTGTAAATTATGATTTAGTAAAAAAAAATTATATTAAATATTGAAATCAACTCTTCCACTATTTAAAATTTATTAAAGTTATTTTTAACTGATTGACAAGTATATATACATAATTATTCACATTTATTTGAACCATCATGCTGAAACATTGTAAATTCTTGCAACTTTACATTTTTGTATTTATTATTCATTTTTAAATGAAAGTTGAAAATATTTATTTGCTTATGCTATCATTGTGTATTAAATTAATTACTTTTGCTTAAACAAACATTTTATTTGTGTAATTAAAACATCTTCAATTATTTGCTTATGCTATCATTTATCATCCGTTCCTGTGTCTCCGGTTGATTACCTTTGGTACATTCATACTTACATATGTATTAAATGTGTATATATATATATATATATATGTAGAACACGTACACACACACATACACACACACACACATATATATATATATATATATATATATATAAACAATGTAATTAATATTTTCTCTTTTTATGCATTTAAAACTCATAACTATATTTCTGTTTAATATAAATGCATATTTAACCGTTTGATATTAAAGCATTCCAATTCACATTCTCAGTATCACATTTTTAACATATAAAATAAATGTATAACTTTTAGTTTATATTAAGCAAGTCGCAGAAAACAATTTGGAAAATGTTAACTTTACAAACATGTTAAATTCAAAGTGAATATTTCTGTTATTACCCACTGACATTTTAATACGACCTGTGTAATTTCTATTCTATACGAGGATTTTAATTTCCTTTATTATTTGTAAATATGAGTTTTAATTCATTTCACATATCAAATGATTTCGCTTTTTTGTTCGTTACAACTTATATATTTGATTCATTTATCATGAATAATCATATGTAATTACAACTGTAACTGTGCTAGTTCTGTCAAAACAAATATTAATACCGTGAGATGATTTTAAAATAATAATTATAATATTTTTATTGATATAATTTGAAATGTTAATAATGTAAAAGTAAATCATTGTTTTGTTCAATATTAAATTATGTAGTGTTTTAAATTTTGAAGTAAAATTAATATGATATCAGTAAGTTAATGAAAGAATAAAGTACGTGTATTAATTTTTTTTAAATTCATTTATATGTTTTTTTGCTATCAAACCGCCAGTAGGTTCGTATTTTTTTATCATATTAGTTTCTGTTCAAGTACAATGGAATTAAGATGTGTTTTATACAAATGTTAGTAGAAATGTGGTAATGAACATACATCACACTTTATAAAAATATATTTAATGAGATTAACATTGGTTTTAATTTCATGAAATATTCATTCAGATGACTTTTTTGTTTTTCATTATTTTATTAAAACTTCGAATTTAGTTCTTTTAATATCATGTTATTTGGATTGAAACATCCATTAGATACTTTTTTTGGATATTTTATTTTTTTGTTTTGTTCATTAGTATAAGATAGATTAGTTACTCGTAGATGTTGTGTAGTTTTTAATTTTATGTCTATTAGATACATTGTTAAATCATCTTTTATTAATAATTCTATTAAATATAGTTTTCTTTTTAATTAAGTAATCGGTTAGATAATGTGTTTATTAATTTATTATACTATCGAATCTCAAGTTATATTAAATTATTTTAAAATGTATTATCGAAATAAAAAAAACAGTATTTTAAGTTTAAGAACGAACTGTTTTTAAATAGGAATTATAGCAGTATGAAATAGATATTTAATTTTAAAACATGTATAAAATTTTAAAAAATCTTTATTTTCTATTTTTATTTACTCACTTTTCCATTTATTTCCACTTTTAATATATTATATAAAATATGTTTGTTCGATTAGATTTAATTCATCTATATTAATTTTTTGTGCTTATTTTGTAGATATACTTTTGACTAGAAAAATGGAATGTAAGACCAGTTAGTATTTTTTGAAGTTAAACTGTGATGTTTTTGAGTGTAATATTTTTAGAATAATAAATATGTTTAAACATTGAAAGCGGATGATGTAATGATAATAGAACGAGATGAAACAGATGTTTTAATAAGTACATTCAAACATTTTTTTAATTACTTAGATTGATGTTTAAATATTTGATTTTGAAAAGAGTAAATAACGATTGTATTCGTTGAATTGCACTGATTGATTGATTTAAATGGGTGGAACTATTTTAATGTATAGACTGATTCTCATTCAAGATTTTATATAAAATTACATCATCTTTAAATAGTATATAGTTAGTAAATAAGTGTATTTTAAATGAACGATAATCTAACGTAAACTCATATTCAAAATAATAACTTATTTATATTGAGCTTTACTAAAACTTTAATCAATAAATTTATAACTGAAATTTTATATGTATTATAGGCTAATTTAACTTAGGCTTCCACAAGAAAGTATTAAAATAAAACGCAAAAATTAAAAAAAAACATGTAATCTTCCATTGAGTATTTTAGTTCAATTATATTTTAGTATTGAATTGAATTAAAATACTAAATAAAAAATAATATGACTTACTGTTGTTACTTACATTACTCTTAATCGGTGTGCCCTCTTTTAATACTTCCATGTGGAAGACTACATTGAATCACCTTATATATATATATATGTATATATATATGCATTAATTATAATAATTAAAGATTAAAATCAGTATAAATTATAATACTAAAATGATTCAAATACGTTTCAGTAATCCTTATTTCAAAAAAGTAGTAAATGTTATGCATTAATAAGATGTGAAAGTGATTTTTTAGAAAAAGATTTTATTATTTTTTGCTTTGATTTGATGACTTGCAAATACATATACGTTATATTAAGATATGAAAAAAATTATATACCTGAATTTTTTTGTTTGCAGCGATGTGGAAGAATCGAACTGTCGTGATGCTTCTTATTTTATTATTACGTATAATATTACTTGTCATGTTTGATACTGTTGATTGAAAGTGATTTTTTTTATATAATTCTTAGTTATACATTTTTTATATATATATTTAATTTTATTTGCATATGTAATTGAATTATGTTCTTGCTTCTTAACATAATTAATTAGTAACTATCAATTATAAAAAGTATTAGATGTACTTTTCATTTTTGTGCATATATACAATTGATTTTGATTCTATATATATATATATATATATATATATATATATATATATATAGAGAGAGAGAGAAAGAGAGAGAGAGAGAGACATAATATGACGAGAGATAAAAGTTTAAAGTTTGTACTTTTGAATTAAAATTTGTGACTGATTCTAGAAAATTATGAAAATTAATTTAATGTTCTTTATTATATTTTTATTTTTCAGTAATCATAATCGTAGTGATAGTATCGTGTATAGAAACAAAAATATAATAATTACTGAAATATTTCTTGAATGATGAATAGTTGAAATAATTAATGAAATAAATAATGGAATAACGACATTTGAATTAATTTGATAATAATAAGTTGAACACAGCTTGAAGTAATAAGTCAAATAACTGTAATAATAATAAGAAAAACGTGTTCATGTTCGAAAACACTCATAAAAATCGTAAAAGTGACTAATTTTGTAAAAATTAAGATGTGTAGAAGTTTATAATATTTTTCCTTGTATCGTTTTTAGAATTATTTTATGAGAAAATCAAAGAGATGAGACATGAAATGTACAGGAGATTTTTACTATTTTTAATTTACCTATATTAAATATTTTAAATTGTGTACATTAATCAATAATTGTTATTTAATAATCATTGTGTAGGTTGACTAAATATTTGAAAATAAATATTTTTATAAAAATATGCAAAGCATAACTTTGCTTTAAGCTATTTAAAATATTTAATATGTAATGAAATAAATTTCTCAGTTATTTAATAATATCTACTTTTTTTTAAACTTATGAATTTATACAGAGTGTTTAAAAGTCTATTCAGTAGATTGACTTTTATTCATTTATCAGTTTTTGTAACTATATTACTATAACAACTACCTTGATTTCATTAAAAAAATTCAAGGCATTATAAATATTTATAAAGCCAAAAATACAAAACAAATATGTAATTATTATTTCTACATTTTTAAAAATTAAATTTCTTATGTAGAAAATATACTTCGTTTAATGAAAAAAAAATTTTTTAGTGAACACTGAATATTCTTTTATATTATCTTATCAAGGATGAAAGAGGCATTTTTTGTAAAAAAAAAGATTACTTGGTTATAAATAACATTTTATTTTCTGTTTTTATTCTTTTAGAGATGAAAAATTACGATTTTAAGAATTAGGATTGCTCTTTGAAAATAAGTGCCTCATCTAATAATTAAAATTTAGTACCTAATATTTACATGTTTTTTATTTAATTCGTGCTATTCGAAAACAAATTACATTTGAAGTTTATAAATGGAAGAAATAAAAAAAATGAATTTGAACAGCTGTATTAATAACAAGAATTATTAAATATGTAGCCTGTATATGTGTTAATGTATGTGGATATATAAGTAAATTAGTTATTTGTTTATATTTGCATATTTTGATAAGAAAGTGTCGATTTTTGTGTCATACTGGGAGCATATAATTGTTAAAATTGTACAAATAAGGCCTAAAACGTTACTGAATATTTTTTTCCAAATGACATTGATCTACTTTCACGCAATTAATTAACTCTCTTGAGTTGGCACTCGTGTATTCAATATATGACAGCAATGCGTTTAAAAAAAATAATTGTAAATGCAAGACAAATTCTAACAACTATTACAAGCTCTATATATTTAGTGAATGGCACAATTTCTTTATATAGATTTCGATGATATTGAACAGATTACCTTTCATGCGTAAATAACAACAGTTATTTTCTAAGAAATATAATTATAAGTTGTCGCATGAATGAATTTGTTCACTTGTCAAATGTCTTCTGATATTATTTATCAGATCATGCGTTCTTTTTTTGTGTAATTTTTCATATCGGTTCTATTATTAGATCATTTTTTTTAAAAAGATGCAACGTATGGTGAATTGTCAATTACTGTGGTTTGTATATTACATGATTCAATGATTATTTCAGTGATATATTTTTTTCTCTAACCAAATTTCCTTTGGCTTTGAATTTGCAGTAACAATTAATTGTGTAACACTACAAGATTTTTTTGGAACCTAAAAATCAAATATAACAGTAATGTTTACCAGTGACTTATTTTATATCTTTCATTTTATTATCTTTGTAAACAATCTAAATACATATTTATTCGAATGTTTATATACATATTATATATATATATACGTTTATGAAAATATAAATTATTTTGTTTTTCTTATAAGATTTCCTGACACAGTAAATGTTTTTTTGTTGTTTAAAAATTGCAAATGGGGGGGGGGATTAATCATTTATTATATTAAATTAATGAGCACGTCAATTTAAATAAATTAAAAATAAGATTAAACGTTACATCTGAATCAAATTTTTTTATTCATATATGGGAGAGTTCTTTTTAAAGGAATATAAGGGATAAAGAGACATTAACAAGGCAGAGGAATTTTTAATTAGACTGGAAATTTGTTTAACTCTATAAACGGAAAATGATTTAAGGATGACAGAATTGCTAAATTTGGTTGTCATTCACTCGAATCCTTTTAATTTTTATCATTTGTTTTGAAAAGAGTTAGATGAAATTTTGATAAAGGTGAAATATTATTTGAATTAAATCACTAAAGTATTAGTTAGGAGCTATTGAATTATCAGACATTTTGAAACACATTTTTGCAATTAAAAAATAATTCTTTTTTTTAACAACAAGTTATCAACATTAATTAATTCCAATTATCATTAATTCCAATAGACTTGTAAAATGATTCCGTAAAGAAAAGTCAATAAGTAGTTATGGAATTTAACGTTTGATGTGTTATAATTTTTTTATTTATGTTACGTTATATGTAAGTATAGTTATTATGGAAAAATACTAAATATTTTAATAGCTTTTTAATTCACACATGTATATTTATGTCAATAACTGGGAATATCATTAAATTCATTTCTTTCGCGAGAATGTTACACATGCTTGATTGTCTGTAAAATTTACAATAGAGCTTAAATTTTGTAATGAAAATAATTAATCGGCCCAATGAAAAAATAGGAGAAAGAGTTTACTTAACGCTAGTAACATCTTTACTAGATTATTGAAATAATTTGAATAATATTTGGAAAACTTCAAATATCAAGATAATGTAGAGAACAGTTGTTATTTATTTTAATAAATATTATGAGCTCGATACCTCAAGTGAAAATAGTAAAAGAACGGGAATCAATTTTTAAAGTGGAAACACCTTGCAGGACTAGCTTGTATTTTTGAATTTTTAGCGTGTATTTCCCTGCTGATCTTTTTTACTTTTAAATCGTACGAGTTTTTAAATTCTACGAATAACTTCAGTATTTGTTTTAACCTCAAGTAGTTGTTGATAGTTTTAATAGACAAGAATTATCTTAACAATTAATAACAAAGTAGTTTTTTTTTTGATTTCAATATATACTTTCATGTTTGGATCATTAAACATTTCATATATTATCTTCATTTGTATATATTAGTATTTTTTATACTTTAACCCATTGCGGTTCACTGTCCAGACGTTCTGGACATCGCGTTTTGATTGAACAGGTTCACTAGCCAGTCCCTCGAGACAGATTTCATGGCTATGCTGAAGATGAATTATTTTAAGCATGAAAATGAAATACATATATTTACCAACAAATACACCACTGTTTAGAGAGACTGGATAGTGGACCTGTTCAATCAAAACCCGTTGTCGAGAATGTCAAGACAGTGTACTGCAAAAGGTTAAAATATTCTTTCATTATAAAGAAAGAGGAGATAAAAGAAAGTGTTTAATCTATATTTAAAATATACAAGTGAGTAGTTTGAGATTTAACTTTGATCAACAATAATTAGAAATTCTTTTTTCCTTTGACATATATTGCTTAATATTCCTGTATTTGAATAATTTTAAAATTCTGTCAGTAGTAAATGAATGTTCAACGTAATTACATTTTAAATTAGAGTTGATGTATTCCATAAATCTAGGTTCGATCATAATTCATCATCAGATTTTTTCGACTGGGAGTTTTTTGAGATTCAAAAATCATTTTATTTAAAACAGATTATATATATATATATAAATATATATATATATATATATAGAGAGTAAATATTTAAATATCAGTCAAGAAAAAAATTCTAATTAGACAATTGTTCTAATACATGCTAATAATGTGTAAACAAAACAGTTTCAAGTATGTTGACATACTTTTATATATAATACAAATCTTTCTCTCTCTCTCTCTCTCTCTCTCTATATATATATATATATATATGTGTGTGTGTGTGTGTGTGTTAGTAAGTATATTATTTACTTTTTTTATTAATAATAAACACATTATATTTAAATATGTTTCAATAAAAAAAATACTGAATGCAAATTTAATTTCGGTTGATATTATTACCTAGTATTTGGTACTGTTTATTTTACTTGTAAATTTTTTGTCCGTCTGCTGGGTTTGAAAGACATACACTTGTTGTTCAACATTTGTCCTAGTAAAAATACACCTACTTTTTTGCTTAAAATAACATTTAAAAAATTGTTACAGACTTGTGTCACAGTTTATCGAATTAGTACCTACTTATTTTGGTAATATTGTATATACTTACATATATATATATATATATATATATATATATATATATATATAATTTGTATATTAACAAATATATAAGTAAAACTGATAATAAGTTCATTAGTTTAATGCCCTTTTAAAAAAACTAATTATTTAGTATAAATCTAATTAATTTAAAACATACGTGCAAGTTCATAAATTCATTTTTACTGTCTTGTAAAAGATTTCAACATATGTCGTTAAAATACGAAGACATCTTGAACAAATTTATCTGTACATATTTTCCATCTCACAGATGACAGAACGATGAAAGCCCTACAAAATATCTATTATGCATGACAACACAAATTTTAAAGAAGATCTGCAGAAATAACATTTAAAGTATTGGACTTGTTGCTTATATTAAAAAATAATACATAGTATAACATATTGAAAGAATTTGAATATGCAAACTGGTGTTACATTAATGATTTTATTATTAGTATATTTACCTGTTTACGAATTAATTTAATATGTTTCAGATTTATAACACATGGTATTTAGAGACTTTCTTGATATATTTGTACAGATTTTTTTTTGTTGCATATTAACGGGTGTTTAGAAATGTTTTAATAAAGACAATAAACTTTTTTGATTTTATTTTTAGAAAAATGTGTTACAAATTTTAAATTACTTTTGTGAATAGTATGTATGTATGTATGTATATATATATATATATATATATATATATATATATATATATATATATATATATGTACATAAATGTAAAAGTATCTATGTGTATGTAAGCATATTTGTTTCAAGATATTCTACTTAGATATTTTTATTTTTTAGATATGTATAATATTAACTCACATTGTCAGAACAAAAATCACAAATTTTTATTATAGAACCATATATATATATATATATATATATATATATATATATTGTATATGTGTATATGTACAATAAAGAACAAAAGAAAAAAAATTAACTAACTACTCTTCAAATAGAACAAAAATATGTATGTACTGGAAAATTTACAAAATTATAGAATATTTTTCTTGGGATTTTTCTTATCAGAATACTTTTTTATTGCATCCTCATAAGATAACGATATAGTTGATAGATAAAATAGAAAGAAAATTTAATCTTTCCTCGCGAATGTGAGATCAAAATTTATTTGTGATTAACGATAATATGGAAAATCGTCAACTTATGACAAATCTACCTTTAATTAATAAAGTTCATTTGCAGATACACTCCGTTCGTTGAGAGAAAAATATCTAATTTTATCAGTTATTTCTGAAGTATTTTCTTTAAGTTTTAATATTTTTTTTATGTTTCTAAAGAAAATACAATAACTATTTAAGTGACTACTACAATTACTACAAACATAACCGAATTCAAAATGATAAAATTGTACAACAATGGCACTTTTACAATCATGGTTTTCAATATTTGCTCTTGACATGTTTTACTAATTTGTAGAACGCAATTTTTTTGATTTTCGTTTATTGTGGGACCTCTTACAAAGCGGGTCCTAAAGCTTAAATTTCATAGTTTTCATATAGATCCGTCCCTGTATATATATATATATATATATATATATATATATATATATATATATATATATATATATATATATATTCAAAGATAAATAGGCGAAAATAAAGAAATACTAATTAAGGGACAGAAACAAAATTTATATTATAAAGAAGCCAACATATGAATTAACATAAAGAGAATATATGTCGAAAAATTATTTTTATAGTTGATTGAAAATATGACGAATTCTTATATATATATATATATATATACATATATATGTTTATATTATGAAAGGACAGTACGTTAAAATATAAATATACTTGATAAAAGGAAAAAGTTTATTAAATGATATGGAATAAACTTTTAGTCCTTTTAAGCAAGTCTTTTCAGAAGATAAATAATTAAACAGTATACAATAATAAATGCCGACACAGGTACAAAAGTGTTGGTACAGATTTTATTCGGAGATAATATTTTTTTTCATTTTTATGCTTTTTTATATCATATTTTTTATATCCTTTGATGGTAAAAATTGTTATAAATTGTTTTTATATTTGAAATACATATAGAAATGAAAATATACGTATGTGCAAAAACTTTAATGGGAATGTAATGCCTAACCCAATTCAGTATAAAACAATTTCATATTGACATACATGTTTCGCAGAAAGTTATTTCAAGAGATAAATTTTAATTTGTTTACTTTACTCGTGTTTGTTTATTCAATAATAATGCTGATGAAAATATTTTATCTGCACAAGTTCAATTTCACACTTGTAATGACATAAATTAATAATGTAGTACAGGTAGTCGTGCAAATCAATGGTACTTTTGTAACTTATAATATAATTTTTTTTGTTTCAAATTATAGTACAGTGAAGTTTTTCTGCGTACTGCATGTGTGTGCATTCTTGTTATAAAGGAGAAAAAGTACTTCTAATTTTTTACTGATCAACATAGAATCTTGTTTTCTATGTTTTCCTTTGAGACAATTTGTTGTACGATTTCCTTTCGATAAAACACAGTGTTCTTCTTTTTAATTTCATATTTTTAATAATAGGATGTTAGACATGTTAAGAAAATGGGAATTGAATAAATATATGTTTAGTTTATACTTAATACGTTAAAATTATAGACAATGTTGTAATATACATTTTATGAAATGATCTGTTTTTTTTATAATTATTTATAGCAAAAACTGTTTAAATATTTGAAATTGCATACATGATCTTATTGGGATTATAGAATAAAAAAGAATTAAATAAGTCTTTACTAATGTAAAAAAGTATATTTTATGTTCCCGTTAAATTTTAAAAGTTCTTTAACCAATTTCTTTTTTCTCTATCTTACATATCTACCTTATTATTCTCAGGATTATGGTATCGTCATCGAAATGTATATAAGTGAATTGAAAATGATCGATAATATATTATTGATAATTTTGGATAACAAAATGTTCCGACTTGAATGGAAAAAAATGTATGAAAGCTAAATTAGCTACGGTTTAAAAAACTATTGCGTGCTAAACGATACCATGTACAATCATGTTTGTTCAATTAATATTATTTTCTCTATAACGAATAGAAAATAATGTTATTATGCAGTTCCGAATTAGGTCAGATTGAAACTTTGACAATTACTTTTGTATCAGTTCTGCAGTGTAAATATATTACACTATCACAATATTTTGTTAATAAGAAAGTTGTACTGTTGTTTTGGTGTTCGATTCTGTTTGAACGCTTGAGGGAAAACCAACAAAGCAGTTTCACTGCCCTAACTTTATGAACACTTACCGATTAAATGAAAGTGCTAAATTCATCAATTATTAATTGAATTATTGCCGTAGGTTGTCCAACTGAATCGGTCTTAAATAGATCGATTTGAAACATTTTCTCTATATTTGACCACAAAAATGTAATAAGTACTTTTAGTTTCTAACGTTAATTTACAAATTGATTTATTTATGTATATATTAGTAGTGAATTTATAGTTAATTGAACAAATAATAAAGCATTTTTCCAGGAAATAATAAAATTTGATTTAAATTCAGTATGCAAAATTTGATGAAAAATCATAATTTTTCAAATTCGATTTTTTAGAACAGATTTATTTATTTTTATATGAATAATAAATAAATTATTACAATACATCCTATTATGGTTGTAGAAAGCTGATGTTTATGTATAAAAAATCGATTTTTTTTAATTTCAGTTCTGTCCCAGTACTAGTTTTTTTGTCTTCGAAATAATAAAACCTGGCGGAAATGTTTTATTTATCAAATAGAGATATTTCGTGCATAAAACCATTCTACAATATGTATATATATATATATATATATATATATATATATATATATATATTTGTACATACATACATAAAAAAATACCAAAAATGCTTTTTTCAAGTATATTTTCAAACAAACATAAAAAGTCATAACATATATGGAAATAAAACTTGTCGTGAATTAAAAACGAAACATAATATTTTTTCTTACCCAAAAATTTGTTCTCCGTTCTGTTTACTACAATATTTATACAAAATATACAAAAATTGCACACATAAATGACTTTATATATATATATATATATATATATATATATATATATATATATATATATAAATATATTCCTCATACATATTTTAACTTCGTTTATGAATGTAAAATAATGACATACAGATAATTATTGAAACAATAATTGCTCCTGTACAATATTTGATTCGAATATTATTGTAAAATTCGGTCAGAAATGATGTCAATGCTAGAAATATTTTGTAATTGATGTTAATCACACAATATATTGTAATTATATTATTCGAGACGTTTTTTAATTATCATAATCATTGATTTTATAAATGATATTTTTATATATTTATGTATATATATATATACTTATATATATATATATATATATATATATATATATATAAGTGTGTGCGTGTGTGTGTGTATGTAATGATGTAATAAGTATTAGCCTTGTACTGTCAATATTCAAAGTTTAAAGTCAATAAATTGTTACAAAGGATCAATTTAGATCTCATTATATCCCAGTTAGAAGTAAAATATTCGTCGGAGTTAATTTTGAACGATAATTCTATTGATGTAAAAATACAAAATAACTAAGGAATATTTATATATATATATATATATATATATATATATATAAATAAGGTTGATAGAAAAATAATTACGGTTTATAACATTTAAATTCACATATATTACCCCAATTATTTTCTTCTACTATGCACGACTAACTAATGTATATTTTAAATGTTTGTTATTATTTTTTATTTTCGTATTTTATAGATTGGAGTACTTACTATATTCACCATGACTAATTTCGATACCTGTTATACCATTAAATTATGAATAAAACACTTTTTGACCCTTAATGTGTTGATAAGACGAGAGTATTAACTACTAGTTCAATTCAGTACTAGTTCAATTTAGAATTTGAATAATACCATATTTTTTTAGAAACGCTAGAATTTAGAAAACTTTCAGATTTTTCTGTATCACAATGCTTTGCAGATAATAACTCCAACGAAACGTGTAGAAACAACAATAAACAATTATCAGTAATCAATTATAGAAAATTTTTGATCAGAAATTGTTTGTATTATGTGAAGGAGAAGAAAAATCTTGTCGTGAAAAGCATATATGTACCTTATTTGTTTATAACCGCACTTGTATATCACAGGTTTTTAACTTTTTGTTCATATATATATATATATGAACAAAAAGTGTATGCATTAAAATCAAAGAGATTTCAAATCTAACTAATAATGTTCAAGCATATCAATACACTGATTGATTAGGGTATTAGAAGCTTGTTAAGAAAGCAATGAGACGTATGTCTGTAATATTGTTTCAATATTTTCCTTATCGAAATATGACATTATGTGAAATTGATTCAACGTTATTAGATCTTTCTAATAGATTAAACATGACTACTAATTAGCTTACAGTAATTTGAATATAAGAGATATGTATATGTATATGTATATGTATATATATATATATATATATGCAATATGGAAGAGCCCTTCCTCCTGCAGTGCATTGACAGAGGCTGATAATGATGATA
>CM068321.1:28273859-28323859 GCA_034766995.1 Acanthacorydalis orientalis | reverse complement strand
ATTTATTTGTGTATGAGTGAAGTAAAAAAACCTATAAAACTAATAATTGAAGTTAAATCATTTAGCTACTTAAAATTGAATCATAAACGAACTAAATTATTTTGAACACGAACTCAGTCGTTTACGATTTTTTTTTCTTACCTGTCACAAGAAATTCTTCTTATTATAAAATTGTAAAAGAAATAATTATGTTGCAACGTAACAATTAACGTTTTCGTTTATTATTTTTTAATGTAAATATTGTAGAAAGTAAAATGTCAAGATCTTATAAGATTCTTCTGTTATTATTGCACAACAACATTAATGATGGTTAAGGTTGAGGACAAGACGTTCATTATAATAAATTGTGTATAACATATATATATATATATATATATATATATATATATATATATATATATATATATATATATATTAAATGACAACGAGAAACATATTTTCAATTATTTTTATATCTAACAATAAATTAATGTTAAAAAAATTCAGCATATTAAAAGTAATTTATACTTTTTAAATTAAGTGGTATTAAGTTATACTGGAACTATGAAATTTAAATTTAATTATCATAAGTGTCTCTTCTCTAAAACATATTTCTTTAAAATTAAAATAAAAAATAAATGTTTATAAAAATCATCAACAATTGTCTAGTTTGTTCCAGATATCCAAAATGTACTACTTTTTATTTTTATTTTATAAGTGCAAAAAAAGATAATCATTCAGTAAGCAAACACATAAATACATTAACGACAACATAAATAATAACAAAAACAAATTTAACACGCACATTCTATGACTTACGGACAAGTAAAAGAAATGTAATACTATTTTCTTTATTTCAAGTTGGCACGAATACATTCTTTATGGATTTGTGTGTTAAATAAAAAAATTATCTTTGCAGTATTTTGTATAATGATGAACGGAAAGACATAATAGATGATCTGTGAGTGCTGAAATTTATTTAAGGCGATTAAGGCATTGAAATAGTTTATTTATTTAATAAATGGTTTTTTTGTTGACCGTTCCTAGTGGCATGGTGCCCCGATAACAACCAATACCTTGCGATGGTCTTATACCTTTCTATAAATGTGATTATCCTTGCTTTTCCGTGAAAAGTCAGGGAAAAGTTTCAAAAAATATAGATATCAAGTTTTAACAATGAAAAGTCCTCTTATCCACATTGGAGCCAGGTCTATTTGTTAGCATTGCTCAGTTAAACATTCTTGATTAAAAAATATTGTGCAATTTGTAGAAAAGTAAGAAAATCACGTCTGAAAATAACATATTTATTTTAAAGGTTTTTGGTAAACACGTCATATAAATTCTTGTTTTTTTTTTTCTTGTTTGTTTGAATACACATTTCGTTGGTAATTATGAAACGTTTTAACGTAACAATTAATCTGGCAGGAAACATACATTTTCTGTTTTTCAGATTGTTGTTTTTGTACATTGTGTTGTATTTTTTTTATTTCATATTTTTGGAATCTTATATGTGTAATCTTACATATGTTGCATTAAAATGAATATTATTTCTTTTTAGACACTATATATATATATATATATATATATATATATATATATATATATATATATATATAGGTGATTTAACTTACGTTTCAATATGAAAGCATTCAAAACAAACGCAAAAATTAAAAAAAACTTGTTATCCCCCATTTAGTATTTTAGTTCCATCGTTTTTAGTATTGAATTGAACTAAAATATTAAATCATTTAATCAGTTAATCTATGTAAAAATTATTGAAACGTTTTTACATTTACGTTAGACGATTTTTATTTAAATAGTCTAAATTTGTTTAAGTATTTAGCTTAAAATATTTTTTTAATTTATTGCACATGACTTTCAAAATTAACTACTCGTTAATTACAAGTTTGTTTGTCTGCATGTAACTGTGTAGTGAATGTATTTGTGTATATCTAATTGACAAATAAAATCATTAAATACCAGTGCAAGTTAATAAGTTTAAAATAAAAAATTTATATCATACATTTATTAGATACAATATAACTTTTCATATGAATAATTCGAATTGAAATTATACACAAAACTATGTCAGAATGTAGTTTTGTCTTTTACATAAAAAAATACATAGAAAGAAATTCTTTCTTCGTCAGTTTTCGTATGCAAATGAAAGAGTCGGACAACATAAAATATATTTACAGACTTTCTTCACCGGCTCAGTATCTGATTCTTATTGACGAATAACGGCTTGTCGTGTATGCAAAAAGTAGGTAATGAGATCTCTGCATCATCCTCGTCTCTGTCTGATGCAGTGCGTCCACCAGACTCTTTCATAAAAATTATCAAATTTTGGTGGGGCAATGATGATTATGTTGGGAGACAGATTTGAAAAGTTATATATGTTGCTTCTATGATGATTACATTCAGGTATCATTAAAATTAGTGTGTTGTGTATTGTTGTTTGATATTGTTTGTGCTTTTGATGCATTTTATAATTGGATAAAATTCTTCTCTCTGTGTTATATTTATATTATTTTTATACTGGAGGTATGTTTTAATTTGAGGTCAATTAATTAATTTTATACTTAAAACGAATATTTGATTAAAATATTAACTTGCTATATATCGATAGAAAGTTTTTTTCAGTTTTGATTGCTGGCAAATACTTATCTTAATTATAAATATTAAATTTCTTTTAAAAGAATTCTATAATTTCTTAATATTAAAGATATTTTTATTAAATCCCGCAAATTTGTGTAAAATTGAACGTATTTATATAATTTATACTAATTAATTGTAATGTATTATGTAATTTTCTGATAAAATATTAACTGTAATTTAATATGTTTAAATTATTAATTATTTATTTATCAAGTAAATGTTTTTTACTTTATGTTAATAAAATATAATATCACTTTCAAAATATTTCGTGTATATTTAATTTAAAGACGATGGTTTAATTTCGTATTTGTAAATTTTGTTTTTAATTTCAAATATAATTATACAGAAAAATAATATACGTTATATTTTTATGCATAATTATATTTGAAATTAAAAGAAAGATTAAATTTCACAAATGTAATGAGTAATATTTAATTATATGGAAAAATATAATTAATTAAAATGAGTGTATGAAGGCTAATAAATCAATTAAGCTCTTAATTTTAAATTAAATGCCAAGTTATTCTTTTTGTAATCTAATCTAATATTTATCATATAATAATTTTTTTTTAAAATAATTTTATTAAATTTATAATGAATAAGAATTGTTAAAAAAAGAGAAATAGATAATAATTATCCAAGTAAGAAAGAAAACAATACTAACTGCTGTAAGATATACACTTTTTGACGAACTTCTATTTCCGTTTGCAAGTTATAACTTTATATAAAAATAGAATATAAATAAAAACAAACAGATTTCTTCTATCGTTGGAAATTGTTATTAAAATACTCATTCATTTTCTAATTCATAACACCATTAAAATTGTGTTACTTCTTCACTTTATTCTTTCCATAAATATTTAATAATTAAATTAAAAAAAAACATTATAAATTATTAATTTGAAATTATATTTTAATAGCTTTCATAACGTTCAAATTATTGTTTCTAGCATGTAAAATAAATTCATTTCTTGGAAATACAGAATATTTTAATATAATCGTGATCATTTACAATTTCACGTAGGAGATCTTGTTTGTAAAATAATTGTATACAGATTTCTTATTTTCTCCTGATATATTTTCAGACATTTGATCTTAATATGTAGGTTCACGAAATATAGTTTTTTAAGAGGTGAGGATAATCAGTGAAAAAAATTTCAAATAAATATCAATGCTTACAGTTTTAATTGGAATTAAATAATTATTCATATATGATTATTCATATTATTCATATATGATTAGGTCGGTAGGGAAATAATTTCGGTTTTTGTTATGAATTTAACAGTCATAAATCGTAATTGTTATTCTACCAACTTCATAGATAAATGTAGAAATTTAGCTTTTTTAAAATAAAAGAAGTATATATATATATATATATATATATATATATATATATGTAATTATAATTTATTACTTCATTATTTGTCTTTAATTATTTGAGCTTTTTTTATTTTTTTTTTAGTTTGTATCATCATAGTAAATATTAATGTTATCTCGGAGTGCTATAACGAGATCAAAGATTATCGTACGTTTAAGATAATCATTTCTCTCGTACAAGACAACACGTCTGCTTTCGAATTTGTAATAATTTTTTACCTGTGTTATTCAATAATATCATCTAGTTATCAGTAAAATTATATTTGTTAATTCGACCGTAAATTACGAGAGAATAAAGAGAATTGAGTTGTCTATAGAATCAAATGTGAAAATATCAAATATGTTATGTCGTTCTTCTTATTCCATTATAAACAATTAATATTACCGATCACTCAATGAAAATTAAATTCATGGAAAGCAATTATATAAAAGTGAGAATTCAAATATAATCAAATGTGCATATGAGATAAAAATCATTTTTATAATTATATTAAGAAACATTTTGAACACTTTAATATTTTTCCTCTTTTCGTTTCATTTCTTGCTAATATTTTCTAAAACGTTATAACACAATTTTAATCATATGCTATTTCACCAAACTTCAAATATAAGCGAAAACAATTTAATTATTATATATTTAACCATACACACAACATTAAAAGTATAAGTAAATGAATTTCCTCAGTATGGCTCGAAATAATTGTTCTATTTTTCGAACATAAATGAGAATCATTTATTTTTTTAAATTTTAAGATGTGTATCTATTTTAAATAATGGTGTATGAGTAAATACAATGTAATTTATTAAATTTTCTGATATATATATATATATATATATATAACATATATATATATATATATATATATATATATATATATATATATATATATATATATATATATATATATATATATATATATATATATATGTTGACAAATATGTTTCGAATTTCTTTTTAACTATCTCAAAAATTTATAGGTATTATAAATTCTTCTTGCTAATATAACATTTTTTTAGTATACTTGTGTGTGTGTGTGTGTGTTCTGTTTGTACGTTTTAGGTAAATTATATTAGAAATATATTTAAAATTCTCTTGTAAGTCTACAATTGTAAATTCGTCTGTTCTGTTTCTCTCTCTCTCTCTCTGTATATGTATTTGTAAATATGTATTTATATATATATATGTGTGTATATATATATATATATATATATATATATATATATATATATATATATATATATATATATAAATAAATATTTATTTATATATATATATATATATATATATATATATATATATATATATATATATATATATATATATATATATATATATATGTATAGATATCAATATAACAAGTGTGTGTTAGGTAGATAATAATATAGTTTCATTCGAGTAATGGTATATTAATTTGCCAACAGCAGATTATTAATACATGTGTTTTACATACCTGTAATTACAGGCATGTAATAATATAAAAATGATTTAATATGGTCCTTTTTATAATGTTTTTTTTAACAATTAGTACTGCCGAAATTAAAATTTAATCTAATTAATGAAACACGAATAGATCGTTTTTCAGTTTTTTCTATGTTATGTTATATTAGTTATTCGAATTATAAAATAATTTTTCATTGTTTAAAAGAATAATTGAAAGCGAGTATGGTTATAAATTATTATACGGTTAAAATTTTGGTATTATTCTCTGCACATGAATATTTTTTATCAATTTTTATGGAACGAATATCAAATATCGAATAATTCAATGTGAATCGAGCTTGAAACTGAAAAAATAGCTTTTCAGCAATAAATTTTGCTTGCTGTTGGATTATAACACTGCGTATAAGAGTTTTCTCACGTACACAATGCATAGAAAAATACGTGCCTTTGTATATATGTATATATATATATATATATATATATATATATATATATATATAAAGAGAGAGAGAGAGAGGTAAGAATGTTTTTACCTTTAGTTAATACTTTTATATTTTTTAGGATTTTTTTTATAATTAGAAAAATGTTGACAAAAATCTCGTACATTTTTCTACTCTATACAATTTTTACAAAGGGAAAAATCCGAGAAATGTAGAAACATGTATCTTATTTATGAATATGTGCATGTTGTTAGTAAATGTTCATGAAAAATTGAATTTTAAATTTCTTAGAAACATATATTACTTGAAATAATCAAAAATAAACATTTTTCTGTTTACGCAACCGTAAATTAATTGAGAGTGTTATAAAGTGTTAACATTTTATAATTCATTTCTATCATATCTTTAAGGATTGTTCATTTTATTGAATTTATTTTAAAATATTTAATATTTTCATTACCATGTAGTTTTTTGGTTTATACTTAGTATTATAATTAGGCTTAAATTCATATTATAATAATGTGTAATATCAAAATATATGTATATGAATTATGACATCATTCTATTAACTGATGTTTGATAAAAGAGTTCTTTTTTAAAATTATTTGCGTTTAACCTATACCCTTTACCTACATGTGCGCGATAGATATATTTCAGTGGGACATACATTTTGTTTATTTACCACACCTTTGATTGGTATACTTATGAATATATGAATATATATATATATATATATATATATATATGTGTGTGTGTGTGTGTGTATGTATACGAAATCGTACATTGTATTTGTTTACAGTATTATATACATTATATTTTTGTAGTCTCGAACTTTCACCACAGAATTTATTATGGTTTGCACTTTCGATGAGCCGAATTTTTTATACAATTTTGATTTTTTTCGAAATTTGTTAGAATTGATAATTTTTGGATTTATATATAAGTATAAAAGTAGCTTCAATATTATCATAGTTATTAACTAATTTATTACGAATATTAAGTTCTTCTCAATTCAACATAATAATTTAATATAATTGTAATTTCCGCGTTGTCGGTGGAAATGCGCTCACAGAAACGATTTTTCATCAAGATAAACTCAGTAGGAAGACTATCCCAATGATTCTCCATGATTTTTAAATTTCACAAAATTGGTGATTTTGTTAGGGGGCAAACAAAGCAAACCAGTGAGGCAATGCCCCCGCCCCTTATCTACGGACCTGCTACGAGTAGGTAATCGTTTTCATGTTGCCTGAAATATGTTCATTTTTAATTTTTAGTGATTTCATCTTCTCTTTAGTTTATATACATTTTGACTCAAAATATAGGCATTTATTTCAATTTGTATTCATATATATATGTATATATATATATATATATATATATATATATATATATATATATATATATATATATATAAATAAAGTAACTCCACTGTCAAAATTACCCCTATGAGAGATTTTGTATTAGCTCTTCTACAGCCTAAAGTGTAAATTATAAAAAATTATAATTATTGATAATTTTCAAAATTATACATGTTTCAGGATATATTGAGTAGTAAAGGTAAATGTCTGTTAGAATGGTTAATTATTATATATCTTCTTTGCATATTATTGTAATAACTTCTTAGAGAATTGTTTTCTTTAATCCTCTGTTTTGTAGATATGTAATCTAAGGGCTATTTGAGATGTTGTGTGTATAATATATATATATATATATATATATATATATATATATATATATATATCAATATCTGTTTATATATATATATATATATATATATATATATATATATATATATATATGTATGTATTTTTTTAAGTAACAGAGTACGTGCTGCAAGTCAGGTTTTTAATTTCTATTTATGAAATGTTACATTGAATTATATATTAATATGAAATAAAATTTGTTTATGAGTCCATTCACTGAAAAAAGAATGTAGTGTTTATAACACGCTGTAAAAAAGAAAACAATCACGAATATACCTGTAGTAAATTCACGTAGGCCAGTCACCCGCACCCAAGATCAATGTTAAGGTTAAGATTTCTGGTACTGAATGCCTTTCCCAATATTAACTAAACCGGTTTACGTGCCAGACATCATGAGTCGGAGGCTGCGTTCTTAACATTTCTTCTCGGTCGGCACGAGTGAAAGTATCGTTTGTTCGACCTGTAAAAGTGAGCTGAAACCATTATGCTTAACCATCCGACGTTGAAATGAATGATTAGTTATTTAACGAAATATATTTCCTCTTTATATTTATTTATGAAAACGAGGTCATGGCCGTCTATGTTTCAGTCATTTGAATAATTGTTTACTTTTCCGGATTTCTAACGTTAACTTTCAGTCAGACCGATGTACTTTTTTTCAGTCGATCGGCAAGTAAATACTTGGCATTTATATGAACATTCATTTACATTTTTTATATAATAATAAATCAATTGTATTTTTAACAAACATATTTATGCAATATGTATGTATGTTACAATAAAAATATGTAAATAACAGGAATTATAGCCATGTAAAAGAATATAATGAGGAAGTTGTACGAAGAAAAATAAATAATTCCAGTTATTATTTATCAAATTTTATTTTTTTAATATTTCATAACCGCGATTGATTTATAATGCATTATTATCGATATGAAAATCACTTGAACTATTTTATAGCACTTACAGTCATTAACGACTAGAAATATTAATTTCTTACTAAGACTTCAAAGTTCAATAAACTGTAGACAAAAATATATTTTTGTCTTAGAATATCGTACTTAGAATATACATTTACAGATTTCGTAGAAAATGTTACTGTATAAGTAATTAAATATTCTAAATAATATTATTGTAAGAGAAATCAATTCAATTGGAAATATTTCTATCAAAATATTTAAACAAATTATCTTATACGAAATAATCTTTGCACTAGTTTTAAATAATGATATTTAGTTCAATGAATAACATTATTTATAATTGAATATTCTAGAAACTAATTAAATATTGAAAAATTTAATTACTTCCTCAGTAAGAAATTACATTACAATTTATACGTTTCTCTTCCCCTCTGTCTTTATCTTTCTATATCTTTTATATATATATATATATATATATATACATTAGTTAGATAAAAATATAAGTGTTAAAAACCATTTAGCTGTGAAACAAAATAGTAATAATGTATACTTATAATATATTTTTTGATAGCAAACGTGTTATTTACGTGTTATTATATTTAAATTTTAATATTAATAAAAATAATTGTATATTTTTCCTTAAAAAAGTTTACTGGTTAATCTATTTATATTGTTCTGAAATTAATAGTGCCGTCTTCCTATTCTAATAGTCGTATCGCAGTTCTAGGATAATTTGAAATAAACGGACCATGCAAAAATTCAATTATCTGTAACTATTTTGAAAATATTTGTTTTAGGAAAAAATGAAAACATTAAAAATGTATTTTAACAGTTTCTAAACTTCTTCATTTTTAAAACACTTTGTTTTACTTAAAAATTTTATTACTTATTCCCACCAATTAAATTAGAAAAATAATATCATTGTTATGGAAGTCATCTCTCCATATTAGTAAAAAAATACTGCTATACAAGATCATTGATTTGTAATTTACAAAATTCTTAGAAGCATTTCAATTTAGAAATATAAACTGTAAATTGAATAACACGAATAACATTTTATCACAAAAATCATATAAATATTTTATAATTTATTAGTTGTTTTTTAATTGCAAAATTTTGGAAAGAAATTAATAGAGTTCTTCTGATTTAAACGAAAATGTATTTTTTGCAAGTACAGACACGTATTTTGCATGTATATAAATATTTTTTGTTAATTGCAATTATATATGGAAATTGGTTATATTTGAAATGAAATTAAAAGTATTATATTATAACAACTTCTGATATAACATTGACTTTCTTCATAAAGCAATGAAACAGCCCCTCTTCTAGCGAAAGTTTGTATTTAATAAATAAAATTATTATTAAAATAAATAACATAATATAATTTAATGAAAGTTTTTTTTTAATTGTTGTTATCGTTTTGTGTTCTCTTCTCAATGACCCAATTATATATATATATATATATATATATATATATATATATATATATAATATGTCTGTGTTTGTATTAAAGTAGGACGTTGTTTGAATATTAACTTTTCCATGTGTTTAGATTGTAATAAACTAGAAATTTCATAAATATTTGTTTGATTATTATTCACACACATTACGTATGTGTACATCTTAAGAGAAAAAAATATTGATATTAGAAGTATTGTTTTATATGAATTAGGAGACATTTGTTTTAGCGCGTGAAATTTATTCCGTTGGTTTTAATTTCCAATAGTTGAATGAATGACCTAGTGATTTTAATGCTTAATTCTTTCATTACTATACATACATTCATATATATATATATATATATATATATATATACGTGTATATATATATATATAACTTGATATTTTAGCAAGTACTGTTATTTTTTACAAAATCATGATTAAGTTATTTAATATTGGGAATTTCAATCTGATATAATTATTGTTTTATAATACAATATTATAAAAATAATTTTTAAGTGTCTAGTGCTTCTACTTAAAAACTAAATCATTGGAAATATCAAGTTTTTCAGAATTCTCATATTAGTTATGTAAAAGACAAAAAATAAATTGAATATTTTTCGAGGAACGACAACTTATTTTACTTAAATATAGATATCTGATTTCGCTAATATAACATCAAAGGACAGGAATACGAAGATTGCAAACTTAGTAAAAATATAAAATATTGCCTTTATATATATATATATATATATATATATATATATATATATATATATATATATATATATAAAAGAAAACAATTTTTCTCAAAAAACTTTATAAAACACTATGTTGAAAAAAATAATATATAGACGTGCTACATATATGTATATATATATATATATAAATCCATGACTTTGGCTTATTTACTTAATATGTTTATTATTTCATTCGGTTACATGTACGATGCTTATAATTGACAAGTCGGAGAATCTGAGAGAATACAGAGAGAGAGAGAGATTCTATTTAGGTTTTTACATTGAAGTATTAAAAGAGGGCGCAAGGTTGAGATAAGTCGTTATTTTTTATTTATTACTTTAGTTAAATTTAATAGTAAAATACAATTGAACTAAAATACTAAATGGGGGATAACATGTTTTCTTAATTTTTTAATACTTTCGTGCGGAAGCCTAAGTTGAATCAACCTGTACATATATATATATATATATATATATATATATATATATATATATATATATATATATGTACCTTGTAAATTAAAATACAATTTAATTATGATGCTATTAATAAAGTTTAGTCATGTATATAATAATGAGAAATATTTTATGTATGTAAAATTACATACGTTTACAAATATACATTTTTAAATAGAAATTAATTGCTTCTGTTAGATAACTGAATTATTGTACTGAAAATTAACAAGAACGAAGTCTATATTTGTGTGTGCGTATCAATAGAGTCATTTAAATAGAAAGTTTTAGTTAATAGATATTAAAGCAGCTGTATCGAAAAATTTTATAAACTGAATGTTATTTTTAATATTTTATATATATATATATATATATATATATAATTAGGAAGTTATTTAATAGTTCATATCATTTAATTTTTAAATTATAAATATTTTTTTGTTATGTATGCAATTTCAATTAAAATTTTCATTTTTTTTATTAATTTCTTAATACTTTTAGATTGATTAAATATAACTTATAATAATAAACTTATATTCCAGCATCGTTAAAATGTGTACCGAATAGTAAAAATAAAAATGATTCAATGCAATCAGAGTACGGTATTTGGTTTGCTATATTCATTATCGGTTTTTCAAAGTTGAATTAATTTAAAACATTCCAGTTTTGTTAATCATCATAATAATCATTTATAGGCTATGTTCATTTTATATACATTTTAACATTGTCTTCATATAAATGTTTTCTTGGATATTATATATTTTATTTATAATACATTTGAATATAAATTGAAAATATTTTTTAAATCATATGTAAAATAATTTATTACTGATTGATAATTGTATAAATATTTCATTAGATATTAAATTATAATAAGCTCTTTATATAATACTAGCATCAATTAGGTAAAAGCACATACTTTGAAAACATGTAAACGAGAGATATTAATGTTAAATATTGAGATACATGTATTATAAATATCAATAACATGATATAAATAAAACATTTGATTAAATAAAATGTAGCAGCGCGAAATTAATTGTATCAAAATATATTTGTTTATAATTACTGTTAAACATAATTAAATATGATACTTACTCTGTCAACATAGTAAATTTATTTTCATTATTAAGAAAAACTATCGAAAGATATCGTATAGGCGTATAATAACTATGTATAGGCATCTCTTAATTTTTATCTATATTTGATACTCTTTTTATATGTTAAATAAAAGTGGAGTCGGAGAAGAAAACGTTATAAAATTTGATACATTATTTTTCTCTATTAATAATTCAAAAAGTGTTTTGTTTGAATCTACCACACTCGAGTAAACATTCATTTATTTATTTATTAACACAGTTGTGCCGGATGACGCATTTTCGCGTCATCCGGTGTCTTTTACTTGATGCCGGATGACGCGAAATTGCTCCATTGAGATTTTCATGCACAATACTTTTTTTAAAAAATATAAATTTTTCAAGTTCTCTGCATAAATACCAAAATAGAAGTTTCAAGAATTGAAATAAATCTGTATACATTTTCAACTTTTTTTATCTCTTGATTATTGATACTGCAGTTTGCATATACATTAGAGCGATATGGTAGAAATTCGACGCTTGGTCCTTTTCTTCTGAATGCAATCAGAGACGGCAGATATCTCTATCTTTGAGGTAATCAAATAATCCCAGTGCATTTGATAAGATAATCGTATAAATAATAAAATCAACCAAAGAAAAAATACTAACTATGACATGTTACTGTAAAAATAAAATATTTTTTTTTATTTTTAACAAAAGTTGAAAACCTCTGACAATTGCATTTTAGAAAGTGTAGATTATGATGCGATAAATTAATTTACCACATACCTCAAAATTTCCCTGAAAAATATTATTTATTTTAAAAGCTATAGCAGTTTTTTCTAACGTAACGCGATTGAAACCAAACACGCGAAATCTTCCCGTCGTCACGTAAAGTGCGGCTCCAAACGCCCGGACGTCAATGTGTTAATATAGTTGTAATGTATTTTAAATAAGCTGAACAATACTAATAGCTATTAGTTAATAAATGTTATTTAACTAAGAGTCTAGACCAAATTGAATTTCAATCTAGAATCTCAGAATTAATGAAACATTTCATTAATAAGTAATTATTAGATGCTCATAGAAACCGAATCGCTGTGTTTTCTCTCTCTAAAATATATTACCAATAAATTGTATATATATATATATAGTGGTTCAACTTAGGTTTCCACATGAAAGTATTAAAAAAACTCAAAAATTAAAAAAAAACACGTTATTCCTCATTTAGTGTTTTAGTTCAATTGCATTTTAGTATTGAATTGAACTAAAATATTAAATAAAAAATACGATGACGTTTCTAAACCCTTGCGACCTTTTAATACTTAATACTATGTGGAAGTCTAATTTCAATCATGCTGTATAGACGTATTGTGTCTGTGTGTATTTTGTGAAAATTTGTGATCAGTATCATAAATAATGTATCCTACGTCCGTTCATCGGATGACACTTCATTGTGTGCGTGATTGTACTGTCTGTGTGTATTCTTAAAAGATGAAGTGTGTCACGAAAATACCTATAGGCATATTGGAGTTTCGTGCGTATGACACAGATATGGTCTGGACCACGTGGTTTTCTGTTTATGTAGGTCAAAAAGTATCCTCAGGCACTGACCGTGAAAAATATATTGAATTTTCCTAATAAAATCTGTCGTTAATGACCTTGTTAATGAAAACCTAGTTCGTGTACAAACGGACGATTGTGTAGCATGTGTTTTTTTTCAAGTCGTAATAACTTTCTTTTCTTTCTTTTTTTTGTAAGCATGTATCATCATTGATCGACCGATTTTTTGTAAACAAGTTTTATAAACATTTCGTAGATAATGTACATTTCATGTTTTTAATACAAGTTTCATATTAAGCAAGTTTGACATATCCGAAATGACTTTCTATTTAAAAATTTCAAGTTGTTTTTAAATCTCTCTCTTATAAACACACGTATATACATGTATGTATGTATATATATATATATATATATATATATATATATATATATATATAATATAATATATAATATATATATATATATATATATATAATATATATATATATATATAATATATATCTGTGAGTTTAACAGCATAAATCGATTTCTACTTAAGTATTTGAAAATAATTATCTGCCATTGTTCTGTGTAATATATTTTCTGCTGTAGTCACGAAAATACACATATTGATGTTTATTAAGAAAATATGATTATATCAATATTTATTTAACATTACAGCAAAATTTATCGAATAAAATGAATGTTATTTTACGTATTTGTTAAACAAGATTCTGTCGAACGTTGTTTTGGGAAAGATCATATATTTATAAATTTCATACGAAACCAAAATCTTTTTTAAAATATATTTTATTAGATAATATATTTAAGTTAAAGTATTGTTGATTCACCCTTATAATTAAAAAAAATCTGTTTTAGTTTATTAATGCTTCCAGCCCGGTGTCTTTAAATCTCCCCGTACCGGTGGAGTAAACTCAGTTTACCATTAATATTTTTCATGAAAATTACTATTTATGAAGAAATAGGATTTTTAATTAGTTGAACATCAAGGTCAATCCTTTCATTAGCGATTAGTATCAACAGAACTTGTGTATTACAAGAAAATAAAGAAATATAATTAAAAATATCATGACAGATACTTACAAATAAAAACACAATTTCAATTTAGTTTATTGCATCGAACGGAAGAGTTAAAATAGTGAAAGAGATTATAAAATTCAGCAAATAGAAAACAATAATTGTTTTATCAATATTTTTACATATATTTAAGTAAAAATATATTACTGTTTACGATATGTTTGCTAACATAAAGTGATTTTTAAAATTGAATAATTAGATGGGGAAATATGTTTCATGTGCTCTCAGTTAAATTATATACGATGATATTTAGAAGTATGGTTACAAATGTATGTCTTTCTATAACTGCTACAACTGCTCGCTTTAAATACCTGTAAAACGTGAATAACGTTGCTACTGGCTAAAATTTCGCCTATGCTAATTTAAAAAGTGACACTTGATAGTCATGACGTCACCAAATAAATAGTGGCGCCACATTATAGAAATGTAACAAACTTATCAAACAACCCACGTGTATGTAAATTATATATATATATATATATATATATATATATATATATTTATATATATATATATATATATATATATATATATATTTATATACACATGCTAATATCGAGAAAAATATCAATTTTTATTTGAGTTACAAAAGAGTACATACAATCAGTTGGTGTGTTAATAATGTGAGTAAGGTCCAAACCTAAAACCATTTTTATTAAATTAAAAATCTGATTTGTTGTCAAGGAATACAAAATATTGTTTTCGTTCAAATGAATCGATTTGAAATTACAGAGATAATTATAAATTTACTTACAGAGATAATTAAAAATAGGTAATGCGATAAAAGATTTATTTTTTAATTAAACGACAAACGACAAAATGTTCATACTCGTATATCTACTTTCGAACTTCGTTGAAACATGAAAAAATCATGTTAGACTTGGAAATGTCGGTAAATTTTAATCTCAACCAGTTATTATTAAATATTTCATTACTAAAACGAAATTTATTTGAAGCAAAACTTTCGTCTCATTATATACCCCTGATATAAAAGTCCAGTATCTAAGTTTTAAATATACCTACATTTTGTTTACTTTTGTAATTTTTCTTGAAGCGAGTGATTCGTTTATTGCGTTTCTTAGCAAAGATTAACAGTAAGAGCGTTTCAAGATATATATTAAAATTTAACTATTCGTTAAATCATTTTATGGTTATTACATGGATTATTTTTTATTAATTTCAAAGATTTGTTTTCATAAAAAAATAAAGGAGACTTAATGAGATTAAAAAGATTTGCAGTAAATGAAATATTTTACAGAATCATAATATAGTTTATCATTATAACTAATTCTACTTTCAGGCATGTATTTCTCACTCACCTCAGCAACTACAATTTTTTCAACCAAAAATGTTCAATAATTGATTATTGATCATTTTTGATTATTGTTTATGTGCGGTTCGATTATTATTTGACGATGGCGATGCTATAATCTTCAAAGCGCTGAGTTAAATAATTTTTTTAGATTTTTATGTACATATTAACACTGAGTGTTAATAATTTCAGTATACGTTTTGATTTTTAGAACAATTTATTGCATTTCATGAGCGATCGGTGAGGTCTTTAAAAACAATTTATTTCTTTTTATTAGTGATAAGTGTGAAAAGAAAATTGTTATATTTTTCCGTGAGATGACGTTTGGTTACTTTTAAAATATTTGAAAAAACTGGTCTCAGTTCATGAGTCGTATTTTGGTATTTTGCTCAAATTTCAAAATATTACTTAAAAGCTAAAAGTAGTCGTAGTAGCGTATTTCAAAAATGGTCCAATAGGATCAAACTGAATAGAAAAATATATAAATAGGATCACAGATATAATTATATTTTGATTCATACAATTTTATTCAAATATATTTTCAAGAAAACAGAACTGCTTCTTCATTGGAACGAAAATAGATGTTAAAGGACACTTGTTTTAAATGATGTAGAAGGAAGGTAGTGTAAAATGCTATTAAATGGATATTATTTTAAAATTAATTGAAATTAAACTGAATTCTTCTGTTTCATTTGAATTTTATTTTCATTTGATAGCATTACATTTGCAATATATGAGTTGAAATTAATTTAATATAGTTTAAAAAAGTGTAGTTTTTATTTTACTTCTTACTCTTGTAATTTATTGTATAGTAAGTACATTTTAAATAAATAGATCATTTTTCTATATTGAGAACGGATCTTCTGTGTTATATATATATATATATATATATATATATATATATATATATATATATATATATATATATATATATATGTATATATAACCTTGTATATCGGCAACTTTTGCACACTGTTCAACAATTATAACAACATGTTATTCTGCTTATTGTGCAGTCTTGTATTGTCTCAGTCCATTCGTACAGTTTATGTGTACGCACTTCAATATATAATTTTTCGCAAAACAATAAATAATATTATAGCTCACAATTATTTCCTGAACTTTATTAGTATTGCAATACTATTGTTCGTGTATCAGTTGCAATAACGTGTATAGACTTATTAGAAAAAAATATATATTTTTAAAATTATTTCTGTGGAACAAGTAAATAAAAATATACTTTTAATGTTGATATATTTTATACGCAAATTTGTAATTTAATACAAAATATTCGCAAAACGATGAGTATTTCATATATACCTGTTTTTTAATTTTTATAATGTGCAGTATTTTTATAGTGATATTTAATTGTGATATTTGTTTAAATTCGTTTTGATTCTAATGTGCTTCATGTGTTTTGTTTGTAAAATTATTATTAGCTTTTAATAATAATTCAGTGAAATATTATTTACTATGCTTTATTAATACGGTTCCATTATTTTTTTTTTATAAATCGTTTTATAAGCAGGTACAAGTTTATTATTTTATATTTATATTCGTTTCATTGAAGTTTTTCTTTTTTTATTTAATTAATAATTTAATTTAAATGTTTTTTTGTGTTTGTTCGTTGTTTATAGATTCTTGAAATTTACAATTTGGTAATTTGTACTACGCTTTATAAGATTACTTGAAGCCCTCTTTCGAGATATCTATCGATTTTTTGTGAATATTTTCATTTTAAATGCAAAAAAATAAATATATTATACTAAAAAAATCAAATTTAATTTTTATAACAGAATAAACAACTGGATTTAAATTAGTAAAATGAGAATGAATATGTAATTGTGAACTTTTGGTTCTTAGTCAGTTGCATATTATTGATACTAAAATCATTAAAAAATATGTGTACAGTGTGCAATATTTTTTTGAAATATCATATTTAAAAATCATAATTTAAATCAGGGTCGTATTTTAAATTATACTCATTTTTAGTTTCTCTTATAAGTCTAGACGAAGTTATCATTATGACTGAATATTAATATTCAATAAAAATTTTCTTTCGATTTTTTTTAATTTATACTGTTTTTTATACGTTTATATTTTAATTTACAATTCAAGCAAAATAGACTCATGTAAATGTATAACAAAAAACGTATAACATTTTAAATAATTTATGTAAATTGTAAATAATTTTATTTTTGTTTATACTCGTATATGATAATATATATACATACTTTCATACTATATATATATATATATATATATATATATATATATATACACATAACAGTTGATTTTATTTTATACATTGTTATTAAAAATGAATATTTGTCTCATAACTACATTTTAAATAATACATGAATAGCAGTTAGTATGAAAATATAAAATGAAAGTATATTTTAGAAAAATCAAAATATTAAGGGAATAATCATAGCCATACCTTTCATATGTATGTTTTTATATTCTAATATATATATACATATAATATGAATATTAAGTACATCTATAAATAATAAATATATATATAATATTTTTTAATATCGTTATTTTAAATTGAATAATAAAAATGAAACAAAACAATTTGATTATACACATCTAAATCCAATATTATAAATGATTTCTTTGATGTTGTTTTACTTTGATTCGCATTTTTGTACGCAATAACTACAAAAAACGATAAAACAACGAATGATATTATAAAACATAAAAGATAATAAAATCTATTTGTATAAATATTATATTTTCACAATTTTATAATCGTATACTCATTGTAATCGTTACGTACATTTATTATAATATGCGTGTCAATCACTGTTAAGTAGCAGTACGTGTATACTATTGATAATATTTTACAATAACTATTAAAATAAAATTTAAACAATTTAATTTATAAATTGATCACGAATACAGTTAGAACATTTAATAAATTGCACGTTATCTATTCAAATTTAATCATACACATTTTGATTTTAAACGTGTCTATAGGCGTTTTATCAAATCTTGTAAATACGTAAAGTTTTTTATTATTGGATGCAACTGAAATAGTGTTATGGAAATGACATTACCCTCAATCGCTGCGTGAGCGTAGTGTTGTGAGTAGCGAGGCGTAAGAGCGAATGAAATGTTTGTAAATCCACTGTAATGTGTAAAGGGCCCCATACACTAACAGTTTGGCCTTTGGTCAAACCGTACAGTTAAATCTAAAGAGTTTTAACTGATCTGACTGTGTGTATATACATCATCAGATATAACTGATACGATGTGTGTATCCATAATCAAATTTCTTTCTCGATCGCCAACTGTATTTGGATCATACTCTTTTATTTCTATTGAAAGCCTGTCATAACAATCATTTCTTTTCGTTTTAGTATGATAATCTTTGAACTTTAGTTTCCATAACGTCTCTTGAGTACGAAAAACTTGAATGTATTCCAAAAGAAAATTTTTTCACCACATTTCAAACTGGAATTGTTCTAGTTCGGCTAAATAACTTTTTCAAATAACTCAAAAAGCTTATATTTTAAAAATAAATAACTAATAAACAGGTCACAATGATAGTAAAACTAGAAGGGAAACTGGAGATTGAGGAATATGTACACTGTGCGTATGAGGGTTTGTTTTCTAGGAATTGTTTCTTGTGTAGAGATGAGAAGGATTTCCTCTCTTTTTGAGAACCACGACCGCTTTGTTCTCGAAAAGCTCTTCACAGCAAATTAACTTTTTTTTCTTACATATGTTTCGGGCGTTTTTTGCACTAATACATGAACCTTTTGTAAAAAAATGTCCAGTACATTAAATTTTAATTTAATTTAAGTTTAATTTTTTATTTTGAATTTAATTTTCAGCTACCTAAAAATAACTTTAAAAAGCCAGCTTATTACAGGAGAGACAAACAGAAACTGAAAGATTTCACTGAAACTGTAATACACTCAAATTTTACTTCCGTTTAGTTGGTTGGACAGGTAAATCGATGAAATTTCTTTCAGTTCTTTAGTCGAACTGATCAGTTCCAAACGGAACGATACACAAATCACACACCATCAGTTTATCATACCGTTCACAACCGATCAGTCACAACTGAAGGACAAACTGATAGTGTGTGGGGCTTTTAATCCCATAAAATGCGACGTTAAAACGAAAAGCACATTGTTGATAATGTGTCTGTGATATTAACGTATATATTTACCAATGTGTTTCTAGCTTCGAGTCATAATTTGACATTTCGACACCACTCTTACGCTTGAAATGTTATATAATGATGTTAGTTTCCAGTTGTACAATTTCAGAAATTTAAACGCTGTTGTATTTAGAATTCGGAACATAGAGTTTGGAATTGTAAAAATATTTTTTTTTCGTAAAACTATTTATTTGAATAGAAAAACAATAAAATACTATGGTTTATTACTATTGAAAGATGTCACTTTAATGTAAGTTTGCATTTAACTTTACATTGTATTTATTTTAGCTACCATGAATCAATTGTTTCGTGTATATTTAAAACTAAATGCATTAAACGAACGAGAAGATTAACATACTTGTATACACAAACACATACACATTTATATATATATATATATATATATATATATATATATATATATATATAATCGAAAATGTTACAAAATAAAATAGACTTTTATTTTAAATGGGTAAAAATGAACTAATATATTATATAGAAATATATTATATACCAATATATGAACCAAAATATTATTAGTTGTTCAATTTTATATTGAATAATAAATTGTATTTTATAAATAAGGAATATAAGGAATACACGCATATAATGTTTTTAATGGTAAATTTAATAATTCCATAGGAAAAAAGGCAGGAATAATTACATTTCTTGTAAAAAAAATCATATTCCATTTATATTTTTCCTAATAATAATAAATTCAATAATTTCTTTGTATGACAGCTCTTATTCAGAATTGATTAATAATAGAGATTGTCTCACCGGTTACATCATATATATATATATATATATATATATATATATATATAGAGAGAGAGAGAGAGAGACAGAGAGAGCAATAAAGAAAGGATACATATTTACTAATGTTTAATTTAATCAAATAACTTGAATTATTGTCATTTCTAATTTAAATACACAATGAAAAATTTAAATAAATATGTATTTAAGGAAATTCTAAATTATTTGTTTTATTTCTTTTTTTTGAAGAGATAAAACAATGTTGTTAAAAGTAATAACTTGTTTTTTTAATAAATACCTGTTCGAAATTATTCTTTATATTTGCTTAATTAACACATAAAAATTATATAAATACTATCGAGTACATGTATCTTAATCCTTTTTTTACTAGTTATCAAACTTGAAATCATATAAGTGGTAATCTAATATAATATCTTTTTCCTATAATGGAAAAAAAACAATATTTTTTTTGAATTAATAAAGAATATTAATTAATCAATTAAAATAATGTCGGTTTTAACCCTGTTACTATGCAATTGTCGCGAACATTAAATATGTGCGAGTGTAAACTGTTGGATGTATTTATAAATATAAAACTATAATAATTAGTAATATGTATACTGATGTTTATTTTATATCAATGAACGGAAGTGATGAGTAATAGTATATTTTTGCGTAAGGTAAAAATATACAAATTACTAAAATACGTAAACATTTTTTTATTTGTATAATATTTTTTAACCGTAACAAATTTACAACTTATATATAGATGTATTAAAATAAGTAAAAAGTAATATTTCAAATACTAATAAATAAAAAAATGTATTTATATGCGCAAGGGTTTAATAAGAACTCAATTTTTATAAAAGTTAATCATTAAAAAAATATTGTTTTTAAACGAAACTATTTACAAAAACGCAAAATAACTTTATTATTACTATGCTTTATTTTATCATTTTTTTAAAAAATAAAGTTCAAATTTTAAATCGTTTGTCATTTTACGTGTTGTTAAACATTTATAAAATCTTCAAAACGTAAAATGTTGTTAAGCAGGAGTAAATTTTATAATACGTACTAATGAATTTTATCTCTAATTTACTTCTGAATAACAAGTAAAGTTTCTGTAATAACATTTCTTTCAGTAACAAATTTGTTTTGTATTTACGTGCTTGCAGATATTATTTGAGAGCATGAAAAGCCAGCGAAAAATTTGAGTTTATATTCATTTTACATACCATAAATTTAATTTATATGTTTTAAATTTTATACACTGTCATACTTATCATTGTTTCAAATTTACATATCATTATCTGAAATTTTAAAAATGTTTTCAAATTATTAAATTATTAAGGGCTTACTGTGTTTTACTATAAACTGAATTATAGAAAATATTTTATAATTTATTTTGAAAATTCGAAACTAAAAAATCATTAATTTTTAGTTTAGTTTTTAAAAATTTATCACATTATTTATTTGTTTAAGGAAACTAAAATATAAATATTTTGTATAGAAAAATGGACAACCGTGAACATTCGAAGAGAAACAATTAGATTTTAATTTTTATATATTTTTTTTTACGATAGGACTTTTCATATGTGTAATAATTTTTTGTGTGTATTAAATAATTATTTAATACACACAAAAAATATTATGTTCCTATTTACTTTGTTTACAAAAATATATAGAAAAATTAGCCATATGTATTGTTTAAGTGTTCAATGAACAATTATCAATAATTTACTAGATTATGAATTCCAGTAAAATGATCTTTATTTTGATGTTCTTTCCCTCTCTCTCTCTCTCATATATATATATATATATATATATATATATATATATATATATATATATATATATATATATATATATATATCAATATAACCAGATATATGACAACGCAGATCAGATTATTCGAATTCGAAATCTGCCAGTTTGAATATTTCTTTCACTGCTAGATTATCTTACAATGTAATTCAATAGTTGAAAGAATACTTATCGTTTGCCATTCAAGTTTTATCTCATGGATGTTTACAGTTTAGGCGTCTTCAGAATATATATATATATATATATATATATATATATATATATATATATATATATATATATATGAGGTTGCATTAAAAGTCGCTGTTTTTTGAGCATTTATTTCAATAACAAAATATGTGAATACATTAATCAAAGTATTTACCCTCGGAAGCTATGACTTTCCCACTTTTTTGAACAATTTTTGGGGTCACTGTATATATATATATACATATATATATACATATATATATATATATATATATATATATATATATATATATATATATATATATATATATATATATATATATATATATAATTTAATTGATTCTTTCTGTTTGGATTAAATTTTTAAGTTTGAAAAAAATTTTAAAATCTTTATCAAATCGTATAAAATAATTGATAAAAATATTACATACACTCACTTAAATATATAAGTATTCATATTGTACATCAATGAAGCCAGTGTTTTAATAATCTCTTTTAGTTTACGTACAGATATGTAAGGATAAGTTTCGAAAACAAATATGTATTTAAATGATTGTATTCATCGACTGTAACTCAAACATATATTAATTTAATTGATAAATAATATTTCTATTAAAGTAAAATATTTATTACTCTACAACTTATTTATGCAAAGCATGTATTAAAATAAGTAAAAAAATATTCTATTAATTAAATCCGATTAATGAAATATTAAATGTTCTCTCAAAAGTCACTATTTTGTTATAAAATTATAAACAATATTGAATGAACGAGTTTTCCTTGACTTATTTTATCAAGACTACTAATATATTCGTTATTACATTTTAATAATCTTTTAATTATATTTACATTATAAATATATTTGTTGTGAAAAAATAGTTAAATAATTAATCGATTGAATTAATCAATTTTCATATTAAAATATTTTGAATACCTGATTTACAACAATTCATTTTTATGAAAAATTATTCAGTGTGCGTATTGAATGTTAATATTTTTAACCTACATACTTTTATTTATATATTAGTTTTATAGCATTTCCATTGTCATTTTTTAAAGTCAAGGATTTTCACATTGTTTTTAATTATTTATTATTTACACATGCGAATTCATTGTGCAATACGTTTAATAATGTTAACATTTGATTAAAATTATGTTCATTTCGTTTTTCTATATCATTTATTCATTTACTAATCTCATATATTATTCATTATTATAAAATGATGTTTTAATTCTTACTTATTCTTTTTGAAATGTACCTCGATGTATACATTAAATTATCGATGAAATTCAGCGTTATAAATGAACTTTGTACTAAAAAATGAACTTTGTAATTAAATTATATTTATACACTTTTTGAATATTCAGTAAAAATCGCTATCACATACTTGTATTGTCGTTTGATAAGATAGGTGCGTTAGTAGCTTTTTTAAAGTTAAGTATTTGTTTAGTGATTAAGATTATTTGTATGTACCTTTTATTATCTTTTTTTCTATCATTTTTTTACAAATTCTGCGAAATTTCAACGTCTTGACTTCTATTGTCTTCAAAAATTTCAAGCTATGATGAGAACTGTTCTCAAGTTTTAAATGAATGTTGCTAAATTACGTTTTACTAACTCCCTAAGGGTATTTTAGATCTATTAAGTGAAGTTTGAAATATATATATATATATATATCTATATATATATATATATATATGTATATACAATTAATACGCTTAAGGTGGTTTAAATAAAATTTTAACTTGAAAATGTGTTTAAGTTTTAGTGCGAACAAATTCCAGACATACACACATGTTTATAAGTAATATATATTATTTTGAGTCATTGTATACGTTTCATTTATGTTTATATATTGAAAAATATTTAAATCCATTAATATTTTCGTTAAACTATAATAGATATGTTAAAAATATATATTAAATTAATATACATTATGTAGAGTATGTAAGAAACAGACTATAAATTGAAATAAAGTAATAATAACCAGTTTTTTTAGCCACGGAAGGTTAAAATAGGTTAATTAAAACTAAAACCTGATATTAACTCATGTAATTAAAAGCGAAATTTTATCTTATTGTTTTTTTTTTAAAAAAATTGGTACAAAAAATCTACTTTGTTTCTTTTTTATCTAACAGTTTATAAAATTATTTGGTTAGTAATTTAGATGATTCAGTCTAGCCTTACACATGAAAGTATTAAAAGGGGACCCAGGGGTTAAGAAAAGTCATGTTATTTTTTATTTCGTATTTTAGTTTAATTCAGTACAAAATTACAATTGAACTAAAATACTCAATGGGGGATAACATGTTTCTTTTTGCATCTTTTAATACTTTCGTGTAGAATCCTGAGTTGAATCAGCCTACATTTGGTAAACGATACTAAATTCCATTGTTTATAAAATAAAGTGCATCTTTTGGAAATTATTTTCCGATTTGAGAGATATATTTTTTAATCTACACAACTATCGGTCTATTGGTTACAATTTGGTACTAATTTTTCACAAAATCTACAAAATATTTGTTATATTCTTTACAATTATTGTTTATAGTTCTATACGATTTGTTCAAATAATTAAAAAAAAAAACAGAATTCAAAAAATCATGTATTGTGTTAACAATGTGTATCACAATTTAATTTATCAACTTTATATATTTTTAAGAATTTTTGTATTGTTAGAAACAATGCGTTTAATACAAATTTTTGCAATAAATCTATGTAAAATATTTCGTCGAAAATGATTTTTCAGTGGAAATAATATTGTATTCTGTAATATATATATATATATATATATATATATATATATATATATATTGGAAATCAGGGTAAAAGAGAGGCATTCAATCGTACAAAATGAAAAGAACATGTAAGAGGTCTTTTTCCAAATTGACAGAGGCTGCTGCTGCATATATATATATATATATATATATATATATATATATATATATATATATATATATGTGTGTGTGTGTGTGTTGCTAAATGTTTGAAAAATGATATTATCCTCTTGTTAAATTTTATTATTTATAAAATGATACTTCTCCCTCTTGAACTTAAAGTGTATGTATATATATATATATATACACATGAATATAACTTTTATTGAAATTATTTTTAAAGGATAAATGAAGTGTGATGAAGAACTGGTTCATATTAACAATACAGATCATTTCAGATATAGTATTTTTTTTTGATATTCCTGCAAATAAAAACTATTGAAGTAAACAATGAGAAAAATATTACTTTACATTGAAATTTTATACAGTGACAAGTAATTAATTTATAATTGGAAATATCGAAGTTTTTTGAAAATTAAATTGAATTATTACACAATTTAAAGAAATAGATATGTTTTAATTCTTATAAGATTTTTTATGATATTTTTTGTCAATTTCCTATCACCTAGTATCAATATTTTATTTGAAATTATAATAAAGTTCGATTTATATACAGATAATTGAAACGAGTGGTATATTGTATACAACTTTTGATATAATTTTATATTTTTACGTTTTATTTCGAAATATTGTTTTTATTTTGTTGAAATTAATTTCACAATACAATACAAATACTTACAAATTGTAAGAACAAAAACAATTGAGAATAATATTTATACGATATTGTCTGTCGTTCAAATATCAGTTACTTGGTGAAATTCTTAGAAAATTTGCAATTGAAATATCTATTCTATTAATTTACAATTTCATTTTATATGTTGGTTTTATTTTCTTGTTTTAAATAACGCTCAACTGAAAATTGAGTATAAAAAAACAATGGCTTCTATCGATTTTAATAAAAGAAATATTATTTGTGAAAACAATAATTTATTTTTACCAAGAATATGCGAAGATAGAGTAATTGTTTAAAATATTAACTTTGACTAATTATAAAAAGAATTATGTAGTGTATTTAATAAATCAGTGTTTTATTTATTGCATATTCATATTTATGTGATATATAAAAAATGTTTCCTTTGATAAAAGTAATGACGATTATACATTTTTCTCAAATTGTAATTATTCTCTGTTGTTACAGTGGTGTACTGCCGAAAGCGCCATTAAAAATCCAAATAAGTCGATACGATGGCGCCGCCAAATTTATTAGGAGGCACATCCGCTTTATTCCTTGCAGAAGCGACTTCGACAACGACAGATAATGAACAGACTGGGTTGAAACATAGATCTACGCAAAATACATACGCACCACCAAAAACGGGACTGTCTTCTACGCAGTCGACGGCCGTAAATGGTGAAAACTATTATCAGTGGGAAATTGTCTGGAGAAATTGTCTTGGTTTTGTATATTTACATACGGGAATGTTTTACGGTTTATATCTAGCAATATTTTATGCCAAAGGATCGACTGTATTATGGGGTAAGCAATTATTCTTTGATACCCAACAATTAGATAAAAAAATTAAGTCGTCTGTACATAACTAAATGATTTATTTATTAATGAAATTTTATACTCATACCTTGTTAATTAATATAAATGAATGTGGTATGTTGTCAGCAACACTGTTAGAAAGTATACGAATATCAGATATGATGTTATGCTGCTCTTTAAAGACATTTAGAACTTCAACAAACAGAATCACTTATTTCCCATAACGACTCTCATGACAAATTTAATGATGTCACCGACGCCTTTTCACAGTAAAAAGAATTTTAATCGTATCTAGTATGTTATTTCGAGACGAAGATAAATATTCTTTTTTTGTTCAAGTTTTTTTTGTATTAAACAAGATAGGTAGTTAATTTTCATGTTTTAATTAAGTTTTTTTTTTTGAACCGAGAACTACTAGTTTAAAATAATATAATAATTTCAAGTAAAAGTTCATAGTAAACTTAAAACAATATATGTTCTCTCAATAAAAATGTTATTGGTTATGAAATGATTATTCATTCTCTAAGAGAAACATTTTCACAAATACATTTTTATATTTCAATAAGTAACATAAAAGAGATAATAATTCTAAATAATATAAATATTAGTTAATCTCTTTAGTAATGTGTCTTAAAAACATTCGATTTTTAAATATTTTAGTTTGTATCGATTTTTATACTTGACAACTATAATGTAGGATATTTTTTAATATCAGATATATATATATATATATATATATATATATATATATATATATCTGAAAATAGTGAGCAAATATATTACATTTTTTGATGAATTTCTGATGAGTTCTTTTTAGCAGAAAACAATTTCATACAATTTAAATTTATAAAATTTTGTCAAATTATGAAATAATTTCGAGATGCGATAGTATGACAAAAAGAATATTGAATGCTAAAAAAGGTTTTTTTTTATAAATAAATATATTTTTTATATAAATGGATATTTATGTAATTAAAGGGATTAAAAGATGTAAAATATTAAGCTTTTTTCGTACTTAACTGTGTTTCTTATATATATATATATATATATATATATATATATATATATATATATATAGTAGTTAATTCATTGTATAATCAATTTTTATAATTAGTATTATATAAGTGTGTTAGTAGTTTTTATTGACAGAAGAATTCAAAACTTGTACAGTAAACATTCCATATCTGATGAAAAACAGTTTTATTCCAAAAGCTAAACTTAGCCAATTCATGGAATATCTGCTGAAAATAAAACTTAAATTTGTCTTCAAAAATAGCATTATTCAGTTATGAAAATATCTGTTTACATTTCTTTACAGAAGTTTCTATATTTTTTTTTATAAAGGTTTTCAATTCTAATTAATTTATTTCCTTTATATTTTTAAATTGTTTTTTAAAATTCGTGTATTAAATTTATTAAAAGTTTCTTTTGATAAGCACAAATAGAATTTGTTTACGTATGTAAACAAAGTTCACTAATTTTACTTCTTCAATCAATAATGTTCAAACTATTAATTGAGAAAGATATTGCTGTTGTAACAAAACGTTTTATGTGGTTGATGACGGTGTTGTGGTAAATGTGGTAACAAACTATATATGGTTCTTAAAAACCAAAAATGTGGTTTTAATTACTTACTGAAAAATGGAATTTATATTTAGTAATCAATTAATTAATATATAAGGATATATAAGAGCAAGTATAAGGATAGCCAGTATTTTAGTGTTATAAAATTGATATTATCCTCGGATTAATTTTTTGTATTTATATCAAGTTTGTAAAATTTAAAAAATGAATTTGTATAAAATGTCTTTGCGTAAGCAAATATTTTTAATATGTTTTGCTTGGTTATATAAATTAAAATATTTAGATTAGAGGAATAATCTGAAATTGTAAATTGTAATTTTGTTTGTTAGACCTTATAACTATTAAATTATTAGTTAACTATTTAAGTTATTTAATTATGTTATGTTGGTTATTGAAGTGTTTGTAATATATTCGCAATATGCATATATATATACAGGTGCATTACACAGAGATAAATAATATGCCCATAACAAACAATTTTCAGCGTTTTTGGTCGCTTTATTCTCTGGGTTGGGAATCACAGCCGGTGCACATCGTTTGTGGGCGCATCGATCATATAAAGCACGCTGGCCGATGCGGCTCATACTTGCCATTTTCCAAACGATGGCTTTTCAGAATCACATATATGAATGGGTACGGGATCATCGAGTGCATCACAAATTCACAGACACGGACGCCGATCCACACAACTCGAATCGCGGTTTCTTCTTCTCGCATATGGGTTGGCTTATGATTCGTAAGCATCCAGATGTTCGGAATAGAGGAAAAGCTGTCGATATGAGTGATTTAGAGAGAGATCCTATTGTAGTTTGGCAAATGAGGTGAGCAATTATACTTAAATGGTTAATGTCATAATTTGGCACAGAAATGTTTTTGAAATATAAAATATACTTTTTATTTTATATTTGAAATCTGTTGGCACACGCTTCAATTTAGGTCAATACATATGAATAGTTACTATTTTTTTTTAATTCAGAATTAAATAAAAACATTTATTTTTTAATTCTTAAGAAATAATTATTTTTATTTCTCTTTTATTTGAATGCCATACAAATAACTAATTTGTTAAAAAATTTATACCTGTTGACAATTATTTATTTAATGTCTTCTGATAATCCTTAGGTTACAGTATTTTTTTGTAAAGGTACTAAAAGATGTTATATTTTGTCTAAGGAATCAATCAATAAAAAAGATTTCTTAAAAATAGACTCATTGTAAAGCTTTAAACTTTAGAATAATTTTTTAATATATAATAATTAATAATTTTTAAACATTATTTAAAAAAAAATGTATTGACATTTTTTTCCTACGGTGCATTATTTAAAAACAAAGTACGGATGAAAATCTAAGTTAAATATTTTAAAAATCAAGTAAAAATATCCATCATGAATAGTTTTGGTATTGTGGACGAATTCACTTTCACAAATTAATTTTGTACTCCCTTGCAAATTTTATTTTTTTTTGATTAAGTATTCAATAATTGATTATTGACAATTTTATTGTTGGTAATGTACATCTCAATAATTCAGTTATATTTAGTGTTAATTTTCAGAGAAACTTGATTATATCTCATCAAAATTTAATATAGGTATTAATTTCGTACAGCACATTCATTTTTTTCTCTTATATTAAATTCTTTTCACTTCAGTCTCAGTGATTTTTCTGATTCACTGAGTATTAATAGAATTATATGATTATTGACTCATTTTATAATAATGTGTCAAATTTAATTAACTGAAATATATATATATTTTAAAGAGAATAATATAAAAAAGTTTATTTTATTCAATAAAAACTGTACTTTAATATTAGTATAAAAAACTAAAAGTTTAGAAAGAATTAAATCTACAAAAACTTGAAACTGAATTATTATGTTTATGTTCAAAAAATAACAGGTTCTGATAAAATTAATATTTATTTATTAATGAAATAATATTAATTTTAAATATAAAGAAATATTAGACAACGTTTCCAAGATTTAATATTACTCCTTAATAAGTAAATTTTGTTTATAAGCGCATATTGACTTGTTTATAAAACATGAAAAAATTTTATTACAGAACTTACTTACTAACGATGCCATTATTATGTTTCGTGTTTCCTACTTGGGTGCCTTGGTATTATTGGGGAGAAGATATTTATATCTCTTGGTACGTAGCAGCAATAATGAGATATACACTTACGTTAAATGGTACCTGGTTAGTTAACAGTGCAGCACACATATGGGGAACTAAACCATATGACAAGTAAGTTAATAATGTAAACTATTTTGATCTGTTTTAAATACAAATAACGATATACATGACGTTTTTTAAACATTAGAATTTTTAAACTGTATATTTAGGAAAAAAAATACAAATAACATGCAGGAAAATAATAAAACTTTATGAAGAAGATTTATTATTTGATTTCATTGTATATTCCAGGTTTAGCATTAATTAGTATATTTTTGGAATAAAAATAGTTATATTGTCTTTATTACCAGTTCGTTTGTGTTCTTTTTATTATGTTCTTTTAAAACCAGGTAGACAATACTAATGAATTTTTCGGATAAATAGAAACTTGACGTTTTATAAGAACGTTCATCTAACACATACAAAAAAAAACCAATATGCCTTTATTACCGTAGAGTTTTAGCGACAGTTCACGTGATTTACATTCTCTATTGTGCTCGCGTCTTTGGAAAACCAATTTCAAATGTCAATGATTTGCTCTACAAATCTCGACAATTTATTTTTTAATAGTTATTTCCTATACATGTTTGAAATCGGAAACGTGAAATATTGTGAATACTAAAATTTACTTATTATCATATATATATATATACATAAGACGATTAAAATGTTTGAAGATTAATATTCGAGAAAATTCAAAACTTATTGGATGTTGATAAATATTCTTTTTTAACTTCTATATAGTAAACAATTTTGTGAGGTCTAGAACAGAGGTTCTTAACATTTTTAGTCTCACAGCTTCTTCCAAAAGTAAACTTAAAATTCACACATCCCTTTATTTTCAAAAGCAATTAATAATGGATAAATGAGATAATTGTCATTAAAATTTTATTTTAACATTATTAGATACTCAAAAATAGTAAAGAAAAATCTGTTCTTCAGGAACATCTTCTTGTCTTTCAGTATGATTATGAAGACAAAGTCCTGAGCGTCATTTAATGAGACACCTATTACTACTTCTGATCTATGAGACAACAATATAAACTAAATATAAACTAAATTCTAAAAAAGCAATTATAAAAATTTTATAGAGGAAAGTCACACCTTTCCACTAACTTCTTTGCACCTCCCCAGGCGAGACACACCTCACAAATTAAGAATCCCTGCTCTAGAACAATAAGTACGGTTAAATTCTGATTCAGTACTGGTACTAATTCCCATTTTTTACAAATGTATGTTTATATATATATATATATATATATATATATGTACATATATTAATATATATATATATATATATATATATATATATATATATATATATATATATATAAATTAACTGAACAATAATTACTCAGGTATAAATACCGATACTGGTAATATAGACACGTGTCGATAATTTTCTACAGAGCGGTTGTGATAAAATGATTAACTTTACAGAAGCATCAGTCCGACTAACAATTTGAGTGTTGCAATGTTAGCGTTCGGTGAGGGTTGGCATAATTATCATCACGTCTTTCCTTGGGATTATAAGGCGGCCGAATTAGGAAATTATCGAGCCAACATTTCAACAGGATTTATCGATCTGTGCGCTAAAATTGGATTGGCGTACGATTTGAAAACTGTCACCGTCGATATGGTTAAAAAACGTATCACACGTACCGGCGACGGATCACACATATGGGCGTCGAAAACGCAAGAGGATGATCAGAGCGGTGAACAAAGTCAACATCGTCACACGCACCATCATCACAGTCATGAAAGTCATGTATGGGGCTGGGACGATAAAGATTTAGAGGAAGAAGATAAAAAAGAAGCGTTCATATATAATAAAGTAGACGACTAATTTATGTAGAGTGATTATATTTGTTATCCTTTTTTATGTTTTATTTTCCTTTTTTGTTTCTAATAACTTATGTAAATTAAAATTATAATTTTATTTTACAATATCGACTGGTGAGTTAAGTGTAGAGTAGTTTATATTTTTTATCATTATTTATATGTGCTGCATTGTCAATTTCTATTCGGCAGTACGAAAATTATTTGTAAACCACAAAGTAGTTTATAAAAGATTTTACTTATAGTACGACATTTTAAAACTGTTAGAAGTAAACAATATATGCAATATTAATAAACTTGAAGAATTTCAGAAAGTGAATTCTGTTTTAAAATATGAATAAGTCACAAAGAGAGTGACATATGGAATAAATGGAACATGTTTTGTTAAACTGTTTTTCTTCGATATAAAATTTGAGAATTATAGTAATAACCGAACTTCATTAGCTGAGAATCATTAACTTTCAAATTTTACATGGAAGAATTAATAATTGTTTTTTCAATGTTAAAATTATATATTTGCATACAAATCTGTTTGCGATTTTGCGAATTCCTTATTTTTGAATAATTGTTTCAACTTTATAAAATTTATAGAATTAAATTCTTAGCATAATTGGAAATTCAATCATTTGAAAACAGTAATATACATGATTTCATATTTCGAAATTATTTTTTTAAAAAAAAAAGAGAACTTAATTTAATAAAACATTTTTTTATTTTTCCAAATAGTTACCTTGAATTAATGTACATACTTAAATCTGATATTGTGCCAGAAATCGATACTTACTTAAATTATAATTAGAAAATAAGACAGAAATAATTGACGTAAAATTAATTTATTATTAAACAGGTTTCTTAATTTATTGCCTTCGTTTTCAGAAAATATGCCAGCATGTGAAACTTTGTAAATTTTACCTTATCTACAAATAACATATTTCGATTTTATTATAATTTCAAAACAAAAATATATTTTTTGATTGAATATGAAGACTAAAACATGTTACGAATGTTCTAAATTTACGAAAAATTCCAACGATGAACAATTAATGAGAGAATTTAATATGAAGCTTAAAATTTTAATTTTTTACTCCTCAAAATATAAAATTAAATTTTTATAAATAGGATTAACTTGTAAGTTTATCAACTTGTTAACTATTTATACAAAATTAAGTTTAAAATTTATTTGAACATCTTTACTTGTATCTTAAATATTTTCCGACTTGCTGTTCTTAATTTATTGGATTAAAAAAAATCATAATATTTAAGTTATTTATTAGATAGTCATGTTTCTCTGATACTTTTTTATTTATATAAATTTTATTTTCTAATATTTTACTGGCACTTTAAACCCTATGCGAGAATACAATCACTTTTCGATAGAAAACGACCTGTTTATGATGGTGTTTGTTTACTTATTCCAAATACAAATAATTTTATTAATATTTTAATACATATTTTTAGTATTAAGTAACAAAATGTATGTGATTATTATGCTCAGATTCATAAATATTTAAATGTTTGTTGAATATTTGTTATGTGCAGTTTGTAAGTATGAAAAATATTAAAGTGAAAAAAATATTTTAATATTGATTGTTAAATAGGTGTATATTTATGTTACTGTTCCAATTTTATAGTTATTTTTATATATAATTTGGTACAAAAAAAAACTATTGAATATTTACAGTTTAAATCACTACTGTTTAAGACAATGAATTAGTTTTATTGTATCAGAAACAATGTTTTATTTTTTGTAAAAGATTGTTATTTTGAATTTTTTCTAGAGGTGGTCGTCGAAGAAAGATACTTTAAAGAAAATCAAAGTTTATTGAAATCCGAACTTGTATACATACTTTTAGAATTTTTGGATATAACATATGAAGGTAAATTATTCACTTGTCTTTTCTACTTTTTTTATAAAAATGATAATGCAGGATTAATTAATGAAATTCGAGATCTCTTAGGGGTATTTTCAAGTTTATGTAATATAAAAAAAATAATTTAAATCAAATGATGTACATTAGATTTTGTTATAAGGCGTTTTTATCTACGATCTCGTTATTTTCTGTAGTGTCCTTCTAGATTATTACTATTTGCACAAATAAAACTTCCCTTCACTCCAAAAATCTAAAAATAATTTAGACGTACCAAAACTGTATTATGGTCTTTATTTACCATAAAAGATCTTGAATTTTTGTATTCATTTATAATACATTATCAGTTTCAGTTTGTGACGACCTACGGCTAAATTCTCGATTTTCGACGATTATGTGGCTCATACTACTAGTAATTTTTTTATGTTATATTATTCTTATTCTTCATTTTGATTTTATTTATATTTGTTACTTAGAATCATTTTTTATTGTTTAGTAAATACTCTTTTCTAACAACTTTCATGCATTTTTAAGTTGTATGTACAGGCTTTAATTGAGAATTGGGCGAGTGCAGCGAGTCCGGGGATTTGTGAGCCAAGCGAGCAGGGGGAGAAGCCCCCAAGTGTGTATATATATATATATATATGTACATACATACAGACATTATGTAAGAGGAAAGATCGTGTATGTAGATTTTTTATAACCAACTATATGTACTGTAAGTTTAGTTGCCTAAAAGTTAAAAATTTTTTTTATGCTTATAAATATAACTAAATATTATAGGTACATTTATAAGTATATAAAATTATCTATTGTCAAAATCATTATAACAATCGTCTTTAAAATTAAAATGAAGAATATATTATTAAAATATAATTCTCGAAATTCTATATAAAAATTAAACAATTTTCCACTTAATTAAAATAAAATGAAAATTAAAAAAATATGACTTTTAAAACGTAATAATAAAATCATAATTGTAACAAATAATGAAATAAGCATGAAAAAAGCATTTCTCATTTAATTTTCTATTTTAAACGGATTCGTAAAATTCAATCGACATTATGAATTATTCCTGACGATTTAATCTTTTTGAATGTTTTCATAAACTTTTAATTAATAATTACTTTGTAAAAGTAAAGTAAAAAAAGTATAAAAGAGAACGAAGTCCTCAATTCGTTCATATGTAAAAAAACAGGGCTGTTAGAAACTCTACTTGTTACAGTCGGCTCTTTATTTGTTTTTAATACATTTTTATTAATCGATAAATCACTTTATTACACTTTGTAGGATGTATTATAATTATATTATACAACACTCAAGAGTTTCAGGTACATCTGTCAATACAAGAAGGTTTTCCAGAGTATATATAAGAAGTTTTTAAAATATTTAAATATATGCTTCTGGAGAGTCTTTATTTTTGGGATTTGACAAAATTTTGTTGATAGGTTGCTGTAAAGAACATTATTTAATTAATAAAGTAATGAAAGATGAAGATAATACATATGGTTAAAAATATTTATTGTGTTTACCGAATAGTCAAATAAATCGAAAATTAAGCTTCTAGCCATCGTCAATTATATACATATATATATATATATATATATATATATATATATATATATATATATATATATGTGTGTGTGTGTGTGTTTGTATGTTGTGTGTAAACTTTATTTGATTTAAAAACATTTCCACGGGTTTATTTGAAACATGTAATGAATTTTTTCTTCTGATATTTGAAGTGGTCTAAATAAAAACAAAGCATTTCAAAAATATATTTTATAAATAAATAAATAAATAAATAAACGTATAAATTACAAACAATAAATATATTGATATGTACATGAAGAATTATAGTATTTGTTCGATGATATTCAATCGGTGTAATGTCCATAAAATTTTATGTTCGCTGGATGCGTGTTATAGTGTACGTTATGTTTGTCCTTGTTTTTATATCCTTCATTAATATAAATGACTTTTTCCGATTTTGGCGCATCAAAGATAAAACCTCTAACTATCGAAAACAGCGCCGACATGAAAGCCATTTGATTCAACATTGATACAATCAAAGCCATCATTTTGAGACCAGGTATAATGAACGGGATGACACTCGACATCAATAACGGGGGCACAAGCAACAAGGGAAGATATGACATTTTCTTCTTCCTTGCCTGTTCTATATTTCCTGCAGTCGTATCGTTCATTCTAAACACAATATGGAAAGAATTCATGCTTTCGTTTAATTTTTGTAGACTTATACCCGGAAGAAACCGGAATTTCAATTTAGTTCCGTGGAAAAATTTCGAAAGGGAATTCGATATTTCTGTGTCGATTTTCGTATCAGATTTATTTTCATACTTTTCATTTTTCTCGGTGAAATTCTTTGACGTTGAAATGAAATCCTCGAACCATACGGTCGATGTGTTGTTGATATTGTCTTCTTTTAACCGGACCGCTATTTTTAACCGTTCGAGGAGGAACACTTTTAAACACTGAACCAAATTGAAGTTTTGTATACAGTTAAATACTCTCAACAACAGTTCGTCTTCAATATTTCGTTTAATTAAATCATTGACTTCCTGTGAAATATAATTATCAAAAGAATCGCGTGTTGATACCATTTCTATAATTTTATCTTCATGTTTTGTACGATTATCTTTGTCGTTTCTATAGTGTACTTTATTTATGAAACTAGAATGTATATTATTAAAATCCGTTCTATTTTCTTTTTTAATTGAATTTAAATTTAGAGAATTGTCTGTATTTAATACAGGTGTTGGAAGATTTTTCAGTGACAAATAATTTGTATTGTAACGACTTGAAGAGGTATTTTTATCTTTTTGAGTAAAATTTGATACTTTTACATCTTTCGGTCCAAAACTAGGCTTCCATTCGTCATTATCAATTTCATGTTCGATTTTTCGACCATATGAATTCTTTCCTTGATAAACAAGAACAGTTTCGTTGAGCAAACTATGATGGCTTATTAAATCTGAATGATTATATCTAACATCATTGATGTTAATGTGCTTTCTAACATCTGTATCATTATGTTCTTTTCGTAACGGACTTGTTGTCTCAAACTTGTACAAATTATTTGTGTCATTTATATTTGATACATAAGAGAAATTAAGTCTCGTTTTATTTTTAATCGGAATTTCTTCTCGCAAAGATTTAAATGTACTTATTAAAGGTGTGCGAACATTGTAGTCTCTGCGAATAGTTGCAAAACTCGATTTGCTAGAATGACTAGGAACGCCGTAATCTGATTCTAGTAACATTTTTTCCGTCGAATGGAGATAAGTCGATTCAATGAAACCGGTGGATGTAGGATGTTCGCCATATATATTTTGAAATTGTGTTAAACGTGAACTGGTTTCACTGCAATTAATGGTTTTCAGTATTGTCGCAATATAAACAAATACATTTATGAAACGGCACACGTGCGACTTACAGTATCGCAGATGAAATGTAGACATTATGGCGATACTCTGAAACAAAATCATATATTAGTTTATAATCGATGGACTGTTTATAATTCAATTATTTTTGTGAGAAGGTAACGCTCTTACATCTTATACTATTTCTGTACATATACAATTCTAGCTCAAATTAAAAACGTGTTTTAATTTATGTAAATTTCCTTTAAAAAAATATCATACCGAAATGTTTAATACTTAAAAAATCTATATTAATTATTTTTTTCATTACAAATATGAAATTATTTAATTCAATGGCTTTGCTTGGTATGAATTTATTAATATTATAAAAGAATTTTTAAAACGAACTGTAGCTTTAAACACCAAAACATAATTTATAATTAATAATAACATATATATATACATAAAATTTTTAAAGATAAAAGCGTAAAATTCTCATCAAATATTTTATAAAATCTAACTACAGATGTAATTATAATAACGACTGGTGTACCGTAACGGAAAAATGAATAAATGTGTAAGATAAATAGGAATATAATAATATTATGAAGTCTATAAAATAAAGATTTATTCTTATTATCTAGTGTTTGTAGTCATGTGTACTTATTTGACTTTATATACTGATAGCTTCCTTTAGGCTACAATATGGATATTTATTACAGTCGGTTTCCAGTTATTTCATATTCATGTAGTGTTTTGAAAACTTGACTTAACTAAATATTTTAAACGACAGGTGCGAAGAAATAGAAAATGGAACAGAAATTTCAAAAAGGAAATAAAATTTCACTTGATCATTGAATGGAATGATGCCATTATGTAAATACGAATCCTTAAGAAGACATATTAATAAAATTACTGATAATTATAAACTAATATGAATATTATATCGAGGAGATATCATTGAAATATCATCTAATTTTAAAATATATTTTTGACAATCACTTTAGAAAATGCTTCTTTTCATCATTCACAATTTTTAAACAAAAATGTTTAAATAATATGTCATTACCCTGAGAATAACGGCATTGCAATCGAAATATGCATAGATAACAATTAAAAATGTTCAAAAATCAATTATTTGAATATTTTCGATCAAATCATTTTTGTGGTTTGTGGGAGAAATAAAGATTTCATTTCTAAAAACCTAATTTATTTCCAGATTATATAAGTGAATTGTTTTCTTATTAAAATATTTTTTATTTATTATACATTATATTTGATTTTTATGTATCTGTTTTATATTAATTGTTATGAAGTTCATTTTATTGTAAAATTTTTATATCTAACACTAAAGCTAAATATACTTTTGCTGTATTTTAAAAAAATATTTTATGTTAATTGGAACATGTAACGTAAAGAAATATCTCGGTAAATATTAATTTATTTGTTTAATATAAATTGTATAAATTTAAACCTGTATTATTATCAAAATAATTCTTGTTAATGCTTTTTTATCAGTTTTAAATATTTTTTTATATTTACTTGTCGTCTTTTTTGAAATCACTATTTTTTTTTTATTTTTGTACATTTATATAAATCTAACTTTTAATTCATATTAATTTTGATTTATCTATTTTAGAATATATTTAAAGTCAGTAGCAGCTAAGAAAATTACTATTCATTGAAAATAAAAATATATGTCAAGAAATATTATGTTCAATATTATGTTTTCTTAAATTAAAATGCTACTACGGATCACTGCTTGATATCAAAGGTAAAATATTTAGTTTATACATATAGAAAAAAATAATATAAACTTTTAAATATTTTTCAGTTAGATTAAAATTTTATTCAACTAAAAACTGTTATATTAAATTTTTATTTTAAATTTTAAGTTGTATATATATATATATATATATATATATATATATATATATATATATATATATATATAAACAACCACGTTTACATATATACCTACGTGTATAAAAAATGAGAAACTATATTTACCTGCATTTTACACCATCACTGAGAACGTATTTCACAGAAACACCGAAAAAACGTTTTAAAATAAATTCTACTACACTTTTTTCGGTATTATAATATGATACTGCGTCCACATTGCACTAGTTATGTATAATGATGGATGTGTTATCGTCTTCCAGTTATATGTTACTGTTTAGTCTCGTTCAGCATGTAAAATAAAAAAGAACAGGTGATACGCGTCGAGATGTGCAGCGGACGAGAAACGTTCTACATTAAAGAATCGAAATGTTTAATCTTCGGATCCAATGTTCGGATGTTCACAAACGTATTCGCACATTTATTTTCCCTGCTATGGAGACGGACCTTTCACTATCACATCATTGCTGAATTTTTATATAGAGTAAAACACTTACCAAGTCATGTCCAATTTAAACAGAGTTAACTTTTATGAATATATTATAATTGTTTTATTTTAACGAAATAGTAATATTTGACAAGAACAATCACTGACGAGAAATGTTCTTCTTTAAGTGATCAGTTATGAAAATATACCAATGCAAATATAAATCGTTTGTGGCTAGAATGACCTAGATCATAAATTGAAAAAATCCATTTGATGATCAGATTGATTTCTTATAATAGTTCTTTAATAATTTGCAATTAATCTACTATTATATTTCTAATAAATTTGGTTGTGTAAAATTTATAAGTTTAATTGGTTGGAAGATGTAGCTGTTCTTATACTTATTCATACGAACGTTGGTTAATAAAGAACCGTGTTTGTGTATTATTGGACAGTTCATCTAGTTTTCAAGTTCTTAAACAAATATTTTTTGTCAATTATTTATATTAACGATTTTGTAAGAAATAAGATATTTATAAAACTTAAATTAATTCCTATATACAAAGAAATATTTTGAAAATAGTATATATTATCTGTATATATATATATATATATATATATATATATATATATATATATATATTATCTAGCTATTTAACAGTGTGAGTCGTTGCTTATTAACAAATTTCAAATAGCAAATTAAATATAAAATTTTAAAAAAATATTCCTTTTAACAATACGACTGAATATAAATTTGTATTACTTTCTTAGTAGAAAATTTGTAACTGAAATACATAGCTACATTTCTCTTCGAAGTGCATTAAATAATAACTATTTATTGTCTGTTCTCCTGTGTTGAATTATTTCATAGTCGTATTATTTCGATTATGTGCTTGTTCAGTTATTTATTCTGAACATTATTGGTCTTGGAGGCACATAACATTTATTATTTGTTTGTACCTTGAGTTATGAGATGTTTTCTACACGATCGATACAGCTATTAAATTCAGGTTCATTCCCACTATACGTTGCCCTTGTATTCCTCTTGTTCCAGATATTCATTTCATCTACTATGCCCATTATCTCTCTTCTTATACACATTTCTTACAAAATTGAAAAATCACTTCTGTAGAAAGATATTTAGTAGGAAACTAAATGAAATATATGGAACAAAACTATACATTTCGCTTGAAATTCGAACTTGTAATTAAGTCATTTTATTTTTATTATATTTATTATAACTGTTCATATGATTCTTTTTGTGTAATCAGGTTGATTCATATTAATATTTATAACGAACGAAAATTAATGTTTGAATAATTAAATTGTTTTTCGGTCACAAAAGAATAAAGTTATGAGATATGTAAATATTGACACGTGAAAAGATTTTATCACATGGACCGCATATTCGCACGCCTGATTTTACACACAGACAACTAATTGTAAAACAGCTCTCGTAGTGAACCTCATTTGAATATTCTAATACTTCTACGAATATAAAATATAATAACATCTATTGTAGACAAAGACAAATTCATAATTAAGTTTAATTATACTCCTGAAATATTTATATTTTTCTTTATAAATATGAATTTTTATATTTTTGATCAAATTTTTTAAAGAATTTTTGAATGTATATATATATATATATATATATATATATATATATATATATATATAATGTGCATGTACTATTAAATTTTAATTGTCTATTACACTTTGTGCTGAATAAATTATTTTCTTTTTTTCTGTTTTAAATATTGACACTGAAACATGTTATTGAAATTCTAGGAATCATTAGCCATAAAACAACAGAAACTGAATAATTCGAATTTGTGTTCTAATATGTAACCAGTAAATTAAACGGCTTTAAAATGTTCAAATATTTAAATCAACATTCGTTATTTAAATAAAATGTTATGTAAATTGTTATGTAATTAATTCATTTAACTAGTGGTTGTCAATAAGGAGACAGTTCCTATCACTAAGAGATTTTGGATTATTTTGTTGTTTAGACAGGTGCTGTTAACATCTAATGTGTGCTATTGTTATCAAGCAGTAATTTTATGAAAGACATTATTTTAATAAATTAGAACAAAATAAGATTCGCGAGGATCTTATAAAAATATTTCTTTAAAAAATAACAAGAAAAATATTAAACTTTATAAAGTTATTTATTTACAGTTTAAAAATTATTATAGCCACTTTTTAATATATTCTTTTCATAAATGGATAAATATTAAAATTTTGATTATCATTTTTTTAAATTGAAATAACAAAAATTGAACAAAAGTTTAACAATATTTATTTGATGAATCTCTATTAAATAATTATTAAAATCAATGTAACGAAAAAGTTAAAAATAAAAAATATCTGGTTAGAATTATTACAATTAATATTTAAAAATTGTTTTAAAACGAGATTTATTTATAAAAATACAATACTGTTCCAATGAAATATTGAACATTATTATTTGTTTCCAAACAAAACAACACACAATTTTGTTTCCAAACAAAAATATATAGTAATTAATATTTAATTAATTTTATTTAGGTGGATGTAGATGGCGATATCGTTACTCTAAGATAAAGGATTTTTTTCAAATGTTGAAAACTTTTTCTATTTATTAATTCTCTGAATAATAGAACATTTTGATAAAGGAATATTTTTAATTGGTTCTTGTGAATCGTAGTGATCATGAATGAGTTCATTTCTTTTATGACTTGTTTGGGACGGGACTAGTATTTGTATAGAACAATCATGAATAACAGGTATATAAAAAAAAGACACGAAACGAAATAATTCATTTGATATGTGAAACGATTTTAAATTTATTTATTTATTATTTAATTTATAAATCGTTTTAAATATTTATATTTTTTCCTATTGAATTGCTACGGTTCTCTTATCGTACTAAAAATCATATAACTATTAATATGTTACTGATTATGATATAATTTTCAACTAGTTAATTGAGGCGATTGAATTTTCACCAACACTGAATATTATTATCCAGTAAAAAAGATATCACAAAAGTATTCTAAAAAATATACATAAATGGGACAATCAAACATAAATTATCATCATATGTTTCCTTTTATACAGTTAGCCGAAAATGATTCAGTTTTGAAGAAAAGAAACGGTTTTCTTTTCGTATGTAAAACATGAATCGAGTACGCCATATCATTATGTATCCATTTCGTACACAAAATTATTCAATAAAGTGTAAAAATGGAACGCATGGTTTCTTTTTCCGATTTACAACATATAGATCCGTCGTCGATTTCAAACAATGAATTGTAATTCCGATCGGACGTGTGACACACTATTATGTTTAACTGTTTTCGTTGTTCTTTAATACAGGGTCAGTATACATAAAAAAAAAACTTTGCTACCTCAACATACGCATTGCTGCAGTCGACTGGAACGACTTAAGTGTGAACATCAAACGAATTGTAACGAAAAAAATATTTTATTAATTTACTTTGGTATTTAAACATCGATTAGTGTCACTTAAATATATCATAAAAAACGATTAAAATGTGTAGTTTCGTGAAAACCGTCTGGTTTTCTGTCATATTTCTAGTGATATTACAATGTTTGGATGGTGTGACGTGTGAGGAGAGTGATTTAAAATCAAACGATGGCACAGAACATATAGAACACGCAGTTGGAGGTAATTATAAATTAGATTCGATAGAATCGATTTGTTTCAGTGTTATTTATATTAGTATGGAAAGTTAATTACACGAATAATGCGATAATTATTCCACTTATGTACCGGAATTAATTACTTTATTTCTTAATAATATTTCATCTCGAAAACATTTGGTGTTTAATTATGTTCAAATTATGAGAACAGATAAACAGGATCCATGAATTGAACAAAAATAGACATGATGATATTCCATTATATTTTATATTCGATGAGTTTTTTTTATTAACTAACAATTGTAAGTTCATTACTAATTAATTACTAATTCGTACTAATTAATAATTACAAAGAAAAATTATTTTTATGTAATCAAAATATACTTTGATCTTAAACGGTATACAGAATTAATAATAAAAACTGAAAGCTAATTTCGACTCAATATTTTTTATATGATATATATATATATATATATATATATATATATATATATATATATATATATATATGCGTGTGTGTGTTTGTAAAATATAATTTTATTTTCTTGTTAACATGAGGATTAAAAGTAATTAAAATTAATAGAAATATATTTCGTTACATAATTTGAAAAAATGAAACATATATTTATACAAAAATTAATAAAGAATTTTCATGTGTAGTATTAGGCTTAATTTATGTGCTTTTCTATTATTTTTTCCCATGTTGACTTTAGAAAAATAATTATTAAACATTTTTATAATTTTTTCAAGTATTTTTTTTTCTATTTTTCTTTACATGTATGTCCTAAATAGAATGTCCTTGTGAAATTATGGAACTATTTACTAAATTTATTTCATATATATATATATATATATACATATATATATATATATATATATATATATATATATATATGATAAAGTTTCAATTCTACGACATCTTTTTTATACTTTTTATATAATAAAAACTATTATGGTATTATTAAAACTTCGGTTCATTTTCGTATAAAGAATTTAAACAAAGGTAATAAAATAAAGGCATATTATTTTTCATACTTAATGCCACGAGTTGAATAAACGATTTATAAAAAATAACTAAGAGCGTTTTATTTAAAAATCATTAAAAAACAAATTAACTCAAGTAAATTCAAACATATTCTATACATACATACATATAAAGGCTGATTCAATTTAGGCCCCCACATGAAAGTATTAAAAAAATTGCTAAAATTAAAAAAAATGTTTTTTTATTTAGTATTTCAGTTCAATTATTTTTAATGTTGAATTGAATTAAAATACTAATTAAAAAAATAACATATTTTTTTTAATTTTTGCGATATTATTAATACTTTCATGTGGAGGCCTAAATTGAATCACCTAATATATATATATATATATATATATATATATATATACACTGATAATAATGTTAATTTGTACTAATATTATTAGAAATATCCTTTAAGACGTTGGAAAACCCTAATATGAGATTAAACGGTATTTATAATTCGTATTGAATTCTATTTGTGAAAGAGATTTTATTGTTTAGATGAAAGGTAAAAGTACTTATAAATATCTATTGTGTTATACTCAGAAATACTACATAATGGCCAGTTGGTACAATGGAAACAATATATGAATGAAATTTAAAATACTTTGTGTACTTATAGTCGACCTGTTATGAATATTTTATTTTCATTGGTACTAAAAGAAGTGACATTTTAAATATTTTAAATTGAAATAGAAATAATCGATTTAAATTAATGGCAGAAAAAATAAAAATAATATTATGTTGTGTTGTGTTGTGTTCTTTCTAAATGTTATTTATGATTGTCACGTGATAATTACGAATTAATATAAAAAATACACAATTACATCTTAATTGGAGTTTGTTGTTGATTGTTTAGAAGACAAAGTTTCAAATTTGTACAGTAAAACATTGATTAGTTACGGTGTAAATGTATTATGTAAGTGTTTTTGCGACTTCTATTGAAGTTTGTATTATAGATTAATAGAAGACGTTGAAATGAAAGACGTTTCAGCTAGAAGAAATATTTTACTATAAATTAAAAGAAAGAAGGAAAATATAATTTATTAATCTCAGATTTTTAAATCAATATAAATATTGATTAGGTTTATTTTGCGTTTACACACATACACGCATATATATATATATATATATATATATATATATATATATATATATATTAGGTTGGTGCAAAAATAATTTCGATTTTTATTATTTTAAGTTTGGAGCCGATTTTTCTAGTTACCGTTATCTTCTGTTATAGTCATGTGATTAACATCATTGTAAACAATGAAATTAGCATTACTGACTTCAGCTTATATCTATTGTTTTCATTCTTTAGTATTGTTGGATATAAACTTTTCAATTATTCATGGAAAAATGTTGTATGAGTTTAAATTGAAACGTAAAGCAACAGAAACTGCTTAAAATATCAATTTTTTTTGGCACCAACTTAATATATACATACATACTTATATATATACATATATATATATATATATATATATATATATATATATATATATATATATATATATATATAACAGACCGAACATACGTAAACATAAATTCATTCTGTTTTTATTAATATTACAGAAGGTCGAACCTACGTTCACCATTTCGTCAAACGTCTCGGTTTGGTGATGCTGCCATTGATGTTTAAATTCGGCGTTGTGATGACGCTGCTCATTTTAATATCGATTACATCGGTAAACGGTCTCGCCGTTGGAATAATATTAATGGTACTAGGACTCAGTCATGTGTTGGCGAGAGCATACCAAACAAGCGCTATTGCTGCTCCTCCTGTTCAAATACTACCGGCAGCGTCGTACGCGTACGCACCCGGTTTCAGCCACGGTCACCATTCGCACCCGCCGCCGTTTTGGGATCGCATGGATGTAAGAAAGTATAAACGCTTCGATACCGCGAAATCCCGTGCTGATCCTGGCACGATTGATCTAAAAACTCCGCCTCCGCAAGGAAGTTACGGATATTTGTTAGGACGTACAAATGACAATAGTAATATCTATGGAAATATTCAAGCCGTTCCGAGTTTAGTGTCGAATCCAAACGGTATTGCAACACCGAATCCATATGTGGTTTCGAATTTAGGTTATGGAACTGATATAGGATATATGGATAAAAACACTTATGGTTATGTACAGGGTCGAGGGGATGTTAACAATATCGCTTATGATTCGTTGACGAATCGCGTGGCTTTAGTTGGTAATCAGTATACACCTGAAACGTCATACGATTTACAACAACACTATCGTTATCATAGAAACAGTGATATGAATAGACGTAGTTATGACACAACAGTCGATCGAATTGGTTTAGCTACTGAGAGTATCGCCACGGACGATTTTAAACCGAGCAAGGTCGATTTATTCGCGGAAAAGAATACAGAAAACGATCACGATTTCAATAATAATAAGAAAAAAAACGAACAGATGAAAATCAAAATAGATAAAGATCAACCAGAATTCGTACCTGAAACAACAACAGAGCTGATGATGTTTGAAGATTCAGATAATGAAGAATATAAAGATTATGTGGATGAAGAGAACGAGGAAATCAATCATAACGATGAACATATAGATGCTGTTATTTATGTACCTGATAGAAAGAATAAGAATATTGATTTGTCTACTAATGGACACGCACAACCGACTGTCACACGTTTACAGCAAGTGAAAATCACGAAGAGTGTGTCTTCGAGTCAATGAAAGTGAAATATTAAATGTATTGTGTTATTTATTGGTATATTTATTGAAAACTTATTTATTCATTAACTCGACTAACTTATTTATAAATAGATATGTTTGTATATTTAGAGTATTTATAAATATTTGTAAATTATTTGTATTATTTGAAGCATATTTAACATATAAATGTTTTTGTTTAACAGGAAGAAAAAAGAAATATATGAAATGAAATTAATCACTGTGTGATTCTGAAACTGAGATGTAAACAAATAATTTGGTAATATTTTTTAATATTTTTTTTGTACATTTTATATACTCTAACGAGTATTTTCAGCTCTTATTCAACTTATAAAAAAAGGATTTATTGACACGTCATGCGTTTGTATGAAATATCTTCTATCTAGGTAAACGAACTTTAAAGAAAACGCCGTTATAAAATATACTTTTTGCTAGAAAAAAACCTCATTATTTTGTAACAAAATATCATATTGCATCATATAGATAGTTATTTTTTTAGAAATATTATATATCTATTTGAAATATTTATAACATAGCTTCAATAAAAATAACGAAGGCGAAATAAAACTAGTTGAACTAAAAATAATTCAATAGTGTATTATAATGAAGTTATCGCCGACTAGTTACTAAATAATAAATAGATTTATTAATGCGCTGTGCAAAATATATTAATCAGGAAAATTTATCTTCTGCTTTTCAAAATGAAAAACTATTTTTTTTTATTATGCATGAATTTAATTTCAAGAAGAAAAATATACTGGCAAGTATTTATTAAAATATTTAATATAATAATCGCCCATTTGAAAATATACTTATATTGAAAATTATATAAACGCTCTACTTATCATAGATGCATTAAATTAATTAATGAGATATTTAATATTACGGAAGTCAAATTAAATGATCGTTAATATATAAAACATTTCTCTGTAACTAATTTCACTAAACTTGTACTGAGTATCCGTAAGATTTCATTAATTAACTTTCGTCGAAAGGATTCTGCATAAAATAGAGATCAAGGTAATTCGTTAAGGTTGATATTTTATTTATGAGTAATTATATTTCATTTACAAATTTCCGGAAATTATTTCATTTACAAATTTCCGGAAATATGATCGTCCGTTTGTTAATTTATAGGGCTTATTCATATTATACATGTTTGCATGTAATGTGATCTAGTAAAAGTTTGTAGATAGTATTAAATTACGTATCATAGAGATGTTAATTCAGTAATTCCATTAATTTTTTGTAATACACACATTTATAAAAGTAAAATGATAAAAATATACTTACTATGGACTAGATTTAAATAAATTATTCCACTTGAAGAATTATAAAAGTTTTTTGTGGATATAAATCTTATTTCTCAATTTTCAGCATTATTTTCGCGTTTGTTTTAAATAAATGTACAAGTAACTAACTGTTTTCGCAAGGAAACTTTTCACTTTTACATAAACCATACGATATTTTACAGAGAATTTTATAAACAAATAATCGAATAATTGGAAGAAAATACTGTTTTTTCCACTAAAATACATGCGTGCATTCCGGCAAAAAATATTTTCTTATTGAGTATTCTTGTAATTGTTAATTAAATAAAAAAATATAACCTTATGTATAAAAATACGTGGCTCGTTTAATAAGTTTGATAAATTTCTTTTATGTAGCGCTACCATTCATTTAGTAACGTCGCGGCAATCAAGTGTCACTTTTCAAAGTAGCATAGGCGAAATTTCAGCCAGAAGCGACGCGTCGTTCACGTTCTAAAGATGTTTGAAGCGAGCATTGTAACAGTTGCCGCAAAAATGGAAAAAAACGATCAGAACTTTTTGCGTCGCTTTGTCGCCGTGGATGAAATATCGATCCGCCACTACACATCTGAGTCGAAGCAGCAATCAAACCAGTGGCCAATGACTAGTTAAA
>CM068321.1:28176359-28268859 GCA_034766995.1 Acanthacorydalis orientalis | reverse complement strand
ACTTATTTTTCTCATGATTTTTATAAAGAATTATATATATATATATATATATATATATATATATATTATTAGCAGATATATATATATATATATATTTCACTATGAATTCCATGAAGACATTCCAAAACGTAGCCTTTCCAATATTTTCAAATGCAATAAAATATTTTTAGAAACGTGTATGATTTAATTATTTTACCTAGGATTAAAAAAAATCATTCAATATTTAAATAAACAATTAGATATTTTTCTACAGCTATAATTTTTTCTCATATTAAATTAGATTTTCATAAATATTGATCTAGAATACGCACAATTATTGACTTCATTTAATCTATAAAATGCACAATTATTAATTTTTGATTTTATTATATATCAAATGAAATTGTAATTCCAGTTTTAAATTTTCAAGTTAAAGAGATTTATGAAATATAAATATTAATAAAAGTAATTTGTACTTTTCTGTTTGTTCTGAATATGGTGTGAAAAATCAATTATAGTACATACTTCTATTATTAATGGAATGAAAGTAGGATCTTTTATATTAATGAAAATATGAGTATTGTTGAGAGTCGAAAATATAAGAGTATTTTGATTAATACGATAAGAACACCAAATATAAGATTTTACTTTTGATCATAATTTGTACCTATCTATTATTTCATCAAAAATGATATATTTTTAATCTATTCTTTCCTTAACATTTATTTTCTCGTGGATAAATTAACATGTTCAGATTGAGAAGATTATTTTTTCATGAAGTCTTTAAAAGATGGATACCACAGCGTATTTAAACCTGTCTGTGTATCAGTCATATTAAATTCATAATTCGATTCTTTTAAATTTTCATCAAAATGTTACAATTTATGTTAAATTTTATAATTTATACAGAAATTGACATTTTTTTCGTTTGCAATTTATGTAAACATTTGCATGTTAATTATTGTTACAACTAGCTTGTTTTTTACTAGATCTATTGTTATAGAATTGATATTTAAAAATTAAATTTAAAATGATTAGAAACATTATTATTCGATATTATGTCATAATATATAATTTTGAAAAAATAATATGTAGTATATAATATGTTAGTATATAATAGCGTACGAAAGTGCCTTTAAATTCTTTATATATTTCTGGATATAATTTCGTGTATAAGTTAAAAGTGATGAAAACATATTAAGTAAAAATATATTGAAATTTAGCAAGTAAAAATATATTTTATAAAATAGATCAATTTCATAGGAGTAAGCATTTTGAAAGACAAATAAAAAGAAATAAATTATTTATATGTAATTCATGTTTTATCGTACATCATAGACAAAGTATATTTTCTAAAAAAAAACTAAACTAAATTGTACACTGAAATATCTGTTTCGGTTTCAACCCAATCTAATCACATAAATACCACATACAAAACTCTAGACCGGGAACAAAGTTGAAGAACGAAATTTGTAGGTGTGTACACGTTCACCGATCGTTACATTTTTATTTTTCTACCTGACTGCGGTTCTCCAAGTTCGGATGTTCAGTGTTCGTAATTCCACTCCAACCGTTACAACTTGTCGAAGAAATGTACGAATGCGTTTCGTGCTTCAATGACCTGTATACATCTTACATATTTATGGTACGCGGTCAACCGTTTTTCTATTTACTATGTTCGATTATAATCGATATATTTGCACAAGAATTCATGATCGGAGTGTTTATCTCAGTCCATTATCTATTTTGACCTTAAGAAGATTCGCATGATGATTCTCATTAAAAAATATTTTAACCCGTTTTCTGCCTGAAATAATTATCTTATCTCACGAAATGCTATTACAATTTTCATGAAAGAGGTTTGTTTGGAGAATTGTTGATAAATGATGCACTGAATTTAATATTCAATACATACTGAAGCATATTCTGTACTAGAATTGGTTTTTCATTCGCAAATTCATTATTCCACGATTATATTGAAAATAATGTTGTATTTAAGGTAGTAAAACTATGGGTAGGATCTAAAACGGAAATAAATATCTCGAAATTCTTCAATTTTAAGAACAATACGAATAAATCACCGTAATGGTATGATTTTTTCTAATGTTTTTTTTTTAATATTTGTATGTTTCAAAAATATTTTTTTCATATTTAACATACTTATTTATAAATTATAAATTTGAAATTACTAACATTAGTAGATCAGTAGTAAATATTTTATTATATAGCATAACTAAATATTAGGTTGGTAGAAAAATAATTGCGATTTATAATCTTAAAATTCATATATATTTTTATCTTTTTTGATTTTGCTAGTTGTTTTAAGTGGTCCAGAACTGTTAAATGACTAACGCCTAACTTTTGTGCAAGCTTTCGAATTGTGCGTGGTTCTGATTTAACTAACGTCTCTAGTTGGTCGTTCTGAACTGGAGAAGGATGCTCGCGACCGTCTTCATCTTCAAGACTCTTGTCCCCAGCACGAATTTTTCGGAACCACCATTGCATCTTACCTTCCTTAACAGCACCCACACCAAAAGCATCGTTTAGTTTACGAGCAGTATCTTTTACTCCACGACCCGTTTTGAACTCATACAAAAAATGCTCTTATTTGCTTCTTTTCCATCTTAAATTCAATAGCTCAATTTAAAGCAAAATTAATAATAAAACCAAAGTTGATGTTACTAAAATATAGATCAAAAAATGCACTTTAAAATAACATTAACATGGACACGATGAAATGACACTTTCATTGAAAAAATAAGATTAGAATTCAGAAAATAAAACCGCAATTATTTTACTGTCAACTTAATATATGTGCAATATAATATTTCATTATAAGGTATTAATAAGATGAAACAAAATTTACTAAAATTGAAAATTAACTTGTTATTCAATTGTGTATTGAAATTTTTATAGCAGTTATAAATAGTTTATGTTTTAGTTTACACGCTGTTTATTTAGGTGTACACTTATACCAGAAATAAATACAAAGCATTAAGAATAAAGATGACTGAACATAATCAATATATTTTAATTATCTTGTTCTCCTATGTACCTGCTGTCGATTATTCTGTACGAATCTTGCAGGTCAAGTGCGAGTTTTTTCTTCTGCGATTGACTTTGACATTGTCAGTAGCTATTGCGCTGATCTATATTTATAGTTTAAAATTAACTTCAAGAAAGAATCTCGTATGTGATATAAAGGATTCATATCTTCTTTTGTGTCTCAGTGACAATTCGTTACCTCATGCTCGAAATAATCGGATTCGACTGTATTTTTTAATGTAAATATGCAAAATGTTTGAAAGAGTACAATGCATTTTTGCCAAACGATGCAAAATTAAATTACATAGACTAGAGTTGCGATAGTTTGATAATTTGAGACAGCCAATAATTTGAGATAGCTGTAATTAAAAATTTCCTCTTTGTTATTTGAACATTGTATTCAGTAGCTTAACATCAAATAGATAACGTGTTTAAATAATTAAACTATGCTATAAATGGCAACAAAAACATATCCTACACTCAACCTACGTATTTTTATATATTTTACAAAGCTAAAATAAAAATAAATTTTACTCTATACTTTTTTTGTATGTATAGATTTTTTGTTTTGTCTTCCTGTATTTGGAAATATATGAAAAAGCAAAACAAGTCAAATATTTCATATATTAACCATCTTTTATTATATTAATGTTTAATTTTATGAAGGTGATGGCATTGTTATCGAAATCCTCTCAATTAAAAATGATTAATAATCAGGTATTAAACAATTTCGATCATAAAACTATTGTGGTTTCTGGACTGATTGCGAAATTCATTTGCGATACAAATTTAGTCAGTTTCTTGAATAAAACTGAATACTTTTCTAGGTTTTTAGTTTGATAGTCTTTTCAATTAGACAGTAACAGCCCAATTAATAAATTAACATATTGTACACATTTTTGTATGCATCTGAATACTTTAATTCAACTATTATATCTTGCGAGAATTTATTTTAATGGTCATCACTTTTAATTCGTTAGTTCTTTATTCCTGAATATATTTTTGTGTTATAAATGAAAAGATCTTATACTCGTTTTCAGTTTATTGAACTTAATTTTTTGTCTATGCCCTATTTAAGTTTCTTTTATGTTAATAATAAAAAAATTATTATTATAATTTATCGTAGAATGTGAAAGAAATAGTTAATGCATAACGTATGTCAATAATTTGTGGATTTAAATACTCAGAGGCCGTATCTAATTATTATATATGTATATAATTATAAATCATTTCCACAAAAAACTCGTTATTTCAAATGCATATAAAACGAAAATTTTTCTTGCAGAAAAAAAATGCATTAAAATGAAATATTGAGAAATAACTGTCAATTCTTTCGAACAAATGAACATCAAATTTATTCAGAATGATTAATTTTTGCGATTAGTGCTTTTACATCGTCGGTCATTGAAAATTTCAACATTTAAAATATATTGTGAAATACATTCATTTATAAAATCCAGTTCGCGAATGAAGATGGTATGACGGTGAAAGAAAGTAAGAGAACTCTGATGCAGATATACGACACAAAAGGTAAAAAAAATTATACAGAACTACTTTAAGAAGAGTGGGGAATTGGTTTCTTTGATGTTGAATGCAAACACATTCGTTGATCATTGACGATGTGTACAACTATAACTAGATAAAACTTTTTTGATTTGTTGATTTTATTGAAAGGACACGGTACAAAAAACGTGGTCGCAGAAGAGCTACAAAGTTTTATACATGAACGTTTGTTGCACGGATATATTATTACGTTTAGTGTTGTCTAGTGAACTTTTAATGAAATATTAAGTATTGAAATTTATAGAATTGTGATATGTTTTAGTGTGAATTCTTTTAAAAATGTATTATTCTCAAAAAGCAACATTAATAAGATGTATGTTTAATTTATAGTATTCTAACATTTTTTTAATTTTAAAAATTATAATAATATATTGTTTGTCGTAATCATTGAAGTGATATAATATTTTAAAAGAATTACAATTTTAATGGAATATAAATCAAAAATAATATTTACTATACAACTTTACATGTTTAAAACAGCTATCAATAAATCCATATTTACATTTTGTACACTGAATGAACAAATTTCTTAAAATTAATATACTAGTATTTTATTTACTTCTACCTCAACGAACTGCGATACCTGATTTCTTATAAAAACTATTTAATACTATTTGATAAAATGTATTTGTTTAAACCTAACCATCTGACATTTCTATGTGTAAATATTTCGTTCATCTTTATACAAACGGCTTATTCGACATCTGTTCATAAAAAATATACCGGTAGTGTAAAAAACATACACAGCGATGAACTAATGACCGAAGAAGATCAGTGGGATAATATCATACCGAATATGGATTTTCGTTTGAAAACGGACCAAAACAACACTAATTTGTTGTGTATTAAATTCGATAAAACATTTGAATCTAATGAGAATGGTAAGAGAACAATTTTTATTTGAATTTGCTAATTACACACAAAAGTATCATTAATTTGTTACAATTGAACGCAAACATGTACAATAAATCAATACAGGACTGATAATTTTTATTTGTAAACGTTTTACAAAGACTTATGTTTCATAAAACGTATATTTATTGTTGTATTTGTGATAAATTTCACATTTGTTTTTTAATTTGCCTGAAGGTAGATCATATATATGGATATATACATATATATATATTTATATATATATATATAAATATATATATATATATATATATATATATATATAATGACTAAATAAATTTTTGAACAAATAAACTTTTCATGTAATTAATATTAAAGCTCACTCATACATTTAATTATTTTATTTTATAAAGTTTTATACAATTGAATCAAATTTATATAAATAATAATGAACAGTAATTAAAACTGAAATAAAATGAATTGCTATTATAATAAGATTTGATAAAGCTTTCATTTTTGGGTTTAGTTGTAATTTAACTTGTTCTTGGAAATCTTGTTGTTAATTTCTGTAAGACATTGAATAATTTTCATGTTTCCTTGAACAATTTATGATAGACATGGAGCTTGAAAGGCTTACAATATTATTATCAAGCTTGCAGTGTAACAATTTGATGTCAAAGTTCAACGATCTGTGATTTAACTGAAAGTCTCGTTATTAGTACATTTTTAATCACACGGTTTCTCTTTCCTTGTCATTTTTTTCTTTATAGAATTACATTTTTATTTTCTAATTATATTCAAATATTACGATGGTAGGAAAATAATTTCAGTTTTTGTTATCTGAATTCTAACCTTAATTTTTTTCAATGAAAGTATCATTTCATCGTCTTCATGTTAACATCATTTCAAAGTTCATTTATCGGTCTGTTTTTTGATATCATCGACTTTGGTTTTATTATTAATGTAGCTTCGAATTGGACTCTTGAATTAAAGATGGAAAAAATCAAATAATAGCCTGTTCTGTATGAGTTTAAAATGGGTGGTAAAGTAACAGAAATTGCTCATGAACTAAACAATGCTTTTCGTGTCGGTACTGTTAAGAAACGTACGGTATAATGGTGGTTCCAAAAATTTCATGCTGCGGACAAGAGTCATGAAGATGAAGAAGGTCGCGAGGGTTCTTCTCCAGTTCATGACGACAAACTGAAGACGTTAGTTGAATCAGAACCACGCACAACAATTTGAGAGCTTGCACAGAAGTTGGGAGTTAGTCATTCAACAGAACATTTTCGAGTTCAGTTCTCAGTTCTTAATCATTATTAAGAATAAAAAATAAAAACATAATATTTTCAATATTACAGAAATTCACTGGTATATGATATAAGCTGATATTTCATATACTTTTTATACAGAGAAATTCATAGATACATATATATATATATATATATATATATATATGTGTGTGTGTGTGCGTGTATGTGTGTGTCTGTTATATAAAGGATATTGTAAAAGTTTAAAATGTTCCTGAAAAAAAGTATGTATTTTGGATTACTGATTCTAATGATATGCATGTGAAAGTTTCAGCATCAAAGTAAAAATATTTTTATTAATTTTTCATTCTACTTTTCTCTTTTGAAGTACATATTGTTAACTGTTGAAAATTTAATGAACGTTTGTATAATGAATTTTCGAAGTATAAAAATGTTGCTATTTTAAGATTATGAGTTATAAATAATTATATTTATTTAATTTATGATTCTCGAATAAATCAATATAGAAATGTAAAGAGAAATCTATTACAAATATAATCAGAAATATTTCTTTATCAATTTTTAAATTGTTAATGTACAGATTTCATTACTTAATTATATACACATTTCTTTTAAAAAAATAACATTTGAAACAAGTTATAAATCTGAAATTAAACTAATGAAATTTATTTTTTTCAGGCGAGTCTCGAAAAAAGAAGACCAAAGGGATGATGTCAAAATTAATGCCTTTGTTTCTCTTACCATTCATACTACAATCTGCTTTATTGCCACTCGTTCTGACGTCAATAAAAATGTTACTAATGAAATCAATTTTCGTTGGAAAATTAGCAATTATATTGGGTATAATTAACGTTCTCCGGCGTGCTTCTGACGGTACTCATGAGAGACTAGCTGTTGAACATTATGGCTACACGGGTGGTGGAATCACTGATGAAATGGGTGCCTGGGTTAATTGATTCATAAATTGTATTTATTTTAATTTATTACGTTGTTACAAAATAAATTTGTTACATAAATGATTGTTATTTTATATTAATAGCTGTAAATATTTTTTAAATAGGTATTTAATCATCCAAAATAAATTTGCCCTTTTTTCTATTTATTAAATCAAATAAGCGCAGTGTATATTAATATTTTTTTATTAATTTTAATCGCCATTTATCATGAATTGAAGTAAGTGTATTTTATGTAAAATTTTGTTTTATATATTTATATATATGAATAAGTATATATTTTAAACCAAAATGAAATAAACTAACCAAAATAACATTTCATTTGATGTTTTTTCTAGGAAGAATCGCCTATCATTTTTTAATTAATGTCTTTTAAAACTCGACAAAGTGTTGTCTTTTTGAAAATGTCTATCCAATTTGAAATATTATTTCAATTCAAATAAAACGAAAAAATAAAGACATATTGATGAAGAGATAATTAGGTAATAACCTTTTTGTTGTAAAAATATAAATATGTAATTACGGATTGATTGTGTTTCACAATTATATTTGTTTATACTGTAACTAAATTAACTGTCATTCTTCACATGACACAACAAATCTAATTGAAACGTTCGATAATTGTTTTTTGACACATTCTCCTATAACTTATCGCTCTGTTGATACTAACACAGAGCGAAACAGGAATAAGGTGTAATTAAAATGGAAAATAACGAATTATTGAATATTTTCATCAGAAAAATTTCTTCTGTACATGCGGAGAGTGGAAATTCGTTTAGAAATTGATTTATTATACACTTTTTTTTATCAACTAGGAACGTTTTTATATATTTTGAAATTTTTTTGAAATATGGAATAGTTTATAACCTTAATGGGGATTAAATAATAATAATATATAAATATTGAATTTTATATTAAAGTTCTATATGATTATATTGAAAATTCTTTTATATTATTAAAAAAGCAGATTCAAATAACTGAAATAAGTATTTTCACCCAAAAATAAAATGACTACATTTATAATCATTTTTATATAATTTACAAATGATTTTGGGCCAAGTTTTTATAACAATTCATTTATCAGATAAGTCATCATTTATTATTATTTAATGTTTTCATTATCATGTTCTTGTATAGATGTTTTCTATAAGTTCATGTAACACCTATTTATTTATTTATTTAACATTTTTAGTAGACGAGAGCTATTGTAAATCTAATTTATTTGCTTGTTCCTTTGAGTTTTTATTAAAGACTGATGAACAGTAGAAGTACTTAACAGTATATTGAAAAAATACAACAAAATTTGTGATAAATGTGATTACAGGTAAAAGTATATATCAAATTTTATTTTCGTTATTTTCTTGTAAATTACATTTGCTTTTATATCTGTAAAACATTTTTACTTACAAGTATTTTTATTTATTATGTTTACAAACATTTTTCTTCGATTGATTTTTTAGTTTATTTTCAAAAATCGTATAGTTTTCATTCAGTGTTTTACTTTTTTGATACGGTTTTATTATCTATACTTTATATATGTTTTTATTTCACTCACTTAAAAAGATGTGATTTTCTAAATTAATTATTCACTCTTATCAATGAACCGCGCATTACCTTTTAGAAAAAAATGTACTATGTAAACGAATTTGTTTACTTTTTATGAATTAAAACACAAACTAAATACAAACCGAATAACAATTAATTTTATACAGTTAAGAACTTATGTCATTATTTTATGTTAAATTAGATTTAATAATTAATTATAAAAGTATAATGATAGAAAAACTGAAAAAACTAAAGTTTTTTTATCGTAACTGACACCTAATTTAATATTTTTCTCTTACTATAAATAATTTTAATTTTTTTTTTAAATAACCCTAGTAGTGAAAGAGGTAAATATTAAATATTATTAAGATTAAAAATTAGATTAACACATAATGTCTTTACTTCGAAATTGCTTAGTTTAAATTTACTAAGATAATATCCACTTAAATATTTCGAATTAGAAAATTAATATTCATCATTTTTATTATTATCTGCGAAGTAGACATTTTGATATAAATATCAAAAATAAATTAATGTCAAGTTATTGAAAATAAAATTGATTTCTATTAATAGAACTTCATTCAAATTCCTTCAAAAAGGAACATACATATTCTATATATTATATACACATGCATAAACACACACACACATACATACACACACACACACACACACACATATATATATATATATATATATATATATATATATATATATATATATGTATACAGAATTTTCCTTGTGTACTTTATTTTTTTTTTCAATTTTCATACATATAAATTTATTGAAGGAAAAATTTCATTACTTGTAAGTAAACAATATATTTCAGATATTCTAATGTTTATACAATCAGTCAAAGCAACTGAATTAGTTAAAAATGTATTAAAACGAAACATTATTTTCTTAAAAATTCAAATCATTCCAAATTCAATTAATGAAAACCGTAAAATAATTTTAATTATTAATTGAAATTTTATTTTTAATTTTTAATTAATTGAACAGAATTTGTCTTTGTAAATAAGTGTAAATATCGTGAATGATTAAAGCAAACTCGTCAAAATTCTCTATTGCTACAAGATTATATAAAGTTGAAATAATATTTTTCTGTAATGTTATCTTCAAAAGTCGAATTTTAATCTTTTTTGTATATAAAAAAATATTAAATTAAATGTGAGATTCAAACATGTCAAAAGTAATTTATATTCAGTGAGAAATCATCCGTACTTTAGATTTAAATTCCAAAATAGGTTGGAGTGATGTGATTTATAAAAAGATAATATTGCTAAGATTGGATTGGATAGTAAATTAGGATGTAAAATAATTTGAATTGAAAGAAAAAGAAAGTATTTTTTTGAATAAAATGTATAAGTATAATAATCAGCATTTGATCTGATTTCACATATTATTTTTTTAAGATAAAATTGAAGATGAATGTATATTGAAAGAAATGTTTATGAAATTCAGTTTTAATAATCTACATTTATACTAAAATAATTATTTCATTGATTATATAAAATTAGATTTAAAATTATTTATAAATATTTTTTGCGTTAGAAAATTGTTTATAAAATATGATTATTGATTTAAATTAAACAAACATTCAAGGTATACCTTTTTTATTAAAGTATATAAAATAATTTTCCCTATTATATGTAATCATTTATCTAAACTGAATTGATGATACAACATTTGTAATTTAATAAAACACACTTGTGGTCTTTTAATTCATTGAAAAAAAAAGCTGTACGTTTTTTGCGTGGAATTAAACATAAACTAGTTTTATATAAACACATCTATTTATTAAAACCACAGTCGAATAATCACAATATGCAAATATGAAATACAAAGAGAAGTTTAAACAAATGAAATTTAATCAAATTGAAATTTACTGATGTAGGTATAATAGATTTTTCCATTTATGAAACTATTCTGTTACTTTTCATTCGCAAATATTTTTCATTTATACATTCATTGAAAACATTCATTTATGACTGGTCAGAAGCAATAAATGTTCAAATAGAATAAACAAAGTATGGAAATACCAAGAAAATATTTACCGCATTTCTACAAAACTCTTCTTCCCTGATCGATGTACATGCATTCGTACCGTAAATTTTTATTCAATGGTTGTAAAATGTATATCTATTTAGAAGACCGCAATAGTTTTCTGTTTCAATAGGATTACAAGAATAAAATAAGGAGATAAAATAAAAATGACCAATGATCTTGTGAATGAATCGTTTTCAATAAATATAATTTATTTATACTTGTTCAGCAAATTGAGGGTGTTTTCAATAAATATAATGTATTTATACTTGTTTAACAAATTGAGGGGTTTGTAGTAAAATAGGATTAAACGACTCTCCGTGTTCATTCTTAATTCTACTTTAATACGTGTTTTATCGAATTTGTCAAGTGTTCAGTGTGTTTTTCATTCGTGTTGTTTCTACAGATTTATTCTAACTATAATGAAACTTAGTATTGTTTTCAATATGAAACACGTTATATATTGTTTACTTTTATTTAATGAATATATACTAATCATTCTCGGTTGGTCTTCGCGAATAAATAGCATGTTTTCGATACAAAATGTAAGTAAGAAATAGATAAAAATATTTTTTTAGGTTTCATACCGTGTTTATATAATTATATTCTTTTATATAGTTTAATTAAATATTTGTTTAAATAAGTATTTTCTTCAAAGTAATTATATATCATCAACGTTTCTACTTTTTCATAATTAATAATAGAATACATATTCTCATATGACTAAAAAATAAATTACTTTAAGATTACAGAAATTATATTTCTTTTCCATTGAATGTTTTAATACTTATTTGAAAAAAAAACTAATTAAGAAGATAATTATTTGAGTTTAAACAAATTTTGATTTGACAATACCTACAATTTTATATTGATGCTAATAAATGATTTATAATGCAAATAGATTAATTATCTATTTATATGAATATATACATATACATATATATATATATATATATATATATATATATATATATATATGTATATAAATAAATGTCTGTTCTTATTTTAAAAAATATTGAATATATTCAAACGGTCAAACAAAAAAAAAATAAATTTACATCGTATGAAATAAAACTAGTAGTAGACAGAAGACAAATCAAGCGCGGAAAGAAATAAAATGCTCTACTTATAATATCCGTTATTCTACATTAGTGATTGATCTTGAAAGTAACTGTCAAGAAAAAATCTAGTCCAGTTTTTTTTTTTGATATAATGATGTTAAAACAGGTAGTTCTTGTATCACAAATCTCTTATTTCTTCTTGTTCTATTTTATTGGAATTGTTTAGTTGTTACTTCATACAGTTCAGATTCTTATATTTAATAGTTAAGAATGATTGAGCTAATTTGTGATGTTAAATTATACTTTCTTGTTTGGAATATGTTCGTACGTAACAAATGTGGATGTAATCTTATTAAATTGTGCGTTTGAAATTATATGATTAAGTGAAAGTATTCAGAATTAATTATAATAGTTAATCAATTAATTATTTTTTTTTAATTTATGGCATTCTTTTTTATTAACACAACCGGTTTTTGTCAGAATTCTTGTGTTTGGAAATGGATTAAATTCACTTTCAAACACGAACTTCTTTGTAATGGAATGAAAATTGATTCATAAAATATTAAGTCAGATTATAGTTTTTGACAATGCAACTGAATTAATTTTCATTGCTTATGACCTCTGCTATCTCGCTCACTTTCAGTCGTCAATCGGACAAAGCATATCATGAACTTTATCGGTGATTTTTGGCGTGATAGTTATTCTTGGGTCTCTTGAGCGAGATGCATCTTCGATGCTTGTTCTGCGACGTTTAAATTCATGCATCCAAAGTTGAACGGTTTCGTAGGAAGGATAAGATTCGCCAAATATAGGAAACATCCTCTCATGGATTTTATTTGGTGCTTCCCTTTCCAAAAAAATAAATGTGTCACATCTCGAATTCAGATTTTATCCATTTTGCACTTTCACACAACACTCTTGTGTTGAAATAATTTTCAAACTAAAAATTAATGACGGAATGACTTACAACTTCACAAGTAATGGAATTATATGAAAATATATACATTTGTCCCATTCTCAATCATCGAGTACACGAACAAAGTTATTTTTCAAACCTCCTTCATATATTTATTGACCTGAATGAATATCTGAAATGAATTTTTCCAGTTCAACATGTACGACCAACGATCGATGACCGATAGTTTAGCTGCTGGTGCTCAGCTTGCTTTTCAACATTGCCAGGAACGATTTAAATGGGATAAATGGAATTGTCCCGATAATGCTTTTTCTAGGTTAGTAATGATGAAAAAAATTAATAGTAATTTTCTCATGGTTGAGTTTTTAAGTCTAGACGATTTCAGTTACGAATTGGACTTTTTTTATAAACTTGTAACTTTAATGTATATGCAAAAATTTAGAATTGATTAATATATGAATCGTTATGGCCAGGCTGTTTTTTTAAAAAATATCGAAAACGTATCATTAAATGTCATATTTTATATATGCATGGTACTGTATATCCAAAGCACAGTCCTGGAGTTGTCACGGATCTTATATGAATGAATTAACTACAATAAAACTTTTCTACAATGCATTTTTTAAAAGTGTGTGTATGAAATGTTTTTCATATTTTATACTACAATACATACTTCATTTCTTAATAATTTTCAATTAATCTTCATAAATTTGCGATATACTGTGACCGGATCAGAAAAATAATTCACTGTTGCACATTTTCATATTTTTTTTCTAAAAATAAATAAATTTTTCATATTATTACTCATAAAAATTAATTTGTACAAATAAAGAGGCTAATATTGATACTAATAGATATAACAGGGTATTGAAATGATGTTAATAGGCATTAAATTTCATATGTAATACATGAACAAAAAAAAACGACTTAGTTTATTGAACAATCTTATAAAACAACAACGAATAACAAGTGTTAAGACCCGAATTTAAGTATCAGAAATAAAAATTATTTTAAAATCGCATCAGTGCATACGATATAAATTTTATCTATCGTAGTTGGCCAGTATATACAATACGAATTTCATCTATCGATGCTGGCCAGTGCATACGATACGTATTTCATCTATCATAGCAGGCCAGTGTATATAGACGAGTTTCAGCTGTCTCTCGTTCTGTCAACAAACCATATCGGTTAAAATATTTGTTAGTCTACAGTACAGTTCAAAACAGGATATGCATTGGTCATTATTAAATGAAATAAATCTATCATTAAATTAATAAGTGTGTGCAGTTGGACTTCACAGAAGGTCTGCATATGTTTGCTGCACCAACTCTCACTTTACAATAGGCATACAGCAAGACAGAACAATAACTCATATAACATTTTCCTATAGTGTTTGTGTAACTGTTTTGTTATTTTTAGAAAATTTCAAAAATCTATTAACAGAGAAACAGCTTTCGTACGAGCTATAACTGCTGCTGGTGTGATGTACAGTATAGCACTGAATTGTTCTCGTGGACAATTGGAGGAATGTCGATGCAATAAAACTAAATATGACGTTCATGTCGAAAGCATTGATACAAGTGAATTAAATGACATGAAGGATTATCTTAATAAAAAGTAAGTAATTATATTGATATTTTAATAATATTGATTATCTTAATAAAAGTATTGTAAGTATTTTTATCTTAATAAAAGATGTGAATGAACTTACACAACACAATTAAAAAAAATAATTAACTAATTAAAAAAAATATTTTCTTATTATTCAGTTCAGTAGAGATGAATAAATTATTTATTCCTTGAATAATATTCATATAGTTTTGAGTATCTTATTACTGATATTTTAATAATAAATAATAAATAGCTTTTATTTTCGAAAAAAGAGATTGAAATAAAATATTACAAACTTTTCGATTTCTATTATGATTTTAGAAGGAAGTTGTATCTGAATAATAAAATGGAAGATATGACAAACGTCGATCATATTCAAATGATTGTCAGAAAAGAAATTCAAAATTATGAGGAAAAAAAGAAGATAGAAGAAGTGTCAAAAAATAAAAACAGTCATGAAGATCGAAACGATGATAATTATTATACTGACGTTAATGAGGAAAATCGTTCGAGTTTTGATATTAATGAAAATGACTGGCAATGGAAAGGATGCACCATTGAGTACGTTGCGTTCGGTGAAAAGATTTCGACACAATATTTAGATGAATTAGATCAGGAAAATGATTTGCAGTCGAGAATAAATTTACATAATAATAATGTAGGACGACTGGTAAGTGTTCTGATTTAGTAATGTCTTAAAGTGAAAATATTAAAATTATATATTATATGATTGACATAAAATTAATTTCTAAAAATTATATTTAAATTATGTTTAATTTAATTTGGTTTAGAAAGGATATTGACATATAGTGATTCTTATAGTACATACAATTTTTTACAAACTACAATAGCAGCCTTTTTTTACATTTTCACATCTATGGCAGTAAAATAGTGATTCTTATAGTACATACATTACATTTTCACACTGTATTCGTCTGTGGGTGTAAAATTAAAAATATGTGTAATGATTTACAAAATTCGCACGTTCGAAGTGAAACTTCTTTTGTTTAGTAGTATTATGACTTAAGTTTACTAATGGCGGTACAATTTTGCAGTGAGAAGAACTTTTTGAATATCGAATATAGAATCTTTTTTGAATATAGAGAGTTTTGAATCGCTATGAATCATAAAGTTGAAAGAATCGTGAAATTCGAGCCATTTATCAAAAGAGCCATTGAATGTATTTAATTACATTTTCAGTAAACGCTCGTTATTCTGTATGTAGTTGGCTCTAATGTTATTATGTGTATTAAACAAATTATCTTGTGTTAATGCCCCTAATGAGGCATTCAATTCATTTTTATTGAGAATAAGATGCGACCGAGTTTTTTTTTGCTATAATGAAAGTGGTTAAATTAATCTAATTCTGTAGTTTCCTCTGAAAATGATTCGATTTCGTTTTGAATTATTTCAAAATCCTCTTATATTTCCTCTGAACTATTTAACCGTTACTTAAATTGAGTACAGTCATCGTGGTTAGTTTCGACGTCTAAGAGTTTTATAAATCTCATGAACTTGGCTTTAGTCACACCGCGTTCTCTCTTTAAGTTAGATACTTCTTCAGCAATTGAAGTCATAGTTGAGCCAACAAGTTAATCTTTGATGTACGACTAAGACAAATGTATTAAAGTGGTTTGTAAATCTTACAAAACAAATCTTGTACAGTAATCTAAAATGCTTATTCGTACATTTTAGATATATTTTAATGTTCTTAACAGGTATAAAGTAGATTTGATATATATATATATATATATATATATATATATATATATATATATATATATGTTTTATAAATCTGGAGATTTTCTTAAATATTTACTTAGATTTTGATAAATATAACATGTGTAATACTATATTAGGAAAATGAACGTAATTTCTTTTTTCCTGATTATTGTTTTATGGCCAGAAATAATTAAATACAGAGATATTCTAGTTTTTTTTTAAGATATTTGAGTACATGAATAATAGAGCTATTAATACAATTATATTCTATTTACAGTTTATCTATAAATGAATTATTAGCATTGATTTATAAAATCTAACAATTTTTAGTGCGGCTGTTAATCGTCCTCGTAGGAAAAAGTAAGTTAAAAGCAGAGTCTAGGTAACTTATTTGGATTTTTGATAACGAACTGATTTTGTATCAGAGTTTCATACAACAGATTCTTCAACTCTGTAGAAAAATCTGTTATATGAAACTCTTTGATTTGAATTTACTATTTGTGACATAGTTCTTCTATCAAATGTGCTTCTTATTTCTATAGAAAATGATCCCGTCGCGGAAATTGAAAAAAATATATAAGAAGTATTGATTACATAAAATTATTTTCTTTCTATCTCGAAATTTAATTAAATATAATCATAATATTTCTATGGTGCGAAGCTTTTGACTGTTGACATTCAGCTTTAATTTTAGTATCAATTGATCGAATTCCAATTTTTTAAATCAATCTTTCTAGTTTTTTTTCGATATGATTATATATATTTAATGTGACATTACATTCATAAATTTACCTAGCTATATAACTTTATATATTTTAAATAAACTCGTATCATTTATAATTCAGTATAAATTCTTTTTTCGATATGAAATAATTTGTTTTATTAAAAATGTACTTCGGGATAATTAAACAGAATATTATTTAATTTAAATGAATTAATCAATATTTTTTTCTCTTGCTTTCTGTTTTTAAATAAAACTTTTTAATATATAAACTCATTAATTAGAAGAGATTACTAATTACTGCATATTGAAAACTTTCGATATTTTCAAATCTACTTATGAATTGTCTTAATGTTCTGTTTTTGACATAAAAATAAAATAAAAAATAATAAAAACGAGTTTGTTTTCGTATTATGTCATTAAAACTAATCAAAGTAAAGAATCCGATTTTTCAATTTTAATTAAATTAATAATGAACATTAATACTTTTAAGTTTGTTTTTTTCTTTTTAATAAGAATGGAAATTAATTTATTCTTTAGTTTAATACATTGAAGCAGACAATAATATAATTTAAAAGTTTAAAGATTTAGTTTATATTATAAATGTTTTAATTTTAACTGTTTTATTTCTTAATGAAAACTTATGTGGTGTATTTATTCTACGCACAAGAATGTTATATAATATTAAAACCAAAAAATATACATTTAAAAGCAATTAACTTAAAACACTCTTCTCTCCAAGAAGTTAGAATAGAATGTTATGGGATATTATCGTTTGAGTTTTCTGAACGTTAATTTCATTTAAAGGTGGAGTGATTTTTGATTTGATACTTTTTGATGGAATAGTCGAATGCTAGTATTTGTGAAGCTTTTAGTTTCCTAAAACCTATGCAATTTGTCTTTCTTGAATGCGAATTAAATATTTTGATAATGTAATTATTACATGTTTTCTTTTATATCTCATAAAACGTTTCGTAGCCACAGAAATACAAAGTTTAATAATTTAAAAAACTAAAAACAAGATTTTATTTCAATGTTTATTAGAATATGTATATACACTTATTTTATTCATAGCCATAAAATTGAACTCTGTCTAGTTATGATCTGGATAGTTTTATAAAAGTAATCAAAAATTCCAAATTTGTGTTACACAATTTTACAATCTTCAATATAGAACACTAATATCTTTTCTTATTAATGGTACAAAAACATAATCAGTATAAAATTGATTATTTATTCGAAATCCATACAAATTATTATTGATTTTCATTAGAACAATTGTTTGATTGTAAATGATTTTTACTTCGATATTATTTTCATGTTCTTTTTTTTTTATATACCTTCATTTACATATACTTCTATTAATGAAATACACTCGAAGCAATGATGATCCAATCTGTTTTACTTCTCAATGCTTAAATGTTGTTCCTGACATGATATACTCTAGTGTTCTAGGTTAACTATTCACGGATAACATCCCGATAAATTATGCACGATCAGGTTTTTTGTTTCGGGAAAATTTCTTCTGATATATATATATATATATATATATATATATATATATATATGTATATAACCGATTCATTGAACTATAACAATTTTATTCATAAAATAACTGACATTTATATTATTAAATTCTTCCATATTTAATTTTAATCTACTATTTGAATCTTATTCTTATTCATCAAATATTATTGTAATAACTGTTAAGAAAAGTATCGATATTTAAAAGGAGGTTGCACTGAAATTCGCTGTTTTTTGTGTTTGTCTCTTTTTTTGAGAATGTATTGAAATATAATATTTGAAAATATAACGTAGTAGAAAATTGTAAAAAAACTAATTATGACTATAGTTGTTACATTTTTATTTATTTACTCGTTATTTATTCTATATCAAGACAATATTTACCACAACAAAGCAACAGATATCCTTTAAATTTTGTGTACAGTAGTTGATTGGTTTAATTTCGGTGTGTTATTAAAGATTGTTAGAGAACAATTCTGTTATAACTAAGTCAACAATTAACTTAGTTTTGTATAGTGATTAGTGTTTTTTCTTATAAAAAAATATTTTTTCATTCTTTTAGAACATTTTTGTGCTCAGTTCTCAGTTCTTAATCGTTATTAAAAACAAAAAATAAAGATTTGATATTTTCAATATTGCAGAATTTCGCTGGTACACGATATAAATATTTAACAAATATAAATATTTATTGTCATTTTTTACTCGACTTGTTTTTATGTTATTGTATTCCGGAAAAATATAAAATGGTACTAAATATTTCAGATCAAACAAATAAGAATAATATATACTATACAAAGTGATATAAAATGATATTTCTTATACTTTTTATACAGAGAAATTCATAGATACAAATATATATATATATATATATATATATATATATATATATATATATATATTATAAATGGAATAAGATAGATACAAACAATAAATTTCTTTCTTTATCCGATTATCGAATCAGAAAAAAATTCTAAAATACTTACAAGTAGTGTTTTTATTAAAGAGCACTTGTGAATTGAACTGTTGTAACCTCTTCTCCTCGAATTTATTTTTTAAATGAAACCATAAACTGATATTAGAGTTAACGATAGATTCTATGTTTTTGATAAAAATTTTGTCTATTTTTGAGAAAGATTTCAGTTATAATAATAAACATAATCGACAATGTATATTTGATTTAATTTAAAATCGAATTGAAACATATTGTTAAATCATATATTGCAACAATATTTGATTCAAATCTGTAAAGAAATAAGTTACACATGTTTTGTTGCATGAAGATAAAATGTTAAAATTTGAACACTCGAAGTATCGATTTTTACATTCAATTTTTATTTCCATTCAAATGCAGTTTTTTGTTATAAGCATTGAGAAACGAAAAAATTGATGAACTGTAAGAATACATGTGAATGATGAAAAAAATGAATCGAATATACAATTTGTTGAAACAAAATGTAAATTTTTATGGTATAACTAAAATGAGTCTACTTTTTGTACTTTAAATACTGAAATTTATAACGATTTTTATGGCTTTACTCTTATGTTTAAGAACGAACGGGTTTAATCCTAAGCAAAATTGTGATGATGAAACGTATCTTTGAACGTGGATGGAAAAGTAAAATCAAGCATAAACGTGTATTTGAATCTATTTATAGATCTCTCTACCTTTTCATCCCTCATGTTTAATAACAATGTTATTCTTGGAATCAGATTTCGTTTACATGTACAGACTTAATCAAGTATAGTTTTGAATTAAATTAATTTAATTAAATTATTTTATTAATTGAATTTAATTGATTAATGTAACTCAACATGCAAAATTGTAAGTGTAAAGATTGATCATTTTTATAATTGCAGAATCTTTCACAGCACTTTAAGCAAATCTATTAGTGTAACCTTCTTAAGATTTATTCTTAATACCTTTTTCTCTCTTACAAGATTCTCATGATTCCATAAGCAGATATTGTTACGTGTCGTATTTTTAATTGTTTATCGAAATTTCCTGAAATCGTTACCTTTCTTTTTTTATCTACTTTTTTATTACTACCAGATCATTTTTTCTGAACTATCAATTAAAATGAAAGTTTCCATTTTACACTCCTATCTGTTTTAGATTTTATAGATTGTTGTCTTTTTTATTTAGATCATGATCTTAAATAATATCTTGTTCACCTATGTAACTATATCGGTAAGTTTATAGGTAGATTATTTAATAAGTAATCCTGGATTGCTAATGTGTTCTATTTCTTTTCAATAGCAATTTTTTACATAAATTTATTGTATATTTAAGAACCATCAATCTGATTGTTATTTGTTTATTCAACAGGCTGTGATCGAGACAATGAAGAAACAATGTCGATGCCACGGTATTTCTGGCAGTTGTACAATACAAAACTGTTGGATGCAGTTATCACCTTTTAGGGACATTGCAATATATTTACGAAAGAAATACGATGATCCTATACTTATTAACTTTCAAAGTGAAAATTCTGTAAACATGAATGAGAAAGATAAAAGCAAACAGCATCGAATTATTTCTATTGGTAACTCAGCGCGTTTACAATTTTCAGCAGAAATTTGTAAGAACAACGCTGAAAATGAACTTGTTTATTTAGAAGATTCGCCCGATTATTGTATAGTGGACAATACAATTGGTATATCAAGAATTTATTAAAAAAATGTTGTGATATTTAGGAATCAAATTAATGAAATATTTTGAACTGAGAATATGATCGTAAAACGATATATATATATATATTGGAAAAGATATTAACATATTTATTTTCAATAGAAATTAAATTAGATATACTTAGATTTGAGAATATTTTTTAATAAAATAAAATTTACAGACGAATGTTTAATTAATGCTCTTTAGAGTGAAACAGAATTTTCAACAAAAACTGATTGAAGATTAAAATGTTATCAATAAATATTTTTTTAGATTGTGATTGCATTGTTAGAATTATAGTTTCTAGGATCGTAAATAAATTCACTTTCATAAATTCATGAATTAATACTCTGTACACATTACAAAAAAAATCTAATCAAAATATTTAAAAATTGATTGCCTTACTAATCATACTTATGATGGTACTCACATTATAGCATGCATAAAATTAGTGATTTACTCGGAATATTTTCTTAAGAAACATTTTGTGGCTCGTAGAAAGTAAAAATTAATTTGTAAAATAATTGTTTTCCTTCTAACATATTTTGAGAGAGTGGAAATATTGAAATAGTCACAATAGAAATCAATAAGTATAACACCCTAAAAGACTGTCTGTTTTAATTCATATATATATATATATATATATATATATATATATATATAGTAACGAGAATATTTTTGTAACGCCAGTCGTCAATAAGAAAATAAATCTAAAAGAATCTCTTAATAATATATTTTTCTTTCAGGATGGCCTGGAACTCGAGGAAGATCATGTTCACGAAATAAAAGTTCATCATCAACAGAACGACGAAGCTGTGGCAGGATATGCCGAGCATGTGGTTTTCGTGTTAAAAAACGTAAACATACAAGAAGTAAACATTGCAGATGCTCTTTTCATTGGTGCTGTTATGTGAAGTGTGAAACATGTAATGAAACTGTAGAGGATTTTTTTTGCGATTGAAGAGAATCGTTCCTTTTTGTAAAAACCTATCCAATAAATGTTATTTATTTTCAATATAAATATTATATACGTAATCCTGGATGAGAAAACGGACCGTGTGAATCAAAATATTTGTTCCCAACTGTTTATCGATTTGAGATGAGATTGTGCCTTCTGTCTGAGTTGAAGATGATTATAACACTCTTTATCTTATCCAGGGTCACATACACATTATATATATATATATATATATATATATATATACATATTCAAAAATATTATCCTTTTTCCATATAATCATACAAAATTATTTAGATTTTTCAGGATTATTATTTTAAGAAAATTTTACTACATTTAAATTCCATATTGTATGAATTGCGAATTTAATTGCATCTTTTAGTTTTTATATGTTAATGAAAATTTCAAACAAAATCAGTTTTATTAATATTATTACAATAAAAGTAACTTTACATCATAGAATATATTTAATAAAAAAAATTGAATAAGACATATGTGACTATGGTATAAATAAGATTTTATAATACTACTTTCATTATACTTGTTTTCTAGAAACGTATAAATTAAAAAAATATTAATTTAATTTCATTTTAAGCAAGTAGGGGGCTCTGCCCCCTACTCGCTTCGCTCAACCACCGGGCTCGCTACGTTCGCCCACTTATCAATTATAAGCATGCACATGTAACCAGATGAAACAATAAACATATCAAATAAATAAGTCAACGTCAGGACTTGATTTTAAAACAACATTGTATAATTATTCTTCTTGGCCGGTACGTTGGTTATATATTCATTTAAAAATATGCAGTTTTTAATATATTGATTTAATTTTATTTCAAGATAATATCGTAGATGATATGTAAATACATTATGATTAGAAATAAATTTATCCATTTGAAGTACATACAGTGACGTCAAAAACATTACATACATATAGCATACATAAAGTCTATACTTTGCACCTATGTAGTGTGCTTTGCTACTGTGTTAAGTTTTGAAGTATGTCATGTATTCGTATATACACCGGTTCGTATGTTAAAGTGAGACGAAATAACGTTTATAAAACAATTACTTCCGTATTTTCAACGTGGATTTATTATAAACACAAGTACGTATATATGAATAACTTATAATTATTAAATTTCAATTAATAATTTTGTATAAACATACAAAATGTTTGTGTTGATACACTGCTTTATCAGATATAGATTCTCTTTTAATGAAAATAGATGAATGCATTATCTATAGTTAACCTCAAATGTATACATTAGAGTACATTTATGATGATAGTACAGTTCGAACTGAGGTTTTTATAATATTGATTTTTGAAACGAAAACTGTTTATCCCTAGTGAACACTTTTGTGTTAAACAATACGGAATTTTGTCACGAAACAAATATGTTAGTCGATTGCATCTAACGATGTCATCTCATTACTTGTATAAACTGGTTTATTCTGGCAAGTAAGAAAGCGCGATAGATAGCAATGTATGTCGATAGACAAGAGCAAACAATATGTATAGATGATTATATATACATATATATATATATATATATATATATATATATATATATATATATATATATATATATATATTATAATGTATATTGTAATATATATATATATATATATATATATATATATATATATATATATATATATATATATATATATATATATAATATCTATATAATATATATATATATATTATATATATATATATATATATATATATATATATATATAGTATATATATAATATATATAATATATACATATATATATATATATATATATATATATATATATATATATATATATATATATATATATATATATATATATATATAATGACATATTTATTAAACGTTGTAAATTGATTATGATATTTAATTTAAATATTTTGATATTACAATATAATCATGTATATTGCCATAAAACTCGGGACTCAACAAGAGTCTTAGATTAAAATAGGTTTCGATCAGCGAAAGGAAATATTGTAAAGATAAGAAAAATAAATATAAAATTTTTATACACAATATGTACATATGTATATATATATATATATATATATATATATATATATATATATATATATATATATATATATATATATTACGTTGGTAGTGTCTTTTAGATGTTCTTCGGATTTGTCCCGCATGTGTATGTATTTCCAGGCTATTTATGATTCGATTCTGGATTATTTATCGTTCTGGTTCACGAGTCTCATTTTCCCTCCTACAGAGGCCATAACTTTTGGTTCTTACCTTGCGTGTTTAGTAGTTTAATAATATTAGTAAATATTAATTTTGTTATTATCGAAATCCATTCCAATTTTTATACATCGATATCCATTTCCTATACAGTAGTTATTCAGAACACAAAAATGTTTTCAAATATAATTCTATGAACATCCCATTATAATAGACATTCATTGATTTTTGCACTGTGTATTATTCTTCAGTTTTTTTTATTATTTTTTGGCATGCTTCGAGATTTTTGTGAGAAGAAATGAAATTACTGTTATGAACTTTTAACTTTAAATTGATTTATATATTTTAATTGAAATCTAGTTGAAATATGTTAACGTGGGTTGTTAATTCTGTTTAAATCAACACCAGTCAAGATTTTTATTATAAAATTGTCTTCGATACGTGTTTTCTTAATTACATATTGAAAAATAACATTGTTACAGTTGTATCACTTGACCTCAAAATCAATGAGCGATACAGATTATATCAGCACAACAAAGTGTATTGCACCGACTGAAGTTTAATCAAAACTGAAAATAATGTATCCTATTAAAATTCCAATATTTTATTCTAATCTACGTTTTATCAGAAGTACGTATTTGTTTTATTTAATCGTATAATGGTTTTTAAATCGAATTTTGATAATAATTAATAACTCTTGCATGATGACGTAATAACACAATCAAATGCAAACGTTAGAATTAACAGCAGATACTGAAAATATTTTTATATCTTTTTTGTATTTAGTTAGAAGAAAAACAGAGATCATAATTACAATTTATATTATTTGATAGTTGATGTAAGGGGATATAAAGAATAATATTTGTTATTCAAAAATAATTATTTATAAAACAATAAGGATTCTATAATCTGCTACAAAACTGACCTGTTATATTTCTATGTATTAACATTGATTAAATGTTACTGAAATCTATTTGACATTAATTTCATTAAATGTTAGAGTATTTTTGTATTACTTTTGACTTGTTTTTGATTTAATATGGTTTTAAGACCTAGTTTATTTGAAATTTTATGATTTTAAACTGGCAAGATAACAGTATTTTTAATTTTTCTATTACATTAATGTATGGAAATTAGAAAAAAACGATTAAGTTTTTTTCCGAACATTATGTAATAATTATTTTCTTGTAACCGTAGCGGTGTGCTCGGGATCATTGTCTTTTGGAAGTTTATATTAGCCGTACCATTTGGTATGATATCCTTTTTATTACGAAAAAAGCACTTCAAGTCAGTGTTCTATATTGATATCTAACAAAACTCTAAAATTACATACAATTTAATATTATAATACATGAGTCATGAGCTCCGTACCTAACATTGAGTGACAAATACGTTACATTCTTCTGATAAGTAATAGTACCTTACATGTGATTCATATATGACTATTTTATAAATATTATTACATAAATCATATCGCAACATTTCGACATACATGTGATCATTCACATTGTATTCAGTAAGCCATCAATGACCCACCCTTATGAATGATATATTTCCATATGGTTTGTATATCACTGTGTTTCACGTTTCTGTTAGCATGTTTTTCGTTAGTAAAAAAAATAAAACGTTTCACCTGAATCCTTAATTAGTTGATGTATCATTTCAAAAATTTGACCAATTTATGCTTACTTGTTTCATTAACTTTTATTTCTTGATACTGAATTGAGCAATAAACATTCAAAAATCAGAAATTAAATTATTATGAAAAACTTCTTTTAATTATTTATATAATTTAACGAATCCAGTATTATTTAAAATGTGCCCAACATAAAATCTCCTTAATTGTTTAGATTATTACATTGATTATTTGAAATTACCGTTTATTTCAAAGTTATATTCAATTTTGTTTTTACTTTTCGTGTATTCACTCTATCGTGTTGTATATTAAAAAAAGATAATTAATTCGTTTTGATTATTTTATAAAATCGATTTCCTGATAAGAAAAAAATATATTTTTTACAAATGAGATGAAGTTCTTTGAAAGTTTGATTTAAAAATTTGTATATTTTTGTAAAAAAATAATTATATGTGGGTTATAACATAGAAAATCGTTGAAAAACATATTTTTAAGTAGGCAAATAACTGATAGTTTTCATATATGTATGTTAAGTTATCTATAGAAATAATTATGAACTTGTTAATATTCTGTACACTTATATAAAATGTGCATTCACTTTGAAAATTGAAATTTATCCAAAGTTTTGAAAAAAATAGACTTTTTTAATATCTTGTAAAAGCTGTTGATCATAAATAAGTTATCAGTTTCCCAGTTATCAATCTATCAACGGAATAATGATTCAAATATTAAAATTATTAAACAAAACGAATAGACAGTTTTATCTCCTTTTTCTAGCTATCTTATCATTTATAGTAATGATTTCAAGTAGTTGATAGGAAATGTTGGGAAAACATAAAATATATTCATAATGATTTAGATGTTTTATTATACTACACATTTTAGTATTTCAGTGTACAACTTAAACGTTAGACTTTATAAAAACATATTTAATTAGTATCAGATAATTTAACAGTTATTAATATTATATTTAATTTTATTATAAGTCAACAAAAATGGAAAATAGAATTTTTCTCTTACTATACAAATACAAAATCCATGTTCTTTGGAGTATTATTGTGTTTTCGTTGTGTATAATGACGATTGTTTATGGTGTACGTTCTACAGATCGACTCAACGAATTGAAAAAGTGTCAGGAGCAGTTAAATCCACAACCATCAACAACAACAACAATGACACCACCTACACCGCTTCCAATCAACTACCGGTTGCCAAATTCAATCAAACCAGTACATTATGATCTTCGTCTGAATCCTGATTTGAATAAAGGGCTATTTAAAGGGAATCTAACTATTGAAATAAATGTACAAAATCAAACTGATAAAATAATAATGCACAGCAATAATTTAACAATATATACAGATTCTATTGCGTTGAGAAAAGAATCTGGGTTAGTTTCAGTTCAGAAAATAGAAATTGATGAAACGGCAAAAGAGTTTTTAACTATATTTTTGAATGAAATTATTTCACCTGGATCTTATAACCTTGATATTGATTTTCAAGGAACTTTAACGAACAAAATAGTTGGATTCTATATGAGCAAATATCGCGGTTCAGACGGAAAGGAAAGGTAAGTAATTTTTTGTATTTGTATATTTTGTGTAGGAATATCAGGTAGTTGAGTATATTTTCGGCTTCGGTGTACATCATTAAATTTTCAGATTTGACCATACGTTGTATAGAAAATATTTTAATATTTTTGAATTAGTCGATATTTTTAATCCGTCTTTTAATCTAAACATATACCAATTTTTAAATCAAAAAAACCTATAAATGTATAATTAATCAAGTAATTTTGATTGTTATGAAACGAAAACTGATGGAAAAGGTCAAATATACTCGCCTAAAGCAGTGAAAGGGATAATTATTATTATTATTAACTTTAGAAACTTGAAAACGTATTTGTATTATCACGTTATTCAATTATAAATAACTGCTATTATGAAAAACGACGATTAGAGGAAGATGTCGTATTTACTTTATACTGCATTTATTTCATTTTAAATAAAAGTATAGTTTTAACAATAAAGTTTTATCTGTGCAGATAATGAATATTATTGGTTGTTTGCTTAATATTTGATTATTTAAGAGATTGATGTAATTTTTCATTTTTTCGTGTGTTTTAAAAAATACATATTGCCTAGAAGTATTCAGAATTAATATAAAAAATATTTATCATTTAGTATTGTCAACGTTGGATACATTAGATATAAATATGTTGTTTTAAATTGTAGGTTAATTATCAATAAATAGGAACATTAAGTAGTAGTAAATTCAACATTTATATTTTTGAAAATTTTAACAATTAATATTTTTTACTTAATAGAGGGCTGTAATTTATATTTAATTTGAATCTCAGAAGCTCATAGTTCTATTTTATTTTTTCTTATATATGCGGACGTTGTTTCTTATTTTATTACATTTTTTTTCATTTTAAAAAAATACTTTACGTCAGTGATGTTATGTAATCTAATTGCAGTGTGTAATTACCGAGATAATTGTCTAAAAATATATTTTTTCGTGACTGAAATTTATAATTTTTATATTGTTTTCAATGATAATTATTTCTTAATTATAATGTAAACTTTTTAATATTTCATACATTTTTAAAATAAAATTCCAAATGTGTGCATTCATCGTTTTAAAATTTCATTATTTCTAAATATATGTATTCACATTAAGATTGTATCTGAAAATATTTCTAAAATCAAATCATGAGATGCTGAAAACAACACGGTTATCATGAAATCATCCAATTATTTACAATACTTTTTTGTACATAATTCATGATGTTTTTTAAAAATTCTAATCAAATATTCTCCATATAATATATAATAATCCTCCTACTATTTCTTGAATTTGGTTTAATCTTTCTTAAAAAATCTATACTGGTTTTAAATCTTTTTGTAATTAAATATATATATATATATATATATATATATATATATATATATATTTATTTTCTATCGACTCTTAACATACATTTAAGAATACTGTTATTTTATAAGTTAACGTTCAACATGACCTTCACCGAATAGATTGTCCATGAATTTGCGAACTATTGCTTTACATATTTAATCTCCATGTGAATTTTTATTGTTTTGCAGTGTAAATAGCATATTATTTAACGAATGACCTTGCTGTTGTATTTTATACCTATTTATTTATTTTCATTGAAGAAATCTCACATATTTTTGAATATAAAACTTTTATAAGAATACCATCGTGTCTTTGTTATAAATATTGTTTACATTTTATAAAAATCATGTTATTTTTAACGCCTTCATATTTTTTTTTATGACATTATATGAAAGAAATCAGTTTTTGTAGCTTTGACTGACTTTTATGTATTTCAATAGAACTATTATTGTTTCCTTAACATTCAATAAAAACAGGATATATTCACAGTTCACTGGAAAGGGTCTTGAATTAAAATTGTGGTCCATAAATTATATACGTTTAAAAATAGATGTTTTAAATTATTTTAATTAACTTTATTAAACCAGGAGATCCACGTTTCTTTTCCTTCCGCACTGAGTTTCGAGCACATGAGCTCATATCTTACATGAAGCAATCAAATTTAAAAAAGACGCATTCTCAAATCCTGGACTTATTTCAAATTATAGGCTTATTATCAATAAATAGAAACCTTAAATAGTAGTAGATTCGACATTCATGTTTTTGAAAATTTTAATAATTATTAAAAATATTTTTTATTTAATAGAACTGTTCAGGTAGTGTACAGTTTTAATTTTTTTCCTAGTTCTAATTTTTTCAATTGATTCACTAATTATCGGATTTTGTATAAAAATTAATCTTATTCTTTTATTATTTTTTATTATAATCTTATTCTTTTATCTTATTCTTATATTATTTTTACCTATATATCAGTTGTTATAATTTTTCTTCGATTTTTAATCATTGAGTCGTTCGCTATTTATTTCTTCACATTTTCGATTTATAGCGAAAGATTTCCAATGATTAAACGGTTGAAAATCTAAAAGGTATCTAAAAATTACCCTAACTTGAATAGTCTGTTTATTATTATTATTAATGCTTATGTGTTATTTTCCATCGATTACTTTACTATAAAACAACAATTTATATTTTGATGTCTTTCCAGAGAATCTTTGAGAGAGTATAAAGTAGCTAGTGAAAAATTTCCGACGTTTTGTATAGAAATGAATTTATCCTCTCTTTAGTTCTGTAGACTCTTAAGAAAGGGGAAGTGTTTATAAAAATCGTTTACTAATTTCTTCGAGCGAAATATTCTTTTGATTATCTTACGCTCTCTACTTCACTGACTTCCCTCTTGTCAGTTTTTTTTTTAAAGAAAACTATGTAGATTTATGTCCATGTACACAACTTATATTTTATATTTTTCTGTCCGTGTTGAAAAGAAAAGTATGTTTTAAAGTTAAATCAATTTTTATTGTAATTTTTGCATGCATATCCCAAAAAATAGTTTACAGTAACTATCTCATATCGTTTTTTTTTTTTTTTTTTGTATGAGAGATTGATCATATTGACATTAGGCTAGTGTTGACTTCTTGTTTTTTGAAATTGGTTTCAATATTCGTCATTTTCAGATAGATATTTTAATAAATATTTTAAAAATCTCTTTACATGTTACAAAATTAGTTGTAGAAAATAATAACACTCGACAAAAAGATAAAATGAAACATTTCATAATAATGCAAGAACATAATGCAACGTGCATGTTATCAAACCATTTTTTTTTTAAAAAAACGCATATACTATCCGTTCGAGTAAAAAGCACGTATTAACAGACTGTTTAATTTTTTAGGTCGTAGGAATTTTAAGTAAGGATGTCCGATTGCAAGTATTTGATATTAAATTTCATATAAACGTCGTTCAGTTACATTTAGTTTCAATTTCATTTAAGGCTACTACATCCATTCGTAGAATGTATGACGTGCATTTTAATTTCGTGCGCTCTTGTACTTTTTACACTACAATTCATAAATGTATCGTGTACAGAGACAAGGTTAAATAAAATACGGTCAAACGTAATCTTCTTGTCATGGTATCAATATTTTCATGCGAGTATTTTGCATTTATACACAACTATTTATTTGCATGTGACATTGAATTTTAATTTCAGTTTGTCTTTAGAGCAAACAAACTTAACAAACACACTTTATGTTTTAAAAATATTCTGTTTGCCTACTAACAGTCTTTAGATTGTTTACTTATTGTAATTTAATTTGTTTTTTAAAGTGTTATTAACTTATCTTTTTTTAAAGATTATTTGTTACTTTGTTGTTATATATTAAAGTGTTTTATATATATATATATATATATATATATATATATATATATATATATATACATACGTACTTTCAGTTTTGAATGTTTTTAACACGACCTGACATCATTTTACTCAGAATGGTATTTGAGCATTGGTTGTGAGGCACTCAAAACCTACATATTTTTCGTATTAGTTAATAATTGTATTGAATTGAATATATAGTTGATTCAGTTATCTTATCTTGATGTACAGCTATTTTAATTCAATAGATATTTCTGTAGCATACTTTTTTACTGTCACGATCTTCTTTAATAGAAACAATTATCATTACTGAATTGTTCTTTTGTGATATGTTTGTGCCACTAAAATCACTTTTCGTCTGCACATTTATTAAACAAAATCTAAGTGCTTGTTTAGATATAAAGGAAAGATAATGATGATAAAAGTTTATCTTTGAAATTTTACGCTCTCATCAAATCTGAAGCATATCATAAATTGAGTCATAAAGTTGTTGTTGAATTAGATGTCAGTCTCAAATTACTTCATCGTACTAGTGTTTTTCGACCTTTAGGACCACTTCAGATTTTTTATATTAAATATGTTTTAGATTCGTTTATATACTTTTTAATGGCAGTGTGGTTTATAATTTTAAAATAGAAAATGTTGCTTAACATATAATCGCATAACAAATATACTGTAAACGATACCCGAACTAAAACGTATTTAATTTAATCTAACACAGATTTAAAGCCATATCTAAAAGTTCTATCGGAAGATGGAATACTTGCTAAAAATAACAGAAATTCAAATGATCCAAAATGATGAAGACTACCAGTTTGATGTATTTACGGTAGCTTAAATGTAGAAGGTAGATTTTAATTTTAAATTTATTGTCAAAATTTTATTACTTTATCAATGTGTTTCTACTGTTAAATACATGATTTTAATTTGAACGATTGAGTGTCCCTTTTAATTGAATTTTTAACCCTTAGTACTTTTTCATATATACCCGATTGATTATATATATATATATGTTCTCAATCAGATATGTGTGTATTCGTGTATGCGTATGCACATGCCTACGTGCTTAATACCATCAATATATCAATGTGACTAATGTACTAGCAAACTTCATAAAAAAAAATAAGAGTTAAAATGGTGTAATTAAGGTTGTTCGCAATAATTGGAAATTTTAATTAAGGTCAATGTCGTACAAGTCTGAACTCCACTTGTACATTTTTCAGAGTTCGTTCAACATCATTGATAATTCAGTACAGACTACACACTAAGGTTAACATTATTTAGTTCCGATGTCTCTTGAGAATTTTTAATGAGTCACATGAATGCATGTATTATGTATATATATATATATATATATATATATATATATATATATATATATATATATATATATAATGTTTGAATATATTATATTTAAAACATTATTTTAATTAATAGTATGAACAGTTTCTTTATAACTGTATTTAAAAATACATTATTTATATCGTTGGTATATTTTTTAGCTTTTTTATGTATATATATATATACACATACATAACAGTTGATTTTATTTTATTGATTATATATTGGACCAGTGTCAAAGTTCGTATACGATTTAAAATTGTACCTCAGGCGATTAATTTTCGCTGAAAATGTTTTTATTAATCAATTATGTATTCACCATCGTTTTTTGTAATCATTTTGTAACGCTCAGACAGCTGCTGGATTCATCGTTCGTAAAAGCTGCACGGTTTTTCGGTAAAAAAGGCGGTGAGGTGGTTTTTGATGGCCTCCATGGTGTCAATTTTTTTACCGTTTAAACTGTTCTGCAGCGACCGGAATAAATGATAACGCGAAGGTGCAATGTCCGGAGAATACGGCGGATGCGATATGAGTTTTCATTTCAATTTCTTCAGTTTTTGCAGACTCAGTTTTGCTGTATGTGGTTTTGTATTGTTGTGGTGGAAGATGACATTTTTTTCAATCACGAGCGCTCTCGTTCGGCACCCTTATATATATATATATATATAGAGAGAGAGAGAGAAAATTGACCTTTTAAATAACAGGCATATATTTATATTTATTTTTATATGTGAAGATAATTAAAAAAAGAACTATCTACACGTTTCTTGTTTCAAAAGCAAACTGCTATTTATATAATATTGATTTGAAATGGTATTTATATATTACATTATAGGAATCGTTTGTCATTTTACGCGACAAAAATGTTTTGTTTAAATTGATGCAAGCAAATTATAGATAAATGATAAGGTAAATTCATTTATCAGTAGTTTATCAAAACGATTGTGCGATTCCAAGCATAAAACTAATTATAAATTTGTACAGGTATTTGTTTGGTTTTATCCTTGGATTAATTATGATTTGAGATATCAATGATTTATCATTTTATTAAAGCTGATTAATTTTCACATGTGTTATGTGTAAATTTTTATAATAATTCTTAATAAGGCTAATTTTAAACAGCTCATTATTAATTATAAGAAAAAAAAAACAAATACTGTTAAACATTCGTATAAATTCATTTATCAATATCGAATATGTATCCATTTTTATAATAAGTTTTCTGTGGAACGCATTCTCTTTATAACGACAGGAACTTGAAATTAGTAAACGTTATAGATTATATTAGAGACTTTTAAACAAATTTCTTTCTCTCTGTTTATTTTTAAATTCTGTATAAATATACAAGAACCATTCATTATCACATTTATATGGAAGTAAAATAAAAAAATAACGACCGCAAATACCAAAGAGAGAATCAAAATAATAATTTTAAAGTTATCCGATTTTAAATGTTTAGTAATAAATATATTTTATAATCCGTGTGGTTATAATATAATAGTTAATACAGAACATCAACTTCAAAAATATTTTACAGTAATTGATATAATTTTTATATTTAAACTGTTACTTTACATATTAAAATGTATATTGAACATTTTGACATATTTCGAATTCACTTAAGTGGGGAAATCATGGATTTTGGAATTTGATAAATTTATATTTAATTATTTCTAAACCTCGTTTGCATTTAAATGGTAAAAATATAATATTTGTATTCTTAACACCTATTCTGTAAACTTATTTAATATTTAAATACTTTAATCAGACTGCAATAGAAACAAACGTACATTAGAATCAATGTGTTAACATGAAACGTGATTTCAACTTTCACAGAAGAGTTCATTGATATAATTAGCAAACATTTGTACAATCCTTCGAAGCATAATGTTTCCACTCGTCAATATGTATATATATATATATATATATATATATATATATACATATATATATATATATATATACATACATATATATATATATATATATATATATATATATATATATATATAATGGTAGTTTTGTTTACAAGGCAAGCTTCGTATGGTTAACAAATTTTCTAATGTTCTGTTCTTGTGATTCAGTAAATACTGTAGTTGTTGACGTATGAGGTATAAGAAAATATGTGTGTATATTCACGAAGTATACATATGTTATTTAATTATCCTGAATGTAAGACGAGGTTATTTATCACAGATTTTCACTAAAAAGAGGATCGTCTTATATTCGAAAGTCCAAGTTTATACATCACTGTAGGCGATTTAAACAACAGATTATCGTCTTTGAAATGTGTAATTGTATACTTTTTGTAAATTTGTCTTCTTATTAAGATGTTTTACCAACATTTTTTGTCATTTTTTTTTAAGAAAAACTTTGTGTCGTTTTATAATCGGGGTCGTAAAAAAATGCTTTTTTCTTGAGTTCTTTGAAAAAAAACTGGGATTCATGTAATAATCTGTTTAAAATATGTTTATAATCTGTTTAAAAAATACAAAAGTACATAAATTCACTTTAAAAATATGGTAATAACATTTTTCTAACTTACTTTTAAGATTTTGTCCTTTTATATTATCTAAAACGTTTATGATTTATTATAAAATAATACATTGTAAATTATCATTGAAAATTTCATATAACGTTCTTTGTTAATTATTTTCCAGTTGATGGAATGAAATGTAGTTATTGATTAAAATAATTGAATTTCAGTCTACCTGAAGACATTATAAACAGACTTGACATTTACAAAATACTTATCGAAAAAAATATAGAAAGTTCGATAATTAAAGCTTATTTTCTTAGTTTCACTTACGCTGTTTTTTAAATCAATCTTTCAGTCAGTGATTGCGAAGTATTTAGTTCTTTAACATTTGTTTCATGCATTATTTATTTTTGTATCTCGATGAAATTAATTTTCTAGTTGACTAAGAATTCATAAAGAATTGTGTCGTTCAATATTAAATTCAGTTCAATGATTTGTATCTAGGATAGAAAAAAATCAATAAAGTATATAAATATATATATATATATATATATATATATATACATATATGATTTTCTTTGATTATTTCTAAAATTTGATTCGAAACGATATCTTTTTAGAACAGACAATCTATTTTAATTGATTTTCACTTTTTTCAAAAGTTATTTTTAATTATTTTTCCAATGACACATGAATCATTTAGTATTGAAAATAGTTACTTAAATAAAGCATGAAATCGTTTGTAGTATATTTATATATATATATATATATATATATATATATATATATATATATAGAGAGAGAGAGAGAGAGAGAGAAGAGAGTTTGTAATAATTACATATGATTGAAAAAATTCAAGTTGGTGTAAAAACTGTCAAAGTGGGTTGTAAGATCAAATCAAAACTTAACTACAAATGATTTCATGCTTCATTTAAGTAACTATTTTAAATACTAGATGATGCATGTGTCATTGGAAAAATAATTAAAAATAACTTTTGAAAAAGTGAAAATCAATTAAAATAGACAGTCTGTTCTAAAAACATATCGTTTCGAATCAAATTTCAGAAATAATCAAATAAACAATCATATATATATATATATATATACTATATGTTTATGTACCTGTGTGTGTATTCATTGCTTGGAATGTGTGCCTTATTTTAATTCTATTTTATAAAGAAAACATGAAATGTTTTCAATTTCTGTTAGAGAATTTAAAATTATCTGAGATAATAAATTCTGTCTGTATTATTAATCGTCGTTTTTTATTGATTGTATAAAAATAAAATTAGATATTTTTTCTTTCTTCCTCTGTATTTATTTCGAATTAATTCACCTTGTTGAACGACGAATTCCCTGGTTTTGAAAATAATTGTTTCCCGATCCGATTTCTATTTTTTAAATAGTTTGAGTTCATCTCTTGATTGAAAATGAATGATTTTTAGAGTGTATTATACTATCGTATCTTACAAATTTTTATTTCTCTCATAGAATCTTTCAAAAATCAATTTTTGGAGAAAATCGTTCAAAGAACAGTTTATGATTATAAATGTATTCATTAAAATCCTTTTTCTATATTGTATCAAATATGTATTATTATTATTATTTACTAATATTTACGGTTTAATAAACAAAAATATCGACGTATTTTAACATGTTTACGACTAAATATACCGTGATTTTTTTATATTTTTTCAATTATATTAACGTTTTTAACGAATCAGATACCAGTCCCTTTCATTTTTTCTTTTACGAAATTTGAACAGTTTCATACTTTCTCTCTTTAGATCTTCCATACGTAAATTAGTTTATTGCAGTTGATGCGAATTTCAAATTATTGGGAAGCCTGAAAGCCCTTTGTGAATAGATTTCTCGCTTTTCCTTCTGTATCGTATCCCGTTGATTAATTAAGTGGTTTATCCGCCTTTAGAAGCAGTTTCACATTTCAGAAATATGAGAGCGTCCTGTAAAAACCTTTCCATCCTCCTCAGAAGTAGTATATATATATATATATATATATATATATATATATATATATATACATATGGATACTGAATTTACTAACAGTTCCGACAAGGGATTTTGTTTTTTCTTTAGCAAGGCATGTTTTTGTAAAATAAATTAATGTATCTTTTTAATTATTGCTTAAATCAAATTTGACACGGTAAGGCTTTTAATTCTCATCCAAACATTGTGTAATAGAATTAAATTGATTGAACTTATTTTACATTGTTTGTTTGGTATCTGATATGTTTTTAAATGATTAAGCGAACAAAGATAATGTTTGTACGATCAGTGTGTTGAAAACATATTGGTAAATTTAATCAGAATTTTTATATAAATATGGTCTGGGAATGAAGCTTGTGGTTGAATGAATAATATTTTTTATTTTAGTAATAATCTTTATTTTTAAAATTATGAACCAACAAATATAACAAAATACTCAATTTATTTTTTAATTTTCATGCATATTTTTTTCCTCGAAATAGTCATTATAAAAAAAAGAAACAAGACAATAATACGACTTGTTTAATAAAAAACGTTCGAGATTAGAAGTCTTTATAAAGAATTTGTTCATTTTGTATGTCTGATTACTAATTTACAAAGTATTTTTAGTATATATATATATACATGCATACGAAATATATCTTAATTTCATTTCACAATTCTTATTTTTTTAAAAAATGTTTTTTTTTGATAAAAAAAGTCATTATTTTTCATAAGAGTAATTTATTTTTGTACAATCTCCAGTGTATTTTTGAAATGAAACACATGTATATTACATTTTTTTATTCATTTTCTTTCCTAAATTGTATGTCCAGTTACAGAATACACTTTTATGTGATACACTGTATAATTTTAAATATTTTTTTGTCTTTTTTGATAAACATACGCAAGTTTGTAAACTGATGTTTAAGGAAAATGAACTGAGATTTATGTTTCATACAAACTTGTTCTTGTTTACATAAATATATTTTATACATAAATATATACATTATATATATATATATCTATTACAAGAGAAAAAAATTTGCGAAATTCCATTTCAGGAAAATAACCTAATTTTAGCCAGTTGTTTATTAAAGCATGTTTTGTGGAAATCTGTTTTTTCTATAATTACTGGTATATTATTATTGGTATATAATCTTTGTAGATTATGTATATATATATATATATATATATCCAATACAAGAGATAAAAGTTTTGCAAATTTCCATTTCAGGAAAGTATCTTAATTTTAGCCAATTGTCTATTAAATCATGTTTTGTTGAACTCTGTATTTTCTAGGTATAAAATTTTTATAGATTATGTATATATATATATATATATATATATATATATATATATATATATATATATATATATATATATATATAAACATGTATGTATGTGTGTGAATGTATTTGTATGAATGTATCTATTCAAAATTTGTTTGTAAACAAGCTTACTTGCAAATTAAGTTCTGCTGTTGATGTTTCATTTTAATTCACGATTGATTTATTTGTTCCGACTAAATTTAATCATCGCTATTAATCCCACATTCGATTATATTCAGATACATGATATACCGTTTATGTTCTGGATCCGTTGACACGTGTTTCTATGCCTTTTGACATCCCATATCTAATTTATCTACTTCTACGATAGATTGATTGGTATAATTTGTTGTCTCTTAAGTTATACTAGCAAAAACATGATAGTTGTACGTAGTTATGTAATTAATTACAAGTTCGCAATTAGAAAAAAGTCAGTATTATTAGAGCAAATATTGTATCATGACACAATATTACCTTGTTACACTATGTAATTAGCTTGTGACGTTTTAGAATCGTTTCTTACAATATCGTCTGTAATTTGATTTATACTTTCTATAGATTCATTCATTGAAAATACTTACATATGTGTTCTTTTTTTTATTTATTATTTTTTTTTTTGTTAGAGCAAAATGTGAGTTTTTTATATTTAATTTGTGTAATGTAAAATCTGTCTTAATAAATGTATTTGGATGGAAAAATATCAGAAGTTAAATTTGTATAAAGAGGTAATAATTGATTTTTCATTTAATAAGAATTATCTTTGTATTGTTAATTACGTATTCTTTTTTATATGCTGTTAATATCCCTAGTAAGCCTCAACCTTATATGAATTGTATAAGGAATATATAAATTCACCTTATATAAATCTTATACAAACTATATATGGTTTGTATAAGGTCACCACTATCATCCATATATGGTCGTTAAGCCTATAAAATGTAACCTTCTTTACCGTATAAGGATCATATAAAGTCACTTTATATGCCTTATAAGATTAATATAAGGTTCCTATATGAGGTGTCCATATAAGGATTCTGATCCTTGTATGGATTGTATAAGGAATATTTAAAACCTTATACGGATGATATATGGTTGAGGATTACTAGGGATATGACTTATTTACTGTTGAATCTATGTGAAATTAGTTATTTGGGGTTTATGGGCGCCTTGACGTCTAAGGTATCTATATGAAGATATTCGATAATTTTATCCAGTAAAGTCAAAGGATTTAATGTATTTTTCATGCAATTTATAAAGGCACAAATAAATAAAGTATATATATATGCACATATATATATATATATATATATATATATATATATATATACACATATTGAATAATATGAAATATACACAAATATGCGCCAAAAATAGCGAAGCGTAGCAAATAATTTACAAGCACAGTTATTTGTTGTATGCTATGTTCAGTTATGCAATGCAGTTTTATATTGTCTTCAATTTTGTTACCTATTTAATGTCTGACTCATATTTCTTAAACAGTATGTCATTGACGATGGCTAAGAGTGGTAGTGTTAGATTAGGTACTTACAATCCAAGCGCACGATATCAACATAGTAAGTCAACAAAGAACGGTTACGTATTGTGTTTAGTGGGATTCTGTTTCGTGTTACTTGTAGTTAGTGCGTGTTTATTAACCGCTTTAATTTTAATCGGCAAACATTTATCGAACAAAAATGAAAAACTGTGGACTTTTGATACTGACGATAATAATTCAGTGGCAGATGATCGTGCGCTTATATCGAGACGGAACTTTGATATAAACGATACATATTTTACAAGTGTCGATTCAGAACAGAACGATGAAACGGGTACAGAATTCCGTCCAAATATTTTTAGATTGTCGAACTCGGTCCGACCGATCCATTATAATTTATCTTTATTTCCCAACTTAAATACTAGTGAATTTTTCGGCAACGTTACAATCACGATTGAATTGTTTGAACCGACTGATTTAATTCGTATACACGGTAAAAATATCAATTTAATCAATGTGAATTTGTTCGACGACAATGAAACATCATACGATATTGAATCTGTGGCAGAAAATCCTATAACAGAATTATGGACTATATCAGTGAATTCGACATTAGATATGGGAATTTACAATCTGGAAATCGAATTTATTGGCGATATGAAGAATAAGAGAATTGGTTTTTATAAAAGTGAATATATTGATACGAATACGAAAGAGAAAAGGTTATTTTTATCGTTTTTGATCTAATATATAGCTATTTTATATAATATTTATATCTAAAAAGATGTTTAAATAACTGTTACAATCGATGAAAAGTAATTAATTAAATTTTAGATGTATGTTACACTTCGATCAGTTCTTTCTCTTTTGCTAAACTTAAATGTATACGGATATAAATCATGATTTTTAAAGAAATGTTCTACTTATTTTACAACAATGACCCAATATATACATTTTTAAACATGTTTTTAAGGCATTATCTGAATCCATGTGCGTTGGAACATTATAACTGAAATTGACAATATTCTTTTTGAAGAATTTGCCTTTATAAAATTAAGAATTTAATATTTATGAATGTTTTTGGAATGAAACTTTCATAGAAATATTTTCATATGGTTACCTCAAAGTTATATATAACTCAAAAATAATATTTTATCGATGAAAATTTGTTATTCATAGATATTGCTCCTTTTTCTGTTTTTCTATTTTATATTTTATGAATGATTAATTTGTTTATAAAACTAACAATTTTCTTAAGATATATATATATATATATATATATATATATATATATAACCTTGATTCGAATGGCAATTTATTAAAAGAACTATTGACAATTACCAGACCTGTTACAATTAGCAAACATAGAAAACATTAGAATTTTATTATATTATTCTCATGAAAAAAATACTTATTTGAAATATTTTTCCTCATTTATAATTAATGTATGAAATATTTCATATGTTAACATCATGAATAAATTGAAAACCACAAGTATAAAGCAATGAGTCACAAATAATTGCGGATATTAAATATATGAAATATTAGATCAGTATTTCTGAGAGTAGTTTATTTATAGATGTTTGTATAATTTTACAATTTGAACAGTTACTTTCTAAACAGTTGTTTTCTATGTTTTCTTGGAAACAATATCGAAAGGCGTTCTTTTAAAGAATGTAATAAAACGGAAAAAAAGGTCAATAAGTGACCATAGTCCAGTGACTAGCATGTTGAGTAGTTTATCAATTATCATGAATTTGAAATCGATTTTAATACATGCGTTCTTTTTCGATGTAAAAACTCTTCATGGTCTTTGATTTCAGTATAAGTGATTTCTAAATAAATAAGATAATAAGGAAACGTTCGAGTTTTGATATATAAAATTTAAAGTTTTTAAATTGATATTCGGTGAAATTTAGTTACAAAAAAACTAAAAATTATTTAAAATCATAAATAAAAATATAATATTAAGATTTTAAATTATTATGTAGACTTTTTATAATTCTTCTCAGAATTCTTTTATGCATGTATTTTTTTTAGGTAGCACTAGAAGTTTATTCCAGACATAATTTTTTGCATTTATACTTGATATTTTTTTTTAAATCTTAGACTAAAATTAGTTACACTTTTTTGTAGATTTAATGCTCTTTTAATGCTTATTATTGATTTTTACTCTTCTGATAATCATCTAATATTTTTCGACTACTCGTTATCGAAATACAATAATCTAGAAACTAGTTAAAAGTTTGCGTATTCTTATGAGATCATATTTAGACACTTTTTATGAATATAGAAAAAAAATATAGACTAATTCATGCACCAGAACAAATAATTCCTTCAAAACTTTAGTCTGAATCAAGTGTTCCCTTTTGTAATATTAGTTTTGAAAAAATGTTTGGAAAATTACAATATTTGACTGGGGCATGTAAGGTATAAATTATAATAAAATATAAACCAATTGTTTGATAAAAAAAGTCTGACATTTTAAAATATGTGGTCTTGGAAATAAGATATTTGGATTAATTTTTTGAGGAGAATTAGTTGAAAATTATTGAAAAGATGATCTATTTTTTAGATGTTTTCAGTGGGTTTGTCTCAGACGTCTCTCTAAATTTGATCTACAATGTATTTTTTAACACATCGTGTATTAAATTTGGTGCATTGATTATGCTTGGATATTTAATTCAGGTTTCAATTGCTTTCAACAAGTAGAATTGTATATATTGATCTTTGGTTGAAATTTTTCTCGAAAATATAAAATCCTTATACCATATTATGACATATATTGTTTGCGAAGTATTTCTTCCTGTACTTAACAACCCCTCCAGGAAATTATGATAGGTTGATTCTTACAAATATATTCACTTTGCTTCGTCGTTATTTTATTTATGTTGACACGGATTTACTACAATAACCACCAGTGTGTTGTAAATAAGATAAGAACCCAAATTTTGTATATATATATATATATATATATATATATATATCATTAATAATAATTATAAATATTTACTTCAAGTTCAAATATAGTTATATATATATATATATATATATATATATATATATATATATATATATATATATATATATATATATATATATATATATATATATATAACTATATTTGAACTTGAAATAAATATTTATAATTATTATTAATGGTATATATATATATATATATATATATATATATATATATATGTATGTACATTTTTAGTAATTAAATTTAAAATTTTAATTATAATTGGTTATATATTTTTAATCGGTATTCGTGTAGATCAGTGGTTCATAACGGGTTCGGTATAGATTCTTTAGGGGTCGATGAAAGTTGATAGGAGATCGATGAACCCCAAAAGGTCGATTGGTGGCCGGTAAACAAATTGAATGCATATTCTACATGCGGACATATTATATATGCTGCCCCTGGCGCAGAATCTAGGGGGTGACAAATCGAATATCTGAGACTGATAATACATAGAAATATGAAAATAACTTTTTTGCTACGAATTTACAAAAAAAACAATGTTGTAAATCGTCTACACTACAAAGTACTAAAAAGTAGGTAAATTTTTTTATACCCCTTTTTATTTGCTACAGTCTGAAGTGACCATAGAATTCAAATTTCTCAAAAAAAATAGTTACAATTTTCAGGGGGGTCGATAAAAGAGAATAATTTTTCGTAAGAGGTCAATATATGTAAAAAGGTTGGAAACCCCTGGTGTAGATTCTTAATGAAATTCACAGACAGTAAATATTTGAAAAATTGATTAATAAAATTTCAATAAATTAAAAATATTTTGTTGGTATCGATTTTTTAAAAAAGTGAATTGTTTAAGGTTTTACACCTTTGAACTGTAAGAGTTATTAAAATGATTTTGTATTAATTTTTATTCTTTAAAATTAGTTCATGAATTTATTTATAAATTAGTTACCTATTGCTTAGAAAAATTGTTTGTAAATATTAATTATGCTAAATAATAATTACAAATGAATAATCGTCATTGAAAGTGTAATTCGATCAGATTGTGTAACAACGCTGAACAATTTTCGACATATTTATTTACATTCCATATATATATATATATATATATATATATATATATATATGTATATGTATATACACATACGTATCAGTTTAATTAATGTTTATTTTATAAATCAAAAAAATCTACATCTTTCTGACGTCTGTAACTCAAAAATGCGAATAAAAATATGTTTATCAAACAATTTTTCATTAGTTGTGTATCATCTTTGTGTATTTTTGTTGTCGTTATACAATTTTGTTATTTATTTATATATTCTAATGTTGACTTTTATCAGCATAAAGCGTTATAAACAATTCTTCATGCAAATGAAATTGGATTGATATGAATATATCAAATAATTTTCCAGGAAAAAAACGACAGATAATATTTATCGTAAATTAATTAGTACAGTTACATATCTTTTCATAAATTGAAAAAAGTTTTTGAATGGATTTAATTCATTCTTTTATCTATATAAGTTTTTTTTTTACTTCCAAATGAAATCTTTATTTAACTTCTTCAGAATTAATAACCGTATTTGTAGTTATTCCATTATAAGTGTAATTATAGATTAACATTTCTGATTTAACTTCGGTATTCAATAATATTTTACTTTGAAAACTATCTATTGTGTGCTATTTTCGTCCTGTTGTTCCGCTGGTAAAGATTAAATCTCATTTATGATCTCTTAGTTGATTAATACAGTTAATTAATTGTATTTATAATGAAAGCTCGTTCATAGGACGCTTTGTGTTTAATTCTCGTCACTGTTTAATGATGAAACAAAGCGAGAAGACTGTTTATTGATATTTCAGTATTTGTCAGAATTTACAAAAGATAACTACTATATAGAATTGTAAATACTATTACTTAGTTCTAATTAAAGTGAATTTACGGGTTCATCAACGTATACTACAAATTATTTTTTTAATTGAAGTGTACATTCTTAACAATCTTACATTATAAAAAACTGAAGATCGACTAATGATTAAAAATTGTCAATTTTTTATTTGACATATCGTTTATGTATAAGAAAACATTTTTTCATGAAACGATTGGACTTTTGAGCAAAAAATTACATATTTTAAAAATCAAATCTTTTTAAAAAAAGAACAAAAAAAAAATAATTATTTGCTATAAAAAATTAAATTTTGTTCAAGTAAAAAATTATTTATTGGATATTGAATGTTTTCAGTATAAGTGAATGATTTTTGATGAAAAATTGTTAAGTTAAAAACTTTTGGTTTTTAATGAAAAAATTTACACGATCAACAACTCCATCACCCTTGGAACTTTGGTAAAAAATTCCAAAACTTTTTTTGTCACTTTTTTCAGTTCAACGGAAGCGCAATAATCCATAGCCTTATATTTTAGTGATTAAAGTTGGTTTTGAAGTTGAAAACCGAGTAAAAAGTCAGGTTAAACATTTTATGATAACTAGTTGTCCAGCTTCACGGACAACAGGTCAGTGTATTTACTTTATGGTTGTGACAGCAGAACAGTTACGGATATTGAATTTCAATGAATCTTTAGGCGGTCTGGATATCCTTAATGATGCGGAAGTGTACGTTCCAGTGATAAAAATAGCCAGTGATATTTCAATCGTTTCAAACAAGCTTAAAATTGCTGAAACTGGGCCATATGGTCAACTATTCATTCGTCCGATTGCAATACCAAAGTCTCTGTGCCGGTCCTGTACTTAAAATAATGAAATTGACTTGAACGTTCAGTTTATAGGGCCGGCAGTTAAAAATTTACTCAGTAATAAAAAAAATTGACCGAAAAAATATTCAAGTTATAATTGAAATCTTAATTACATGAAATTTCAGTTTCGATGAAACTTTTAATATAGTATTTTCATGTAGTAAAATTCAAACATTAAAACTTATAAATAGATATAACAAACCGTTATTAATTTGCTTAATCTAAACCCATAAAATACTATGTAGAGAAGAAAAGATGCGAATTTCAATTTAAATTTTTGGACACAAAAACAATAACTTGAATAACATCTGCTTCCAACTAATGTGATATGAAATTATACATCATGAATTCTATCTCTTTGTTATACACAGTCTGGCTCTGTAATTGTATTCTGAAATATTGTATTTTTTCAATTTCAGAAATTAAAGACGGAAAAGCGAATTAACAATAATGTTCTGTAATAAAAGTATAAATACAATAACATATAAACAGTTTTAAATTACAATTTAATAGTAAATCGGTGATTAATTAAAATTATTATACATATGTAAAAATAAAAAAAGGTAAAGTCGAGATGACTTTTCTATCATATACGGAATTTCAAAAAAATGAAATAAAATAAGCTTGACTTGTCCAGATGTACGATTTAATAAATAAGACTTCTCATGCGAGCAAACATAATTCTATCATTTTATTACACAGACGGAAACAATTAAATACTTTTGTCTGGAGTCATTGCTGTTTGTAATATTTCTTATCAGTAGTGTTTTATTGTTTTAAATATTATATATATATATATATGTATATATATATATATATATACACACTTGTGTGTATTATTATATATAAATAAAAATGAAGTTATTAAGATATCAATGAATAAATGTTATATATATATATATATATATATATATATATATATATATATATATATATATATATATATATAATAGAAAGATAAAGTAAAATACGTTTGTAAATGAAAAGAATAAAAATTATATAACTGACTTTAAAAAAATAATTAACTAATAATTGAAATGAATTTCACTTTTAAATCATTTTATTGGCTGTTATAAAAATAGTAATAAAAAATCGAGTACTGTTGAATTGAATAATTATACTACAGATATGATTTTGATTGATACGTGTTCACTTTCTCAATTACAACAATATATTAAATTGTTCATTATGCCACATATGGTGTTATTATTGTAAAATTGTTTGCGAGATTTTTATGATTAGAAAAATTCAGATCGAGTAGACAAGTACAACGATTTTCTAAAGAAAAAATAAAGTATTGTTTCAGGTATTGAAACTTCCAATAACTTGAACTGTTTTATATGTTGAATACATGAAACATTTACATTATTTATTTAATACTCAAAAAGTTCATATTGGAATAACAGATTTTTCTAAAATTTATTATCGTGTACATTTTTATTCAGATTCTTCGATTTTTTGTATAATTTGGAAAAATCCTTGAAATTTAATTTTATGTTACTTATATATTTCGTTTATTGTAGAAGTAACTTAAAAGCATACTATAAACATCTATATTGTTTTAAAAAAAATAGTTTTCAAAAAATACATAATATGCATAGTTAAATAAGAAAGGAATTATAATAAATATGCATCTTTTCTAGAGATCGTTTCGTGTACTACCTGTGTCAATTCAATTTTTGTGTATATCTTAAACTCAGTTTAAGATCTATCTGAAGATCGAATATACATATTACTTCACTTGAAAGACGAATAACTTTATTAGTTTTTAAACGCTTCGAGTTATTTAGTACATTTGCAGAAATAACACATATCTTATTTATTAAAAAAATATTCTAATCAATAAAATAATAAGTAATTTATACTATTCTATATATTTTTTTCATTTTAATGATTGATATAATGAAACAAAGTATGCCATCACTTTTTTAGCCACCGTGATAGTTTTTATTAAAATTTTCAGTATATTATCTAATATCTTCATAAATTTTTGTTTGTTTGCCTCTCTAATGGTTCTTTATATATATATATATATATATATATATATATATATATATATGTGTGTATGTGTATTATATATATATATATATATATATATAAACATGTTTATAAAAAAATAAGAATGATAAGATTTATATGAAATAATCATACTTGAAAACAAAATGAGAAAAATGATAAATTACATTGATAAAACGTTATAATGAGGTTAAGGTTTTATTGTATGTTTTACAATTGACTGATTAGTGTAGAAATCAACTGATTTCCAGTACTGAAAATATTAAAGAGAAAGTGAATGTTACGGAACATAAGTTTTCTTTATGTAAATAAATAAATGTTATGCATATCAGACTATACTCAACGGACTACGAATTGCACATTTTTTACACAAGTACATATTTATTTTATTAGTTTTTAATAAATTGTATGCATGGTTAAATATACACTATATATATATATATATATATATATATGAAATTTTACATCTAAAGATAAAAAGATAATCTGTATTTAAGAACTGATTGTGGAATATTGTTTTATATTATGTTTTGAAACAAATGACGTTGTATTTCGGAATAAGTTTAGTTATATAACATCTTTTTAAATTTTCTTCTTGTCACAAATAAATTTTCACTCCTTGATAGTCCATAAAAAATCACTGACCAAAAAGCTGTTCTGATTGTTTATTGTTGATTTTTATTGTAGAAAAATCTCAACATAAAAAAATTATTTACTTATATATATATATATATATATAGAGTTTTTGTTTTCATTGCAGATCAATTGCAACGTCTAAATTTGAACCAACGTATGCCAGACAATCGTTCCCATGTTTTGATGAACCTAACATGAAAGCAAAGTATACAGTTACATTAATAAAACCGAAAGGTACAGAATATGTTGCTTTATCCAATATGAATCAAGAAATGATTCGTACGGAGAAGGTAAATATAAAAATGCATATTTTTTAATATACGATGGGAAGCCAGGAAGTAGTTTTCCTATTTTAAATATAAATAAATTACACGTGGGCGGATTTGATATGGATTCATATTCATGGCTTTGTACACAGGACAGATTTTCATTTAAAATCTATAATAGGGAACCTTTTTCACTTTCCCTTGTATATAGTTATTGAATAGAATTTTATTATTCATTCGGATATTAGCCAGATATTTACTTAAATGAATTATAATTAAAACGATAATTTTCTTTGATTTACTATTCACTCGTCTTCGGACTTACATTTTTCTTCTCCTAACTAATTTATATTTTATGTATATTTGGAAATAATAGAAATTTAGAAAAAAATAAGTATGCGTTTAATCAAGATTGTTGTTAAAGTAGAATCAAGTAATATAAAATTATCAGCGGAAAATATATAACTGTAAATCAATTCGCTGTATTTTTAATTCAGATAAAATTTATTTAACATGTATGAAAGTCTATTAGGTTGTAAATAAAAATACAGAATATTTTTTTTGAAAAATCAAATTTTAGATCGTAATATACACACATTTTCAAGTCTATTTCGACTTTTAGTTGTGTCTTGTAATCTATATTTGAAATTAATACAAAAAATGTTGAATTATTTTTTGAAATGTATATGAAAATAGATTATTATTCACTGAAAATTATAATGAATCAAAATCTATGTACTTACGTTACAAAAAGTAATTTTTGTATGTTTACAGTTAATGAAGGAAAATGTAAATGAAAATGGAGAACCTGTAGCATTCGTACAAAGTGTACCGATGTCGACATATTTGACTTGTTTTATTGTGTGTGATTTTAAATCAATGTCTGATGTTATTGATCCTCCATCAGGTTTAGGTTTACCATTTAAGTTTAGTGTTTATGCTACGCCGGAACAACAGATTAAAACTAGTTTTGCACTTAAAACAGGAGTGAGTGTCATTAAATATTATATTGAATATTTTCAAGTCGCGTATCCATTGCCGAAGCTTGGTAAGTTTAAGTATTTATATTTTTATATATATATATATATATATATATATATATATATATATATATATATATATATATATACAATTTCACATTTCTTTTGCGTTATAAATGTACACTTTTTAAGTAAATTTATTATTTATACTATTTTCTATTTCGTAACAACCTTCTTTTATTAAAAATGTCTATTTGTATTCTTATCTGTTAATCTTTTTTTTCGATTTTAACCATTGGGCCACTCTCTAATTTGTTCACTACTTAAAAATTTTAATGAATTTTCTATAATTTAAATTTATTTAATTAACATTTTCTTTATTTTTAAACATAAGGGCCGAAACCGTTAGTAGAAGATGTCAAAAAAGACTTTATTTAAAAAAATTTAAATATGGCTCTGAGATGAAATATAATGAAAAATAATTATTAATATTTTTATGAATTTCTTGTTTGATTTTCGAAACTTTCACTATGCGTTTATCAATATTAATTTTAAAAATATAAAATTCTAGAGTGTGGTAAATAATTGATTACATTTGTAAAATTACAATATATATTTTTTTGAAATGCGTGTCCGAGAATTATTACAATAGGTATAAAAAATATTTATATGGAAAATGGAATGAATAAACGGTTGTCGTTCTTTTGATTATGTAGATATGGTTGCTATTCCCGATTTTCCATCTGGAGCGATGGAGACTTGGGGATTGGTGACGTTTAGAGAGACAGCTCTTCTCTTTGATAACAAAACCAATTCTGCTTTAAACCAACAACGTGTTGCAACAGTTGTAGCACATGAATTAGCGCATTCGTGGTTCGGAAATTTGGGTAAGTTTCAGTATTTGCTAATATCGTTTCTTTCTTTATTCGGTCCGTACGATTTTTATAGTAAAAAGCATAGCATGGGCAGTAAATTTAGCATCACGCTGTATAGTGTTTGATACCATTTCGATTATCTTTAATATTTATTTAATTTCATTGATTTCAAATATATTCTAAGTACTGAAACAGTTGTAAATGTTTATTTTTTTTTATTTTTAGTTACAATGGACTGGTGGAATGATCTTTGGCTTAATGAAGGATTTGCGACCTATATTGAATACGATGGCGTTCAGTCAGTATACAAAGACTGGGGAATGGTTAGTATATATTTTTTTTAAATCAAATTTTTATCATATGTTTTATTTTGGTTTAAAAAATTATTTTCTATTTGATATTGTATTGTATAACATTTATTTATATTAATATTCAAATAAATTATGTTAAATATACTCATATAAGGATTGATTTCTTAATTCTGAAAACTGTGGATGATTTTATTAATATTTTTTTCTAGACAGATCAATTTTTAATTAACGAACTACATACAGCGTTTGATGTAGATGGAAGATTAAGTTCCCATCCAATTGTACAAAAAGTAGAAAATCCGGACGAAATTACAGCCATATTTGATACAATTTCGTATAGTAAGGTAAGTTATTTCATTGTTAAATATTATTAGTTGCGTTATAAAGATGATACCAATTTGATAAAGAAATTCCTGGTACTATTTATATCAGTTGCAATTTCTCTAACTATTAAAGTGATGATGTTTACGAATTTCGATTTTTAACTTATTTTGTCGAAAACTGTATATCCAGTTTGTCTTCAGGCATTACTGTATTTTTTTATTGAAGTAAATAATGCAAGTATTAAACAATTTTTAATTTTTCGTATAAAATTTTATAAAACCATTTCATTATATTTCTAATTTAACTGTTATTTTTTTAAGGGGGCATCTGTGTTGCGCATGTTAGATTATATGGTTAGTAATAAAGTATTTAAACAAGGCATCACGGATTATTTGAAAAAATTCAAATTCGCAAATGCAAAGACACAAGATTTATTTAATGCCATTCAAAATGCGTCCAGTACACTCGAATTCGATATCACCTCTGTAATGGACACGTGGACGAGACAAATGGGATATCCGGAAATAGTCGTTAAGAAAGAGGGTAAAGGGACGTATGTACTAACTCAAAATCGGTTTCTGATCGATAAAGACGTTGATGAGAAGAAAGTAGTTCCATCCGAATATAAGTATGTTGAATAAATATTAGGTTTATAATATGCTATTGTTTTTGATAATTTAACATCTTTTTTTCAGTTATCGTTGGACTATACCAATAACCTATATAACAGATAACACAAAACAGCCTGTCCAAAAAATGTTTGATAAGGACGCATCTGAGTGTATGTATCTTTTTAGCCGTGTTTTTTTTCGGATTATTATATATATATATATATATATATATATGTATGTATCTATTAATATTTAATATATATTTTCAGTGCGTATAAATGTTACTGCAAATTGGATAAAATTTAATGCTGATCAGGTCGGTTACTACAGGGTTAATTACGACTCAGAATTATGGAGCTCACTTGAAAACAATTTCGTGGTGAGTTCTGTTATTTATATTTTACAGTAAATACATATTTATTTCAGTTAGTATTCCTTAATGATTGTGTTTCAAATTTCCATTTATGTTTGTTATTGGGGATATTCAGTAAATTATTTAGATAGAAAGTTAGTTGTGTGTATTGGAGCATGTTAGATGTGTTTCTTGAATAAATTGTTGTATTTTAAATAGTCAGTCGATTTTGTAAAAAAAGTACCTGAACCGAACGAAAAAATGGAGATAGAATTTTTTTATTTATTTGTCTGTATAGTTTCTTTACTTCTGAATATTTAACAGTTAATAAAAAATGAATACTTTCTGGATAACCTGATAATTTAGTAGATTTAAATTTTAAGTTTGTTTAAAACGTTTTTACAAAGTATGACAAATTGTCTGCAAATAAATTTTGTATACGTAAATATATATATATATATATATATATATATATATATATATATATATATATACACACATATGCATGTATGTACACATTACAATTGGTTCTTTTTCGTATCGAATTTTTTCTTTATCTCAGGTTTATTTCCACATTTTTTACATTTGAATACTATTTATGTTGAAAAAGTAGAACTATAGATTATTCAAAAGACATAAAGACTAACTACTAACGAAAGTTATATATTTAAATGTAAAGGATTTGTTAACTACATATAAAAGACTGTGGTAATTATGGGCGATAAATGTCAACATGTAATTATGTGTAAACATACGACTGAATTTCTCTGCCCGCCTTGTTCACAATATTTGTCTTCTTTAAAATATCTCTTTCATTGTTACGGTTGTTTAAAGTTTGAATAAATCTTCTGTATATATATATATATATATATATATATATATATATATATATATATATATATACAGTATTGTGCAAAACAGAAGCAACAAATTCTACTTAAATATTTAAGTGTATTTATCTTTTCTTCCAATTAGTTTACAATGATATTAATAATCCATACTTATATATCAATGAAGTAAAAAAAATGATACATTTTCAAGAATAATAATAATTCACTGATATTAAAATGGCAACAAAAACAAGCATCTGCAATATGTGAGAATGTGCAAAACTAAAGCAGCAAATGTAGCACTTTGTGTATAAGCCCCTATTTTTAATAACATCAGTACATCTGCGTGATATTGATGAAATTTAATTTAAAACGGTAGTTTCGGGTATCTTGTTCCATTCATTTTTTAATGCTCGAAACAGTTCCCGCTTGTTTCCGAAGTTGCTAGCTTGTTTGAGAATCCCAAAGAGATTTGTAATAGGATTTGTCTATTGATTGTACGGGCCAATCAAGAACTTGAACTCCATTGTCTTTTAACTAATTCTTTACCAACTTCGATGTGTGTTTCGGGTCATTATCGTGTTGAAACACCCATCGAAGCGGCCTATTCCATTCAGTATTAGGCATCATTCGTGTTTCTAAAATGTTTTTATATGCGAAACGATCTATTATCCCCTCAATTTTGTAAAAAGGACAAACACCATAGGCTGAAAAACTTGTCAAAATCATCACGTTGCCACCTCCATGCTCGGTTGTGAAGGTGTTGTTGTTACTAGATTTGTTGCTTTAGTTTTGCACACTCTCATATATGGCAGTTCCTTGTTTTTATTACCATTTTAATATAAGTGAATTATTATTATTATTTTTGGAAATGTATCATTTTGTATTTGTTTCATCAATGTATAAGCATGCATTATTAATATCATTGTAAACTAATTGGAAGAAAAGATAAACACACTTAAATGTTTAAGTAGAATTTGTTGCTTCTGTTTTGTACAATACTGTATATATGTTTCTTAATTGTTGAATGTTTAGGATTGGGATATTCATTGAAATTTGGGATATTATGAAAATGATATTAATATTTTATTACCTATCGGGTAATTATTTATAAATTCAGTTTTGTTTTTGAATTGCTTTATTATTATATATCGTTATTATATATGTTCGGCTGTACTTATTTTTTCGATTTTTTAATATATCGTTTTTAAAAAAGCAAATAAATTCTCTAATTGTGTACTACAATGAAATGAAACTATGCCCTTTTCATAGATTTAAGTAACTTTTCTAATTGTCCACTTAATTGAATTGTAATTTAGAGAGTATAATTATTTTTACTTATTAGCTATATATATATATATATATATATATACTGTTGATTATTTTATATATGAACAGCTCTAACGTTAAAATCGATTATTGTTTACATTGAAATGTGTGATAGATTTATTATCTTAAGCGCTTCAATAAACACACATGTTGACGTTTTAAATGAAGTGTGGCGCAAGATATCGGTAATTCACTGGGACAAAATACCTGTGTGTGTGTATATATATATATATATATATATATATATATATATATATATATATATATATATATATGTATTTTCTTATTTGAAGATGTTCGGAAATTCACTGACCTAATTTTAGAAGAAGTTAGTTCATTTCACAAGTCATATATTCTGTTAAGGATGCTTGGTAAAATATTGAAGATATTAAGCTTGATAGCACAATTCGACGATTTAATTTGAACAGAAACATCTCTGATAATTAAATGTATCTCGTATTGTTGCTTCATTATTAATCACGAATTGGATAATGTTGAAGATATATTAAATTGATTATAAAATTCGCTGCGAACATCAAAGAAAATATTTCGAAATACGATTAAGTAATTTGAAATTAGTTTGACTTCTTTGAAAAGTTTTACAGTTGAATATGAAGTTAATGAATGTTTTGAAGTTGATGAAGTTGATGAATGAACACAGAGATATCACGCGTGCTCAAAAAATAATATAAGAAGCGAAGCGACTTGACAATGTAAAAAATATCAAATACCTCTACACTTACCAGAATGTTTCGTAAAGTTTCGTATTCTACATGACTACTGAATTATTGTTTAATTTGTTATTTAACTATTCTTTATTAATTTTGATTATTAGCATTGAATTGTAATATTTATCAATGTATAAATATACTTTTCTTTGTTAAGTGTACACAAGTGTTAAGGTGAAAAATAAATAGTCTTTTCGGTCATATCGAATTTCAGTTAATTTGTATGTCAAATGGTTAAAAGAGTTGTCGTATATTAGAAGTCGTATTCGTTTGAGAAAAATAACAATCAATAAATATGTCCAACACAAGTGGTTTAGTTTACTTGCGCCGGAAGACGAATACTAATGAATTCGTTAGCGAGTTGATTATAATAGGGGATGTTTATAGTAGGGAAATTATTTGCTTTTATGTAAATTTCCATTTATTAACTTCCTGGAATGAAACAGTCAATGCAATTCGCAAAATTAAAAAAGTGAAGAAAAATACGTTTGTAAATATTTAAATTTGGCTGCAGAACCAGTTATGCGAAAGAAAATTTAATAACTGTTTGTTTATATCGGTGCAGTGGTATTTGGTTTATGTTTATTTTTTTTATTTATCCTTTTTTTTTTAATATATTTTTCGTAGAATGCGAATATCAGTGTTAATTAAGTCAGTAAGAAAATTATTTATAGACTTGATTGTTCTAAAATAATTTATATGAATATCTACTTATTCAAAGAATTGTTATTGAAAATTGTCAATAAATTGCAAATTGAAAAACGATATAATCTTTAATAATTTATTTTTAGGAAAACATTCATGTTTTTTTTTAATAGAAATACATTTTTGATTAAGAATCAATACATTTCATGGATTATTCGTTTAATAATGATAGACAACATGTTTACGGCCGTTCATTTGATCCGTATATTAACACAACCTAACTAATTTATGTATTGTATCATACTCGAGAAGAGTATTTGATACCATTTTTTTTGTTTTGTTGTTTAAATATGATAGTTTGTTTAAAAATTATGCCTGCTTTACAAATAATTCTTTCAGAAATTATCTGTAGCGGATAGAACGAGCTTATTGAACGACGCATTTAATTTGGCAAAAGCTGGACGTTTACCCTATGCGACAGCATTGTCATTGAGCCAAAAATTGTATAATGATACCGATTATGTAACATGGAATGTAGGCTCCAAAGAACTTATGTATTTGAAGAAGTTGTTGTACACAACTGATGTGTATCCTGATTTACGTGTATGTATGCTTTCTTAATGTAACATTTTGGTTTAGTTTTTATTGTTCTTGTGATATTTACATAAAGGGATAGAAAAGTTTATTACACTACAATGTAAAAATATTTTTTTAAAGAATTGTTTTCATTTTTTAATAGTCTTTCAATAACTAATATGTTTTTTTTGTATTTTAATTGAGTAAAATTGTAATTCCTCTGTAAACATTCTTTGTTTTTACTGTCAAAGAAAGCTGAACAACTGTTTTGTCTCGTTTTGATGTCAAAATTCTTCAAAGCCTTTTTTACTTTAGAAATAACATGTGACTGTTGGGAGATAAATATGAAGAATGGATTGTGTGGGATGCTAGTTTAATATAAAAGTATCTACAACTTATAAAAGATCCATCTATTTGTGTTATGAATTTTTCTATCATCTCATGTATGTAATTAATATTTAAAAAAAAAACAGTTAAAATATTATAATTAATTTATGTACTGCAGTTCGTGGGGATGATAGTTAATATTAATACTTTTTTTAGAATTATGTCGCACATTTAGTAAATAAAACTTATGAAAAACTAATGTGGGACGTGAAGGAAGATAATCATTTACAAAGACTGTTACTTATAACAATATTAGACACAGCTTGTTCTGTGGGGCATACTGAATGTTTAATAAAAGCAGGAAATTTATTTAAAGAATGGTTAAATAGTGTCTCATTTCATCTTCATCCTGACTTTAGATCTTTAGTTTATTCTTACGGTAAGTTGTTTATTTGTATAATATCAGTATTTACGGATTTATTAATGGTTATTACAAAAAAAATGTTTTATTATTTAAAAATAATAATTTTAAAAATGTAACTCGGGTAACTTATGAGAATCTCTTGATTTTTATGTTTTTTGTATTTGTGACATTTTGAACACACACCCTTTTTGATTCTTATTAAATTAATATTCTTTTTTAAATTAAGCACTCTTCACAAACTCGTGTTATGATTTTCAGGTATGAGCTCAATAGGAGGTGCTGAAGAATGGAATCAGATGTGGAATGTTTTTATTAAGGAAACAGATGCTTCTGAAAAATTAAAATTAATGAACGGTTTAGCATCTGTGAAAGAACCTTGGTTATTGTCGAGGTAACATTTTTTGAATTACACATCTTGTTATGTGTATTTTTTCTTTTGCGAGATATGTTTGATAAAATTTAAGATAAAAAATTTTTTTGTATACTTTTCAAAGTTGAATTGAATCGATTTTGAAATAAATTAAGTTATACATTTTCTTCTATGCGGACAATGAAGATGTTTATTAATTCAATGATTGGAAAATTGTATATGTTCTGAAATTCGAATACGAAGAATATTCGTCAACTTACACTGTCGCTCTCAACAGTACACTCGACACACAGCTTGTCGTACTATACACATGTTTATTTATCTAGTTTGTAATTTCAGATTCATTGACTTAGCGTGGGATGTTAAATATGTCCGTCGACAGGACTATTTCACTTGTTTACAGTACATTGCAGCTAATCCTGCGGGAACGCCTCTAGTTTGGGATCATGTTAGGTAGATGAATAAAAGTGAATATTTTTGTTTAAATTAGTACTAATTCGACTAATATACTTATATCCACTCACAGAGAACATTGGCAAATGTTGGTAGATGAATTCACCTTAAACGATCGTTATCTCGGTCGACTGATTCCTTCTATCACGTCAACATTCAACACTGAGCTGAAACTTCAAGAGGTATGTACATATGCTTATATATATATATATATATATATATATATATATATATATATATATATATATCAAATCGAGTATAGAATTTCTGTAAGATAAATATGCGATTAATTATCGTACTGAACGAAATATTTATACAGAATGATATGAATAAAATATGAGTGAAAATATCGAAAAATAATATAGTTGTATTAACATTTCTAAGAAAATATTTTCATTAGAAATATAACGTTCCAAATTTTAAATGATTATATCATCAAGTACTTTGTTCATATCAAGTTATAATAGTATAAATAAATAAGTGTGTGAACGTTTACAGTTGGAAAAGTCGAACGATTGTTTCTAGAAAGAATTAGCAAGTTCTGGGCGTTATAATATTTTTTTATACGCCTTTAGCGAATCTATTTTTCTGTCTGTACATTTTGAATCGTATCTGTTCATTCATTAAAGTTTATTACTTCAATTCGATTGAATTCAAATGTTATGTTTGAAAATATTTTCTCTTGGAAACGAAAAATCGCAGTCGTATAAAGTATTGCGGACTTTTTTTCAGTTGAAATGTATATTTCTGTACATGAAAAGTTATTGAAATATTTGTTTATTTATAAATATCTTTATAAATATGTAGCCAAGAGAGACGTTTTATGGCGCCTTTTGGGATATATATATATATATATATATATATATATATATATGTGTGTGTGTGTGTATGTATGTATAAAGAGTACACGAGGGGAAATAAAATTTGAATATACGAAATATATGTATCATCTTCATTTTAAAAATATGAAAAATATATAAACCTGTGTATGGATTATATCATCACGTCTTCATGTGATACTTTTCACGCTTATTGTCGCGAGCATGGAAAGCTTTTACTTGAAAATAAATATTTTTATGAATTTCAGAATACAAGGATCTTCAAAGAACATTTTCGTTGCAGAAATTAGCCAGTATTTTTTTATGTATATTATTTTATTATTTTTTTTATCCCTTTCAATGATATTCTGTCCGAGATTTTGCATATATGATTGAATTAAATTTAAAAATTGTTCTGCTCCATTAATTATTTATAGCGTGTGTCATTAATCTTTGAAAATATGTACGAATTGTTGTACGAAACATGCGTGGATGAAGAAATCCTCTGTTGCTATTTATTCTAGAGATTTCGTTGAAAATAGTCCTAGCTATCTACTTCTTTGTGTAATATATGTCTGTCTGCCACTTCTTAAATCATCTTTAGATAGTATTTAAATAACTCTTATGAACAACCTTTTTGAAAATGGTTTAAGAGCCGAAATAATTTTCCACAGCTTGTTGAGAATTGAATATTTTTCTTTATAAGAAGTGGTCCAAAGCCTGGAAGAAGTGGTAACCAATTGGTGTAAGGTCTGATGAATACGGTGGATGACAGAGAGTTCCCAAGTTCAACTCCTGTAGTTTGAGCAGCGTTGTTTTTGCGACATGTGGTCGAGCGTTGTCTTACAAGAGGATTGGCCTGTCTCTATTGACCAATCTCGGCTGCTTAATCTCAAGCATCTTAATCATTTCGTCGAATTGGTTGCAGTAGATATTCGCTGTAATCAATTGACCAGGTTTTATGAAGCTGCAGTGGATAATACTAACGCTGGACCACCAAACCGACACCATTATATTGTTTTGATACCCGAATACTTTGTTTATATTTCGAGCTGTCTCCGCTGCATTCGTTCTACAACGGAATTCATATTCGAAAATAACACGAATTTTTGACTTATCCATGGCTTCACAAAAAATGCCCTAAAAATGAATTGAATTTTAAACACAAGCCAAAACGGGCGTTTGAAAAAATGACGATGTATACGTATACAATAGAAAAAAGAAACAGGCTCAAACTTAATACTTAAGGAAATTGGACATTTCATACTTAATAATGTAGTAGTTATGGGAGATAAAATCTCGTGTGATTTACAGAGATCCAACGGGATTACAGCTCCAAGGACAAACATTAAAATGTTGATAGTTTATAGAACCGTCCGGATTATTTCAAGTTGGTAGTTTTTTGAAAAAAATATACTTGGCCGAATTTCGATATTATTTACTGTGAAATTATTATTTTTTGTTACCCTCCTCCAGTATAATTTTTATCATTTATAAAAATCTTTTGTACATCTATAATGCGTTGATCAATTCTAACATCTGGCAATATGAAATCACGTTTAAAATAACCCGTTCTTTTGTAAAGATCGGTACTATGAAGAAAACGGTACTAGAATCAGTACTCTGATGCTCACGACATGCATGTAAAAAAATATGAAATACGTTTTTTTCCTATATTTCTGTTTTAGATGATAGACTTTTTCGATAAATACCCTGACGCAGGTGCCGGAAAATCAGCACGTTCTCAAGCTCTGGAAAATGTTCGAAATAACATTAAATGGTTGAAAAATTATAAACAAGACGTGAAGGAATGGCTGAAGACAAATGGAAAAAATATAACTAATTAAATAGTATTTGATGAGACAAGATTATGGTCGTTTAAACGTAAAATATTTGTTATTAATAAATGTTACAATAATAAATTGTCTTTTTTTATTTCCAATTTTAGTTTGATCTATTTTATAATAAATTGATTGAAAATGAATTACTTATTTTCAGTTCCAGTGATTGTATCACTGTGTTCATTGTTATTACATGTAATACATTTTGATAATTTTATAACTTATGTTGAAATTGCTTCTAGCTAGTTGGAGTTTACTGAAAGTCGACGTTTCGTGTAACTTCCTTGTATTCGTTTAAGAGAATATTCAGTAACCTATTGAATATTCTCTAAAATATTCAATAAGCTATTCTCAAGATGACTGATTAACTTCATATATATATATATATATATATATATATATATATCACACAACGCTGTTTCTTAAACTTGTATAAAATTCAGGAATATGTAAATCTTAGTACATACTATGAACATTATTTTTGAACGTTATATACTGACAAAGTTTCGGTCGTACTATTTCGAAACAATTTCTTTACTGTTTACAAACATTTAAAGATATATTTTGTAACAGTATTAAAAGTTTAGAATTTTTATGATTGCAATATTTAAAAATGATGTTCATAGTGTATACTGGACATATTAAATATAAAAATTCATATGAATATGTTTTCTTATACTGTGTATTAAATCGAATGAGTTGAGTGTCATTTTAAAAGAATTATTTTTGGTGGATTTTTTGTTTATAATTATTTCTTGCGTTTAATTTCAGAGGAATTCATATAAGATACATTGAAATATTTATGTTTATTGTTGTTCCGTCGATTTTCCAGTATAAAATGCCTTTTTAACAGTTAGAACATCTGAAGTCACATGAAATTCATCATACCTGGATTAAAAAGGTATAGTTTTTTCCTCATCTAATAGATTCTATTTTTTTTACGCGCTGTGTGGCGTTTGTTGGTTTTTAAATACTTGCCAAAAAACATTTTTATTGTATCTCTTCATACACTTCATTATATTCTCATTGAATGTATCTAAATTAGTGTTTTTTTTAATATTTAATTATATATATATATATATATATATATATCTTTAATATTTACTATTTGAATAAATAAATAACGTAAGAAATCAATAATTGTATAATTTATTTTTTACATAATTTTTTTTAATAATTTTTAATGTGTTGAGTATTATTTTAAATGATATATTTCCAATGAAATATTACTTAAAAAATAAAATAATTAACAAATAAATTTTTAACTTAGTTTGTTTTGGCGAGATCCTTCAGCAATTGATTGAAAGAGAAAATCCCCGATTCCATGAATTTTTATTGCTGAAATGAAACCACGAAGGTATTTATTATTGTTAGTTTTTTCTTAATTAAAAGAGTGTATATAGGAAGATAATTTTTATCTTTTCATACAACGAATCTTATTATATATAATAATCAGTTCTTTGTATAAAAGAAAATCACCCACTTTAAATGTAGATGTTTGAAACAATGAAGTTGAAACACTTTAAACGATATACATATTATTGGTTTATTCGAATTTAATATTTTATTAATAATGAAATTCTTGAAATTATAATTAGATGTATTTGTATAAACAAATAAATAATTGATTCATGGAATTTGTTAATAATATATCAGATTATACGTTTGTTGGAAATGTTAATGATTTGATGTAAGAAAGAACATGATACTTTTAAAATAACACTTATTTTACAATGAAGCCAGTAATGTTTTCAAATAATTTAAATAATGAAAATTAAAAATCTTCGCATAAAAGAAATTCTACTTCATAAAGCATTAAAAATATATAATGATGAAGTCTCTGATGTGAAATATTGATGAAAACGAATAATAAAAATTACAATTGTCAGGTGTTATTTTGAAAGCTTTCTTTCATTATTGTTAAAGTATTTGCTTAAGAGATTTTTTATATACATATTTAATAAAATGTATGATCGTTTCAGTACTGTGTTTCGGAAAGCATTAATTAGAGACTGACATTTAAATTAATTTACAAAATGTGTAGCGCAAAATATATAATTCGTATATAAACATTATAAATTAGACACAATATTAAAGATACTTTTTCCAGTGTAGAATCAGGTGAATTGTTTATTTTTCTATAAATCACAAATATTCAAGAATTGTTTAATTCTATTTTTATCCTTTATGATGATATTAAGTGTACAACGTTAAAATACAGAAAAATATAATCAATTTTGTGTCGTTTGCGAGGGCACGAAAATTTTTATGAACAGTACTCAATATGTTTAATGATATAAAAAACATTTTTTTTTAAAATAATATTTTAGAATAAAAAATACATTTTAAAATTATAAAGTTACCATTATTTGCTTTATTTTATATCTTAAAATAACACAAAAGTTGCTAATAGACTATCGAACAGAAAATTCTAAATACAAAAAAGTATGAAAAAATCGAAAATGTATTATATATATATATATATATATATATATATATATATATATATATATATATATATGTATATATATATGTGTAGAAAATTTAGTTTAAAATTCTCCAATAGTAAAACAGAGATAAATTGTTAAACTGTAAATCTTTGCAACTCATTAAAAAGTATTTACAAGTAAAATATTGTCCTTGCTAAGATTATGTTACAGGTGTAATTTTCTTCAATTAGTCTTTTTTACATTCTGCTCTGTAGTTATCTTAAGAATAATAATGGGAGTTTTAATTGAAAGTAGGTATATGTTTTTTTTGAACGTTAATTTGATTCCACAATTTGTTGTTTAGCCACAAACACAAACATTTATGAATATATATATATATATATATATATATATATATATATATATATATATACATGTGTGTGTGTATAATGATGTTTTATTGTAATAAAATTTAAAAATAATCTGTAAGGTAATGAAATTCGTAGATATACACCTGTAGTTGATTTCCTAGTTGTATGTTAAGATGGAATTGTGATTTTATGTTGAATTATTTCTTCGATTTCGAAATAGCAGCTCATTGAATTACTACAGACTGTTTTAAATGATATTATGGAATGCTTGGTGCTCCTCTATATATGTATTTTACTACCTATTGCTGTCTGTTGCAGCCGACAACAGTCTGCAGTTACAGTTTCGTTACAATATACAATCAGAAAATAGTTGGAAATTGCACAACTCTTTACGAAGTACTTTAAGATACAGCATCGGGTTTAGATTCAGACAGGCTAGGACTCTGGATAAATCCACAAATTAAATTTTGGCTCTTCCATAAATCATACATTTTTCTGCCCAAAAATCGTCAGTAATTGGTTATTCATCATTCTGATTGTTGATTTCTGATTCGCATTTTGATGGCGATGGTATCATTATCAGAGCGTTAAGATAGAGAGAGTAACTTACACCTCTGAACAGATATCCCAAGTTCAAGTATTTTTTTATTATTTTCATCAATAACTTCGCAAGAAGTTTTTATCAGACACCCGTGGCTAGTTCGTATTTTACATTTGATTTATAAATCAATTTATTCTATTCTTCTCCAGTCGTTCTAAAATTGTTTCTATTTTCCAATATCGTTTTTTAATAAATTGTGATACTCTTTTCTGATATATTAAAAAAAAATAGTTTCTAAGCCCAAAGGAACTTTTTATTGATTTTCTTTCATTTCAATTGTGTGTTTTTTTTTTCAATCTTGTTTCAATAACAGAAAATATCTATAACCGCACTAATTGTTTTCAAATGCATTTTAATAGTGACTGTCATTAAATTTCCGCTTACAAAATTGATTATAAAACTTGATCGGTTCGTGTCGACGGCCTTTAATTGAATAACTAAAATTGAATTATTAGAACGCGCCTGTATATACTGTCGGACTAGATTTGATGATTGAATTGATTGGATAAAATGCATGTTAATTGATAGAAACTAATACGAACAAAATTCAAATTGATTTATTAAAATAAATTGTGTCAAATTTATTATATTACATTTTTAATGTGACTTTATATATATATATATATATATATATATATATATATATACATACATACATACACTAGGGTGCTCTGCCCGCTACTCGCTATATTCACCGAACCACGTGGGTCTTACTTCCGCTCGCTTCACTTGTATCGCATATATTCGTTCAATATTGTAATATATATATATATATATATATATATATATATATATATATATATATATATATATATATGCTATAATAGTTTATCTATATAATCATTCTCGTTGTTGAATGCTAGTGAAGGTGTTCCTATTTTAAGTGTACTGCGACGCTGTTGTTTTATAAAGTCTCACATTTCATTGTAGTTGTTATGTTTTCCAACATATTCCACGAATCAGGCTCCGCATTCATACTCAGACAACACACAATAAAAATACGTAGGTTGGTCTCGGCGAAATACTCAACCAACCCCGGGGTACAACCACAGAAATGAAGACACAATATAACATGATTCACACTTTTTAAAAGATATTGTAAAAAACTAGTAGTTGTTATTCAATATATTCACACATTTTGTTATTAAAATAAATGCTCATCTCCCCTCCCTCACAAAAAACAGCGGCTTTAAATGCAATCTCCTAGTACAAATAACTGGTACTTTTAAGAATTGCTTTTATCATAACATTATATGTATATATATATATATATATATATATATATATATATATATATATATATACGTATCAAGTGAAATTAAATTAATTCAAAATTTTATTATGAACTTTTTAGCATTATTTAAATGTTTAAAGTTTCAGTAAACAAACTATAGTGAGGAAGTATATCAATTTGTATCAGAAGGGAATAAACTTTATAAAAATGTAGATAAATCAACACCGTTAAAGTGTTAGCCAAATATAGATATTTCCTATATTATATTAATAATAAGATAGATAAAGAGTGTTTTATACAGTAGGGTAGTTATTTTTGATTTATTGCACAGACTGGAAACGTTTTTTTTCCTAGAGTTAGTTGTGTGCGAGATTTATGAAAGTGTCTCTATATATTATTCAAATAACCCCACTTGTCAATTTAGTTAAAATTATGGCATGGATACGAAAGCACATAAATTCATATATATATATATATATATATATATATATATATATATAGTTGATTCATATTGCATATGCTTTTGATATATAATCAATTTATTTAATTTACTTAAAAATATGTACAACCAATAATTTAAATAAAAAAGTTAATTCATGTGACCATATTTAAAAATAGTTTTTCTGTAGGTATATATATATATATACACGACTGTGTAAATTTTATTAAAAGAATAAAAAAGATATTTTCATGTAGCACAAAAATCGTTTCATTGTTGAATAATCAATTGGATTCTCGACATTTACTCGCACATATTTTTTAAGTCTTAAATTTACTGAATTAATCTCCGGTCTGATTTTTTTTGGGAAAAGTTAATGTTAAAGACATTGACTTAAAGTATTTTACAGTATCTTATGTGAATAGATGCCAGTTTAGTGTGTCAAATTAAAGTATCAAACAATTAATATAACGTTGTCATTCATTCAGTATCGCCACAAAATCTTCATAGTCGTACATACACGCAAAGAAAAGAGCATCTTTGAACTGAATTTTCATAGTCCATAAGGTGTTTGGTGCCAGGGAAGAAAAATCATTTCTCCTCGACATCTTAACTCAAAACAGTTGTGAAACAATTTTAAATCACTTCTTGATAGGCATCTTCTTACAGTTTAGCCACTGGAATAGTCGCGTCCTCTATTTTTTCATAAGTGGATGTAATAATAATTACTCTAGTTCCTGCCTGTTCCTCTCTACTGAATTTCGTACGCGTCTTTAAACAGGAAGATGATTAATGTCGAATAGAAATATATTATTAGGTTTAGACTATCAGCTGAAGATAGAAATGAGGCGGTAATTAATGATAGTTTTGTAGAAATATAGATTTTCTAGCTTTATGTCACTTTACATTTGTCAAGTCTGGATTAAAATCAACAGTGAATGATAGGAATTATCAATATTTTATATTTAAACTATTAATCACTCCTTATGGTAGTTCAAAAATAATTCTTATATTTTTATACTTTTGAAGTCTCTTAAAAAAATGTAAAAACATATATCATGTAGTCAATTCGAACACAAAATAGAAAAATAGCTTTCTATTATATGTATCATAATATGTTAAATTCTTTTGTAATTATTTCTTTACTTTGATAATTCTTTTGAATTTTAAAATAATATAAATGTATGCTATTTATCATATTAGTTATTGTTGAGTTTCAATGAACGTATTGTCTGTAGGATTTTTTTTCTGGATGATTCAAACAAAATATTTATTAAAAAAACATTGTATTATTGAAATATTCCATTAGGTTTGTTATGGGGTTAGTTATATAGCAATTATCCGTTGGAAATAACTTTAGAAAATTATTTTACATTCAAAGTTCTCTGTATTATTTTCATGAAAATAGTATAGAATTAAATTTTAACACACCGCACTACATTTCTGTATACGAAATTTATGTTTAAAAAACAAGAACAACTTGTTTGCTGTCCAAATATAAGCGGACACACTGTGAACATCGAGAAATTTTAATGATATTTATTCAACCATACGCAATGTTCTCAGTATATTCCAACAATGTGGTTTGTCAGGTCAACAGTGTATGTTCACTGAACCTATCTAATATTATTCTATCTTGTCGTTTGGAAATTATATCTAGGTTCTTTGTTCTTAAAGTATTGACATGGATTATGTAACCTCTAATATGATATCATTTTCGATGAAAATTTACGATAATTTAAGAACCGTTTTTCAAAAAGAGCGAATTTTGGAACAGTTTTATTATTTATTCAAACATTATTTAATGAATACAATTTAAAATAATCGCATCTGCTTTTAAATTCATTTCTGTTAATAAAATGAAATAATTTGTATATGCTTATACTGAAAATATATAAATATCTGATACTGACTAAACTTTTAATGACATACTTTGGTATTATTTAATTTTTGTTCAGTTTAGCAATGTCTACATTTATTAAAAACAGTTATTGCAAGTAAATAAACAAGAATATTTTTTTCTGTTGTTAAAATAAAATAGTTTAATAAATACGTCTTGTTGTTAAATAGGATTTTATGTTGAAACTGAAGATATAAGGTTTCCAAAAAAATAAATTAAATTTTTGTTTGTGTTTATTCGATGCGAAAAAATTTAAAACTTAAAAAACAATTCTAACGAATCAAATGATATTCAACAAGCTAAAATTTCTGTTTGATGTCAGTGAATATCGTAAATAAAAACGTGAAGATTAAGAACATGTTTAAGACATTTATCATGAGTAGATAATATTCTTTTTATGCAAACATATATTTTTATAAAGAATATGGTAAAAGCTGTCAAGAAAAAAATACCATATTAATTTATTTTTGTATTAATGTATACGAATATTAAAATTCATAAATATACTTTGTATATTAGTATATATACTCGTATATATATATATATATATATATATATACACACGAGTATATCCAATACTTAAAATTTCAAATTTTGATATTTTTATTCCTCGGAAATATTTAATATATTAGGTTGGCACAAAAATATTTGCGTTTTATGACCTTCAAATTCATATACATTTTTTTAATTTAAATGGTTTTAAGTGTTCCAGAACTGTTGGATGACTAACGCTTAACTTTTGTGTAAGCTGTCGAATTGTGCGTGTTTCTGATTCAACTAACGCTTTCACTCGGTCGTTATGAACTGAAGAAGGACGTCCACGACCTTCTTCTTCAAGGATCTTGTCCCCAGTACCAAATTTTTCAAACCAACGTTGTGCCGTAAGTTCCTTAACAATACAGATCAAAAACATCATTTAGTTTACGAGCAGTTTCTGTTGTTTTATTATCCGTTTGGAACGTATACAAAAAAATGCTCTTATTTGCTTCGTTTCCATTTTTAATGCCATAGCTCAATTTGAAGTAAAATTAATAAGAAAACGAAAATTGATGCTACGAAAATACAGACTGAAAATGCTTTCTTTGAAAAAATTAAGGTTATAAATTCAAATAACAAAACCCGCAATTATTTTCTTACCAACCTAATAAGATCGGTAAATAAAATTTAACCGTTCCTATATTTAGAAGTGACGTATTTTCAACAAAAGAAGTATATTTTGTTAAACATTTCCGTATAAAATACGTCCTTAAGTAAAAATCGCACCATTGAACATGAATAATGAAAGAACAATGATTAAAACCTTTTAAATATTGACAATGACTTTCTTTTTGACTCGAAAACATTATACTTTATTTTTTTAATTATAGAAATGCTTCGAGGTATTTTGTAGTATCGACCATTCTTGAAATTACATTTTTTAAATTATCTGTTCTTATTGTCTGCTGATATAAATACAATGAAATTTATTTTTCATTTTATCACAAAAACATTTAAAAAATTAAATAAATTATATCGCTTTTAAATATATTATCTGTGGGGAATTTTTTATTTATTTCCATCAACTTTCATATACTTTCAATGATTCACTTATACAGGTTTAATTCAATGTTGTATCAATTAAAGAGTAAAAAAGAAATGTAGCAATTTATATTTTATCAAGTTTATAACTTGAAAGTTTTTTAAAAGTTTCGATAAATAAATTATGTATTTACATAGTAAATTACGTTTATGTAAATATGATTGCTCAAGCGTAAGTACACAGTTTTTCATTAAAATATTTATTATACATTTTGAAACACTAATTTATAGATTATGTATTTATATTACTTATGAAAAAAAATATTTCTAAGAAAGATACTGATTATTAGTTTTAAACAATTTTTATTTTTATTAATTTTATAATTACTGAAAAATTGTAAATAATTTAATATCTGATTTTTATTTAAGTTGAAATATTTGTAGAATATAAATTGATTTTTTATACAGTAATATTTCCAGTTTGATTATAAATTCGGTTTATAATTCATAAGAGAATTTCACACATTTTTAAACTTTTTCATAAATATCTTTAAGAAAAATATTGTAAGACATTGGTTTTCTCTTAAATAAATTTAATAAAATGTCTTCAAGAACAGTGATACCTAAACATATTTCTACATAAAAAATTCATAAGCTGTTGAATTTTGTGAATAATTCAATTTCGTGTTTTCTTAATTGTATAATTTTTTCCTTTACCCTAATAGATTTTTTTTATTATTAACTAAATCGTTTAAAATATCATATGATTTGTCTTATATCAAAATGAATATAAAACGTTTATGTTAAAAAATATATAATTTTAAGTTTCTCTCAATAACTAAAAAATGGGCTCGCCGCTATGCATACATTTTATTTGTTTTGATTGGTTATTATCAGTCACATGATCAGTGTTCTGTTTAACGGTGTACAACGGAAGAGGGTATATGGTTTCAGTGTAATACTGATAAGAGAGATAGAGAGAATTTTCAAAATATTGTATTTACTGAAGCTCGAAAATAAAAAAAACTGTTACAAAATAATAACATTGTATTTTTGTTAAGTTAATTTTTATAAAAAATTTCAATAAAAAAATTATGATTTAGATTTAACATGGATTATTTGTGTGTATGATTTGTTAATTTCTGTAATTTGTTAGGGGAAGGGGGAGCGAGTGGTGGTTAAAGCCCGCCCGGGAGTGTGCTAGCGCAGTGAGAAGGTGGCAGAGACCACTACTAATAAAAAAATAATAAATTTCTATGTAAAATATATGTAGTTTGTTCTAAACAGGTTTTTCAAAACGTTTAATATTCAATTTAGAATTCATTTCAATCAGAACATTGATTATATAAACTTATAACATTCACTATTTTATAAATAGCTGAAATAATTAAAATCAACTTCTGACATGTGAGTTGCATGTTTTATTAATCATTTTTTTTGGACTCAAAGACCATTGTTTAAATAACAAGAATTAACTAGAGAGATAATCGAAACAGATACTCTTGAAGTGAGTAAAAATGTTTTAAACAAATAAATTTATTTTGAATCACTGAAACTGACAACTGATTTTTAATCACTGGAATAAAATCGTTATAACTAAATTGTTTGAATGAAATTTGACAGGAAATTATCTCTGAAAATAAAATCATTTTATAAGTTACAGTACTTAGTATTTGATTATATGAAACTCGAAACAGAAACTTTTCACTTATTTGAATTCCTGGAAAAAATTCGATCGTGGATTCAACCTCGTAAATGTAAGGAAAGAAATATGATTTCCATTAGGAATTCAATTATTATTTGACATGTCGAATCCGAACGTTGCGCAACACTGTCGAGGAAATTTCTTATATTTTCTATAGGAGTGAAACGACAAAATGCTAATATTATAGTCAAAGTTATTTATCATTTGACCTCGTTTCGCAATTGAATCATAAACTATTTTATAAAGAATGGTTTATTTAGTTTTTCTATTTATAATCCTTTTCATAAATAATTTCTGTATACTTTATACAAAATAATAAGTAATTTTAAGTGTATTTTTAATCTTTCTTGATAATTTTTAATTAAATTAATTAGTGAATTTGAAAGTCATTTTAGGATATCTGAAAATAAATTCAAATAAACATATATTAGATATTACATTAAAAAAATGTTAATTTAAAAGCAATAAAAAATAGTTTAGCACTAATTTAAATATATTTTTTAATAATATTAGGTTGGTAGGAAAATAATCGCGGTTTTTGTTTTCTGAAATCTAACTTTATTTTTTTCAATGAAAGTGTCATTTCATCGTGTTCATGTTAATATCATTTTAATGTGCATGTTTCAGTATGTATTTTGGTTACATCGACTTTGGTTTTATTACTAGTTTTGTTTCAAATCGAGCTATTGAATTAAAGATGGAAAAGAAGCAAATAAGAGCAAATTTTTGTACGAGTTCAAAACGGGCGGTAAAGCAGCAGAAATTGCTCGTAAACTAAATGATTCTTTTGATGTGGGTATGATTAAGGAATGTACGTCACAATGGTGATTCCAAAAATTTCGTACTGAGGACGACAGTCTTGAAGATGAAGAAGGTCGCGGGCGTCCTTCTTCAGTTCATAAAGACTAACTGAATACATTAGTTGAATCAGAACCATGCACAGCAATTCGAGAGCTTGCACAAAAGTTAGTCGTTAGCCATCAAACAGTTTTGGACCACTTAAAACAACTTGGATAGAAAAAGGTATATTGAATTTGAAAATGAATTTGGTCATAAACCGTAATTAATTTTCTACCAACGTAATATAAATGTTAGTATGTGAATACTGAAAAAGTTCAAGTATTAAAAAATTAAAACTCGTGAAAACTTTTAAAGTTTTATTTGTGATACATTTTTCAAAATACAATTAATATTTCCAGAAAGTAAAAATATATTTTTCTGATAACAAAACAAAGAGCAAAATAATTGTTAGTATAAAAAATATAACTCTGTTGTTTTCAATTCGAAATTCGATATAAAAAATTAATATAAATACATCTGCATGTACGAAATCTGCTCCGTATTTTCTGAGTTCACTGAAATAAACATTTGGAATAAATTGTAATAATTTATATTGAATTCACAACACATATACAAAGATTACACAACGAACAAACATACGTCGTGTTTTCGAAACTGTATTTTAATAAATTTCACTTGATTGAGATAGTAACGAATTTTACAGAATGTAGAAACTTTATTTATAAACTTCACTGTTCACGGATGTTTGCTATGTAACAGTTTGTCGATAAAATGTTATAGTATGAGAATATATTTAAAATGTTTCATTCATTGTTGAATCCTGCAATGTAATATATAATTTCATTACTAAGAAATATTAGTTGAAATATGCAATTTGTTAATAATATAACTTAATACAGAGTGTTATAGAAAATTAAGAATCTCTTTCGAAAACATAGAACAGATATCACATTCAAGATTTTTTTTATTGTATTTTAATATAATATTTTTTTCACATAAAATCTTATAACATTTAATAATGAATGTAACATTACATTTTTTTTTGTAACATAAATTCTTAACAATTAATATCACATTTAAGTACATCTATTTAAGAGTTATCTCCATTACATTTAATGAGAAAATTTTAACAGATACTCGTAAAAATAAGTTTTACTGTTTTGATGAATCGAACAGTAAAAATATCTTAAGTCGTCCATCCAAACATTTCTCTCTTTTATAACGCAATTATTAGAATCGACAAATTAATCTGATTAGTTTTTAAAGCAGAAATTTGTATTGAGTAAGGTAACTATAAATATTTTCATTTAATTCCCGTATAAAAATTACTATTTTTAATTAGAAATGCATGAAATTTATCGATTTATAAAAGTGAAGAATGTGTACAGAAATTTATTATTCTTTCGAATTTCTATAGGTTTTCAAAACGGATAATAAATCATACTTATAAGTCATTATATTCCAGTATATATATATATATATATATATATATATATATATAAAATATACACTCTTCCACAACATTAAGCTTCTCTTCATCGGATCATCCAAATATCTTTTTTATAAATTTAATTCCAATTTTTTACTATAGAATTATTTTAACCTCAAAATTAAATTCTGCATGAGAACTAAATTAAAATTAAAACTAAATTCATTAAGAACGCAACTGTTTGAAACATGAATATTTAAATTTAAGGATATTTTAACATATTTGTCACATTTTTTAATATATACATAAAGACAATTTTGTATTCAAAGAACGAATATTATTTGAAAATGGATTCTAATTTATACAGATATATCAGACTGATTAAAAAGTTCATTCCCTTTTTTAGTATAGAAGGATGTTATATTAATTAACAACTAAGAAGTTGCTATCGATATTCAGAGTCTTCAAAGTGATATACAAAGTTTTGCATTGGAGATATCTGGAATGTCTTCCAAAAAATGATAATGACAATATTGTAGCAAAATTTAGAATAACTGACATTGTACTGTTAGCCAGATTATCAATACATAGTTTCTCTATAGTCAAGGACAAGTAGTTGGACATTTGGAGAAATTTGGGTACATATTTTTCTTTGATATTTTGGTATCGCGTTCAAAAACTAAACTTTTTTTTAATAGATAGTATCTCTGTTTGTGATTTGATTTCAAATGACGACTAGAAAAGTACATTTTTAAATCAGTTAGTGATCGACGATGAAAAATTGATCTCTAAGTCAAATTGGATCAAAAAAACATCGTTGAGAAAGTGAGATGGGATTATTAGAGAATCATTCACTATGATCTCTTAATCAGCAACTAAATTATCTCAACGGAGAAGTCTACTTATGATTTGAATACAATTATCGAAAAAAACGACAGATATGGACGAGAAAAAAGTAACGGTTGGCTTTATCATAAAAATCCAGTCTGTATATGTCTCTGTTAATTAAACAAAACTAGCTGAAACTGGATTACGATGTTTATGTCATCCTTCATATTCATCAGACAGTTCTTTTCCGAAATATCGTTCGTTCTGATCGACCTGGAATAGTTTGAGTTGGAAAGAATTTGATAATTTAGAGACTTATAATAACCATTACGGTACGCTTATTGAAAATACAGCTTAGTTTTTTTTTCTATAAAATTATAAAATTATTAACTATGTACTAAAGTCATACAAAATGGATATATATATATATATATATATATATATATATATATATAATACTGAATAAGATTGTTTTTGTAATAAATGTAAAAAAATTATGTTTCATTTATCTTTAAAAAACAGACGAACTTTTAGATCAGTCTGATATTTATTGAGATTAAATGAAAACCGATCCTGAATTTAATATCTCTTAATTTCGAATCGTTTCGAAATCTTCTTTTTAAACATTCTTAAACGATTTGTTTAAGAAAAAATATATACTGGAAAATATCAATGTACATATTACTTAAATGATTCCTTTTTCTAGAAATTGATTGAATTTGAAAACTGTTTCGAAACAAGATTAATCAATTAAATTTATTAAAAGAAACTTAATGTAAAGAGAGAAGCAGTTGAAACGAAGAGAACATAAGCTGTAAAAGAGGTAAACATGATAATTTCATCACTTATACGCGGTTAATTAATTAAAAATATTTCTGATGAGAAGAAAATTGTTGCCTTATTAAAATATTTATAGATGAATTTTAATTTATTATGCAATAATTAAATTGTTGATGTAAATAACTTTTCGTTACCTAAAATGTAGAGGCATTTATCGATATTATAGATGTTTTACAAGTGAGTAAACTCATTTTTATTTTGAATTTCTTTATAAGAATTTTTAAAATTTTCATCTTTTTATATAAAATATTTTCAATTCTAATTTGATTCTGGAATATAATGATTTAGAGATTAAATAAATGAAAATAAGAATAAATATAATTAATCAATAGATTCGTAGCTATTTTTATTATTATTTTTATTATTTTTGGCTATGTATAAAAAGCGTTTATTCTCAAAAATAAGTTCTATTAAGTTACTCTGTACCAAAATATGCTTTTCGAAAATTTTTATTTGAAAGATGAATGCTTAAGAAGTAGTCGATAATGTTGATTAATAGAGAATTGTGCATGTTCTTTCGAAAATTATTTATATATATATTATAATATTGTCAGGATAAATTATTAAATCGTTTGGTATTACTTTGGATTATTTTTATCGTTTAAATAATAATTTGAACTAGAATGACTATTTTTAAGATATTTTAATTTTATATTTAATTTTTAACTTTTAAGTAGGAAGATTTTTATTTTTGGATTTTCGTGGTTTATTCAAATATTTATACACACATATCCACATATACACTCATTTATATATATATATATATATATATATATATATATTTCTTTGTCTGTAAAATAAAACAATGGAAAGTTAAATGATGTAGTATGTAAATACTGACATAGAAAACAAACATTAAAAATATTTTTTATAAAATAAAAATAAACGTGTTGTGTAAATAAATTATAAATGAATTTCTGAACGGTTTTATTTAATAAACTAAATAAATAGCGTTATGTACATGGTTATAGAGAATATTTTTATACCTTAAGCAAACGACACGTTTAGCGTCCTCAATGAAAATTTACAAAGATTGAATAAAATATTGTCTACAATAAATCTTTTTTATATTTTTAATCGATGAACTACACCCTATAATATTCTTTAGAATCAGTTTTGATACTTGTGTCACCTTCAAATAGGCTGGAATCAACTGCAGATATATATTAAATGTTTTATATGCATCTTGTTAGAAAGGGTGATATATTTTTAATATAATGAAATCTCGGTGAGAGATCTAATGATTAAAGCTCGAAGAGATTAGTGTGACGACGGTATCGTTTAAGGCAAGATAGTAAAGAATAGAATAAGAAGTAGGATCAATGTTTTCGTGTTGATATAACACAATAAAAACTGTGACAAAAGACGAGGATTTTAATCGTTATTATTTTTTTTTTAATTTTTTACCACTGTTCTCAATAATGTCAATAGAGAATAAAAATAAAACACTTGTCCCTTTCTGGAACCTACAGTACAATATTTATTGTCCTAATCATATATACTATAATTCTCATGACATCAGAAAATTATTATATAATATAAACAGTGAAACTATTTTATGAATTCTGATAAAAATAGGAAAAGTACAGAAAACTTATAAACATTTTTTTACACAGACAGAAAAGTGAAAAATTAATGAGTATTTTTCCTATTTATTTATTAATCGGAATGAAATTAATTTATTTTTGAATAGAATTACATGATAAAACATTTGAATTGAAAATGAACTGCTTCTAATTATCACTGTTTGTTGTGTTCAGTGAATAAATCATGCAAAATCTGTTCGATGAATAAATCGTGATGAAACACTAAAACGCATGTTAAAAATAATGAAATGTGTGATCCGAGTTTGATACTCGATTGTTCACATGATAAATTATAAATTTCATACAACAGTTGATATTGTCGCAATATTATGAATGAATTAATAAAAAATCGGTCAGTAAAATAGATTATAACTTTATAATCATTTCATTAAATTCTTTAAACGTACTCTTCTTGATTCCTCGTTTTCTACGACCTATTCTCATCTTCAACGGAATGTTGGGACAGTTTAGTAGACACAAATTGACTAAAGGTCACTCTCATATCGTATAAAATGGAAAATATAAAAAATATGTTACATAAAATACTACAATAAAATTAAATTAAATCCTAACTTTGATTCAAACAAAGGGCAAATTTTTCTCATCTGGAGTGGCATAAAAATATTTTTTGTTTCAATTTCTTGTTCCATCATCAAAGAAAAAAAATAACTTTTTTTGTTTTCATTTACAGACAAGCAACATAATTATATTTAGATATCACAATCATGCATACATTCGCACATACTTTCAACTTACTTACAATTATATTATTCGACTATAACATTGGATTTTTATTGGTCCTTATGAATTCATATTTTGCGAAATGCACTCTTGTACATTTTCCGTATAAAAGGAAAACAAGAAAATGATTATATCTAGTGTTAAAACTATTTTGTCACATATTCAGATCTGCAAGTTCGGTTTTACATTCATTAAAGGTAAATAAATAAATAATCGCGTTAAATAGATACTTTTTTTCGTATTTTTTTTCTTCTTATTCGATTTATTAAAACATCAGTAAAATGTATGAATTTCAGTAAATGTTTCTAGATAATGGTTAAAAATATCACATAATTTAATTCACGAATAATTGTTTAGTATCACGTTATCAGGTTCTGATTTAATTGTATGGTAAGTAGCTTAAACGAGTTCTAATATATATATATATATATATATATATATATATATATATATATATATATATATATATATATATATATATATATATCTTTATATGTCTTTTATCTATTTGTGTTTCTCTTCTATGTATATTTATTAAAGTAGAGACACAAATTTCAATCAAAGTAAATTTTATTTTCGAAACTTTCATTTTCTTATATAATATATTACCAGAGAGCATATTATTTATATATTTTCTCATCGTATGTTATATAATTTTGAACTCTATTTTATAAAAAAGGAACAGTGAATAAATATATTTATTATATAAAAATGTAGTACGTTCCATAAATCAACTTTACATTAGTTAAAATATAGTGTTTTTTTTTCTGTTTTGTGTATATTATGCAAGTCGATTTCAATAAATATTATATATATATATATATAATATTTATTGGTATTTACATTAATTAACAAATAAATATATGAAATTAGATCTTGAAAAAAAAAATTAGTTCCAGTTAAGCCAAAAATGTTTAAAATTTTAACAATAGAAAAACAATAAAAATTAAAATAGTTAAAAAAGTATTTGTAATGAATACACATTTCAAAAAGTGCATTGTTTTATGAATGAGAAACATAGAATCATAATGAAGTTCTTATCTAAAAAGTAAATGAAATTTATTATTTTAGGAAATTAAAAAAACTGATATTCTGCTGTTAAAATAATAAATAAGACATTTGCAGACAATATATCAATGATAATACTTTTCTTCTTTTTATTTTTTTTTGTCTCGAATTTAAAACAACTATTTTCATGTTTACTTTAATTTCAGAATAGTCGAAAGCTTCAAATGTTTATCAGGGAAGAAAACATATTTTAGTCATCTGTCGAACGTTTGGAAACTTGTTAAAAAATGCAGTGGGTTATATTTTCTACTCAGTACTGGAAATTTTCTTTAAATATTACTTGAGATTTTCGTATAGGTTTGGCTTAACTAAATTGTTCTGGCCTGACTAGACTCGACCAGATCTGTTTGTCCTAATCAGATCTGATAAGATTTAATCAGATTTGACGTGAAATGGTCTGATATGACCAGAACTGATCAGACACGATCAGACCTAACCTATTAATCCCAAATTAATTTTATGTGGAAATGCGGAAACATTTTAATACGAAAAATTATATTAAATTTTATACTGTATTGCTGAGGTTGCTAGTGTATTAAGTTCAATTAAGACAGTTAATTAAATATAATGAATGACCTTACTGTGTTTCGGGCACATTGACTGCAGGTACTTTCATATAATGCGTTTATCGACTGACTTATTTATAAAATAAAATTTTGGTAAATTCGTATTCAAACTTTGAAGATGAAATTAAATTTAAAAAAAGTATTGGCTTATTAAAATGTTAAAGTACTAAAATAAAAGTGTATGAATATTTAAAAAAGTTGCAGCGACTTTATGTTTGTGTTCAAAGTTTCAAGTCGACATTGTCTTGAAACTCTTAGAAGTTTAATAAAGTACAGAAATTGTTGATTAAGCGTTTCAGTTCAGTGTGTTTGAACTCGACTCTTACAGTAAACAACGTTTATAAGTCATAGTAAACATTCAATACAACAATATTGTTATTTGACATTTAAATAGGAGACTGGTATCTGGTATCAGAATTCAGAAAAAACATAAATACTACATTAATATTATTTTCAGCGTGTTTTGCAACAACAATAACGTCTGAAAATATTTATGCAAAGTTTTGGTTTATTTCACCCATATATCTTACTAAATCCGATGAACTGAATTCTGTTTCATCTAAATCTTGTAAACTTGAATTACTAATCGTGTTGCCGCTATCTAAACTTTCGTGCGTAGTGAAATCTTGAAAACCTTTCTCACAGTCTGAATCGTCGTTCATATTAACCGGCCTAAATATAAATCCTAATTTTTGAGCAATTGTTTCGAAATTAACATGATGCAAATTTGGTACTTTGCGAGTGTGTTTGGCTTTTTTTTTGATCACAACCTGACTCAAAGGTATACCAAACGACGTGGAACGTTTAATGGTCGTTACTTCATTGTCAATATTTTTATTAGTACAGATAGATACAGGTACATTAAATTTACTCACAGTTGTCATCACTGTGATTTGATTCTCACTGTCTGAAACAGATCGTGAGCTACATCCGTGTGACAGTGCCGTTGATTTTATACGACGTAAATTTTCTGGACGGGCCACGTACGTTTTCCACATCTGCGCTGGGGCCGTCGTTGATGTATGCATTTGAATCCACAGTTCATTTTCGTTCGACGAATTCGATTTTTGGCGATTCAAGTCCGGCGCTGTTTTGTACTGCGACGGTGTATCTGAAGATTGATGGAAATCGTTCTGGTGCCGGTCGTGTTGTGCAGGAGGTGGTTCCGACATCACACATCGATGGTTCACACGTAATGATGCATTGTTTCCTCGTGATAGAGCGCTGTACGTTAATCGTCTAGATATGTCACGGCTTCGTTTATTTTTATCGCACAGTTGAGCCAAAGTTGACTGTAACATAAAATTTCGTATAAAAGTTAAGGATGAGTCGAGGAAATGAGTACTGAATTGTGGATTTATGTCATGTGTGCTTTTTATGTACAGCAAACATGTAGGAACCATATTTTCAATTCCTTAAGTTATTAAATCAAATAATGAATAAAATAATGAAATACAAGATAGAACATTTCATACATTTCATTCATAGAACGTACAGAGTTATTCATTAATTCAAAATTTTACTTTCCGGTATTTATAATATATATATATATATATATATATATATATATATATATATATATATGTATGTGTGTATTGTTTAATTATTTATTAATAAATAAACAACATATATATATATATATATATATATATAATAAATATTATTAATTAAAAAGTTATTTACAATCAAGCAGTCAAAAACATTAACAAAAATAATCTTTAAAATATCACTCATAAAAACATTTTACTTTCTATTATTTTTTAAATGAAAAATTATATAGATATGCTCTAAATTTAATATATGTTGTTTGCCATGAAATAATTATATAACAGGTTAGCATTGACGTGAAACATTCATTGCCCTCTTCCATTTATTGAAAATGCACCCTTCCCACATTTTTATACTGTACACCAATAAAGACGAACGTACACTCTATCCTTTGCTCATCGTTAAATACATTGTAGATATCAAGTCCATGACTAAATAGATCAAAGTTGCGTACGGTTTTAACAATTACATAATGCAGCTGTATTGAATGTGACACATTTACAGACTAGTGCATAGGTAGGCGTATGGGTGAATGCTATAGTTCTTTTCATCACGTACTATTATTTTAGAAAACTTTACATTAAATCTGTAAATATTTAATTAATACGCATAGTTAACCGGTTCGTATTTCTGTATTCGTTTCGTATATATTTTATTATAAACGTGTCGTGTATTTGCATTATAAAAACAGTAACAGTGTGTGATTTTATTTAATAACCTGAACGAGTGCTTTGATCTTCTGCAATTACGGTATGTATCTATGATAATATTATTAATATATGATAATATTTTGAATTTGTATTCAATAATTTGAGTTATTTAGATTGATAATGCCTATGTTTTCTTATGTTACCAAAACTGATTGAGAGTAAAATGTATTTTGATTATCTTATTTTCAGCGTAGAAAGACTATATATATATATATATATTTGTATATATATATGTATATATATATATATATATATTTGTATATATATATATATATTTGTATATATATATATATGTACATATATATATATATGTACATATATATATATGTACATATATATATATATATATATATATATATATTTGTATGTATATATATATATTTATATATATATATATATATATATGTATATATATATATATATATATATATGTATATATATATATATATGTATGTATATATATGTGTATATATATATATGTAAATATATACGTATTTTTTGTGCTAAAATGTGCTAATGTTTTTCATAAAGAATAATAAACCATTACTTAAAATCATATAAAACAGAATTTAATTCTAGTAAAAATAATTTAGATATAAAGATGTGATATTTATAATTTTAACGTTGTTTTTTTTTCGTAAAACTGTTACTTGTCTATAAACTGCATATTTTTTCTATTTGGAGCATGGTTTATGTTTAAGAAAAGGTTTTTTCTTAAAGAAAAAATATTCATTGGACTTTTCGCGATGGTAAAGAAAAAAATTAATTTTAAGCTATTGAGTAAAAAACGAAATATTTTTATATAAAAACAGCAAGGAATTTTTAATTAAAAAAAAAACACGTTTTTCATGTATACAAAATATACAAATTTTTATCCAAAAAAAGTTTTATTATTTTAATCATATTATATATATATATATATATATAATTAGGAGAATATTATTTAATAAGTTTCATATTTTTTTTTCCAAAAATTTCATATTTATAAAACTTTAACAGAAATAGTCAGTTGTATTCTTTCGATGCTGATATTATGTATTATTTCGTTTCAAATATATATGAAATAACAATTGAAAAGTTTTCATTTCATACAATTGTACATGGAGTAATAGACAAAGAATAAAATTTGTAACGCCATGTACTAAAAATGTAATGTTGTTAGAGTTGTACCAAAAATATTTTATTTTTATTATGTTTTCTAATTAACAGTTCTGAAAGTTTTAATGATATATAGTTAGTTATTTTAATTAGGTCGTTTAACTTGAAAATATATATTATTTTTCAAAAAAATCAATTTTAATACGTTTGTTGACATGTGTACGTTTGTCATATGAATACATTTTCTATAGTATGTTATTTTTAGATTTCACAATTGTGTAAACATTTATTGTCAGATAGCTAAATATTTGGTTCTGACAGTACTATTTTGTAAATATAAAAAACTACTCTTTTTCTCTTCCTCTCTCTCTCTGTGTATATATATATATAATTTTGAGTGTTAGTTCATATCTACCGAATGTTCAGATAAAGTAAAAAAAAATGTTATCCTCAAACCGCTTAAATGATATTTTTATTCAACGCTTTTTATTCGCTTTTCAGAATATTTTTCAACGACAAAATAAAGTTACAGTTGAGTATTATGTTTATGCTCCTTGCTCGAAAATGTTAAATCCGTTTTTGAATAAAGTGTGTTTACAGAAAATATTCATAGCTTGCATATATAAATTGTACTTTTCTTCTAATGTTAATCTTTCTGTCTAAGACCAAATCTGAAATATTAACAAGAAGAATATGAACATGAGTAAACAAATTTTAATTTATACATGAATATTATATTATAACTGTGATTCTCAGAAAAAGTTCTACAAATATTGTGTATGTATTTCACTTTCTTTCTCTTTCCATATATCCATATGTATATATATATATATATATATATATATGTAAAGAGAAAGGTGTATATGTATACATGTTTTGTATGGTATACATTACATACTAAAGTTTTGATATTGTATCAAATTTTAATGATGCTAGGTGGATTGTAAATGTCTTGTTTCTGCAGTAATTTTTTTCAGATATATTTTTAGATAGATTTTATTTTTTATTGTGCTATCAATGTAATAGCAGATGTAAATCTTATCTAATGAGAACAAAAAAAATTAAATAAATTAAGAGAATATTAGACAAATCACATTCATCCAGTTTAGTGATGAAAATGTTATTCAACCCCAAAGAAAGATGATTATAATGTACAAAAATCTTTTCTTTAAAGAGTGACAAAATTGGTTTAAAATATTAACCCTTAACGGTCAAAAGGTCCCAATATGGAGACATGTAAAGAATTTAGTTTTCATTTCATTTACTTATCATTGCTGTAGTTTTTTTTTTATCAAATATTGCAACTTATTACATTAGATAGTTAGTTGATCATGCACTGACAAGAAATATTTACAGTTATATAACGTTTTAATACGTGAATATTATGGCAGTTGCACAACAGTTTTGTCGCAATGATATTCAGTGTAGTTTTGTTATTTAGAAGGTTACAACGTGTAAATATTATATATTTGTGATCCCTGAAGTATGTTCAAATAGAAGAATCAAACATCCACATATTGTTCAACATGTCCCACGAATCCATCCTTATACATTGGCGACTCCTTTGAAAAATATCATACAAAAATTATAAAAATTAATTTTATTTATAAAATTAAAAATCAACTAAATATCTTCAATTTATATCTAAATAAACCAGTTTAAATGTGTTATTTAAGTTTTTATTCTTATACATGTTTTGTAAGCTTTCACCTAATTTTCTGTCGTCTTATTGGCTTGTATTACAAAAAAAAAAAACTCTCGACCGTTAAGGGTTAAATTAATTACTTTTATATTTACAATAAATATTTATTTACTGATTTTGTCATTTCATTATTAACTTAGTTTTTTTCAAAGACATTATTTCTTATAAATAATATTTCAATTAAAAACAGAGTGTTATTTAATAATGTTTAAACTGTTTAGACAACTTTTTCTGAGCATAGATTTTGTATTAAGTATTTGTTAAATTAAACAAATTTATTGTTAAAAAACATTTTTCAAACATCCAAATTTCATAGTTTGTTAAAGATACATAATTAAAATTTATTTTTCCAATAAATTCGATGTTTAATTCATTTGTGCACTTCATCTAGCTAATGTATTAAAAAAGATTGTTTTCTGTGAAAAAGATATTCAATCACAATTCTTAAAGAATACTGAAATATCTTGTCATTATTTCAATTTCTTTGATTATAAAACGACGTTCTGTTAAATAAATGAAAAAGTTCTCTTTAAGAATCTGACTTTTTTTCAATATGAAACCGTTTCGAAACAAAGTGATTTGAGCAAATAGTGAAAAAGTTTTATTTACAAGATCTCTCATCTCTGATTACAAGACTCTTTTAATGAAAACGGTTCAAATTGTAGCCTGTTATGTTTAGAAATTCGAATTTGTGTATACGGCTGACATTAATGTAACTCAATGCTTCTTGATTTTTATTTAAATTTAATTTTGATGTTATTTAAATGAGCTGTATTAGGATTTTATTTAATTAGAATTTATCTTATGTTAATATTCAATTTAAAAGTATCTTAGACGATCTGATGCAGAAAATTTCTCCACAGATGAGATCAAAAATCATGAGATAATACAATAAACTTTCAGTGTTACAAAAATAATTTCAGATAATTAGTGTTTTCTTTTGTAAATATATAAAAGGAAATGTTTATAATTATTTTTATTTCTGTGGTCATTACTTTGAAAACAATTAATTAAATTATATAAATTAAAATTTTATTACAATTTGTATTTATTTATCTTCATTGACTGTTCTTTGATTTGAATGTATGAAAATTGAAGACATGTTTTGAAATTTGTATCAGTAATACAAGAAAGTTATTGAAACCGTACAGGATATTTATAAATGTAACTAATTAATTCGTAAATTTAATTTATAAATGCCGTTATAAATTCATAGAAATTGATTTCATGGAATTTCTATTTTTTGAGAAAGAAAATGTTAACAGACGATTTGTCTTCGATGGCCAAATATTTTTTAAATTTGACATATATTATAAAGTAGTGCGTAAAGAAGAACACAGTAATATTTTCCACGTAGGCATGGTTATTAAAGATTGTTATCAAAATATTTTTTTATCGCCTTGCATGATTTTTTATTAAAAGCGTGTGATATTTCTTCAATGAAAAAAGATTTTACGTAAGTATATATGTCAACATTTTTTTATAAGAAACGATTTTCAACGAATTGAGTATATAATTAGTGTTCTTTGAAGTTGAATGTTTTTTTTTTTAAATTAGTATAGCCATTTATTCAAGAATAAATATCAAATATAAAATTGAACATTTGAAAAATATTGATATTTATATTTTCTTAATAAAATATTTGATTAGTATATTTCGTTAAATTAAATTGAAACTCTATTAAAATAAAAACATAAAAAGAACGAAATCGAAAATAAAACAAAACTTCTGTATTTCTTTTCTTCTCTAGGTTGAAGATTAATCATTATTCATTATATGTTTATATTCCGCTGTTGTTTTTTCAAATAAATAATATAGAATTCATGAAAGGAAAAAACAACATTTCAAAATGAAATATAAGAATTTATACCAGAACTTTTTCGTCGTTCTGTGCACGTATTCTTTTTCTGTTCATATATTTTTCTTTTATTCTTAATATTTATAATCATATCGATACGTGCAGATTTCTCTTTGAAACTTTGTTGAAAGAACTCGAAGGTTTATTTTTCAATACAAATTAATTATTTATACATTTTCAAGTTCGCTAGATTTACAATTTATTGTTTATCGTGTATAAAAGTTTTTGTTATTTAATTTTAAAGAAATGAATGTTACTTTCATGATACTTTATTAAAAATGTTCTGTTCAATTCTCAAGGTATTATTTATATTGAAATTTTTTTTGATTTATAAAACTATCCTATATTTATTCATTTTTGACGGTTGATTAGTTTTGTATCAATAATTATACAACGAAATTGACTAAATTTAAAACTGTATCAAATTATCGATTCGTGTCACTAAGAATTAAAATATTTCGGTAAAGTGGTCTGCGAATTATCTAATAGTATAAATAATTCATACAATAATATTATAATTCGATGTTTATGTTATATAAACACAACGTTTTAAAATTTACAGAGTGAAAATCGATACTGAGTTTCAAACAGATTCAGTTAAATATAATTTAATTTGGGTTCATCCTCGAAGACTGCAGCACTTGACGTCTTTCACTTGTGATACTTAAATTCTTATTTTCATCCTTCACCCATTATTTTGTCGACCTAAATTATTTACGGAATTGTATTCATCCTTTATGTACTCTACTAGATGGAATGTTTAACTCGTGTAGGTGTTGGGTTATAAAAGGAATTTACGTCAATGATGTATTATGAGATATACAACGCGTTTAATTGTCAACTTTATATATATATATATATATATATATATATATATATATATATATATATATATATATATAAATCGAATATTAGATACAAAAGTTACTGTTAGAAGATTACCAGTATGCATATAAAATTATTTAAGAATAAATAAATAAATATATTAGGTTCGTAGACAAATAATTGCAGTTTATCACCTTTTTTATACTTATGATTTCGTTGACGGATTGTCTTGGTGATATTCGTCAATATGGATCATTAGAGTGACTGTTCTTCACCACGAACGATATATATATATATATATATATATATATTGAGATGATCCAAAAGAATGAAAACCAGGAGGACAGTGTTAAAGTAAAAGTTGAAAGAATTAATATATTGGAATGATTTCCAAAAATATGATAAATAATTTATGTTTAATTATAATCTCATAAATCAATATTACACTCTCAATTATTAAATTCTGTGGTATTGGCTTGAAAAGATTCATATCTATTTATCTCTCTAGACATCTCTCGATATCTCTTACACATAGATAGATAGATATATTGTGATTTTTTTTTAATTTAAGTGATTTTAAGTGGTCCAAGATTATTGGATGACTAACGACAAATTTTGTGTAAGCTCTCGAATTGTGTGTGTGGTTTTGATTCAACCAACGCCTTGGTCGTTGTGAACTGAAGAAGGACGTTAGCGACGTTTTTCATATTCAAGCCTCTCATTGCCATCATGAAATTTTTGGAACCATCATTGCACCGTATTTTCCTTAAAAGTACCCATACCAAAAGCATCGTCTTGTTGACTAGCAGTTTCGGCTGCTTTACCACCCGCTTTGAATTCATATAAAAAATATGTTCTTATTTGCTTCTTTTTCATCTTTAATTCGATAGACTAATTTGAAGCAAAATTAATAATAAAACCAAAGTCGATGTTATCAAAACACAGACCGAAAAATACATTTTAAAATGATATTAACATGAACACAATGAAATGACACTATCAATGAAAAAAATAAAGTTAGAAAAAAATTCTACATTTGGAATATAGATATTTTATTGTTTTTTGATCGACTATCAAAACTAAACTGACTTTTTGAGTTATTATTATCTCTTTGACTATGCTGGTTTAATAAAATCATTAATTATTCAAAATTGTAACTGCATGTTTTCATACCTGTAATTCCGTTTACACGTTGTCCTATTGCTCATCATCCTTTTGAATCTAGTAGTGAATAGGGAAATTTAGCTGATACAAAAAACGAGAACAAACAGGAAACATCAGTTATTATTCAATTAAAACCAAAGTATTAGTAATCATTATATGTTCTAAAATTAAATAAATAATTAAATTCAAAAATACAAGTGCGACGAAAATGCGAATAAATAAATATGTTATATGATAGACCTACATAAAAATAATTTTATGATTATTTAAATTTATTAGTTAGCTAAACGGATATTATTAAAATTCAATATTGTTCAGTTGTAGCATTTTTGTAACAAGCCTAAAAATATATTTGCTTTCGTGTCGACACGAAAAATATATAATTTGTCACTTGAACATTTCCAATAATAAATAAAATTAATACAATATTCATTCATATGACAAAGTATGAAATTCGATGACGAAAATATTGTTCTTCATTCGTTTAACTCAATATGCAATAACTCAGTGTTTAATTAAATTGTTTACGCTGTACCAACGAATAATCGCAGTAAGTAGCTTATTTTCTGTGGACATTTTTACAAAGAACTGTTATCATTTCGTTCAATAACAATCATTATTGATTTTCTTGAACAGAATATATATTTATTGTAAGGTTTTTAGGAAATACAGTTCTATTTGTGTTTATTTAATTGAAAAATATATTACGGTATATATATATATATATATATATATATATATATATATATATATATACTTATCTATGTGTGTGTATTATGCTCTTCTGAAAAGAATAATAACAATGAATTATAATAAAATCAAATTGATTTTGAAAGTAGTATCAAATATACATTTTTTTCAATTATGAAGTATATTTCGTGATGTATTTTTCAATTTGATTAAATTGTCATTTTCAAAGAAAAACAAAGAGCTTTAAAGGAATTGTACTATATTTCATATATAATTTTTTGCACTTTTTATATATTCTTTATATATATATATATATATACACACACATATATATATATATACATATACATACATATATATATATATATAGAGAGAGAGAGAGAGAAAGAGAGATATAATATTATGTAGAAGGTATCAAAATGAAAACAATAATCCTTTTATTGAAACCGAAATGGAATAATATGTAAACAACAGATAATACGTATTTATTTTTATGTTCTTTGCATTGCAAACATTTTTCAACAATTGTTATATAACGCATCAATAGAAAAAATCTATTCATTTTGACAGTTTGTAGATTCTTCAAAAGATCGTTTTCCATCTTTTTGCCCCGTCAAAGCAATTCAGAGGTTCATGCGTTGGTTTGCATTATTTTTCTTTGATAACTTCGATTAGATACTTGTTATAAATAACCATTTGAATAATATTGTATATGTATATATATATATATATATATATATATATATATATATATATATATACATACATACACACACGAATGACCTTCAATATTATTGCAGATTTAGAATCAAAATAGATCAAGTAATAAAACATAGTCTTCATATTGACAACTAAAGTTGAGATTAAATAAAAAATGTGTGTTAATTCGTTATCGAAACTTGTCACTTATTGACATCTATTTGATAATCAATTTGAAATTCATTTAGATCTTTTTATGTAAAATTCCATAGTCCAATTTTTTTCAATAAAGAATTATTTATAAATTAACAATCTGACCTATTATTCTACATCGAATTCGAAATAAAATTATCTATTTATGTAATTTGAAACGTAATAAATGACGAAAAAATGCGAGAATTACGTACACAATTTCGTCAAGTTATAAATATGTCTCTTAGAATCTCTTTTCTATGATTGATGAGACCAAAATATTCGATAAAATCAATCACTCTGAGATATTAGTTTTATTATAGATATAAAAAAACACAACTTATAAACAACAATAGCGGACAGACTTTGCGACGAAACTGTAATCAACGTATTTTCTCTAGATTTGTTCAATAGTGAACAAAACTTTATCAATATTACTTTTTTTTATAGAAACGTGCGACACGAAGAAGCTATTTAAAAGTACTAAACGGTTTTTATGACTGAACGCTAGGCAGTAGTTAAAAAGAGATTTATTTTCCCAGATTTGTCATAGATTCATATATATATATATATATATAGTTTGTATTGTTTCTTATATTCATTGATTTCATTATGAAAAAGTATTTAAATGATAAAGTTAACATTATAATTTAAATATACCTTAAAAGCATCACGAAACTTGTTAGACATGATGTTGTACAGAACAGGATTCACTGTTGTTGATAAGAAGTATAGCACGCCTGAGATATAGTTTAATACGTTGTATGTATTCACTAAAACTTGGTCAGGTGGTTGATCATATTTTATAGAATCTGTTATGTAAACTGCTAATAGTCTTTGGCTATGGAACGGAGCCCAACAGATGAAGAACGCAACCACCACTGCCACTGAAAATAAAGAAACATTGATGATTTAACAATATACGAATTATATATATATATATATATATATATATATATATATATAGGTTTAAAGCATAGAAATTTAATAAAAAAAATATTTACATTTAATATGAGTGAAATATTTAAAAGAGAACTAATTGAATATTTAACATCGTTCAAGTTTCAGACGACTTGTATTTTTGGTACTTTCTATTATTGCTTTTAATAATTAAAAATTTTAATAATAGAAAAAAACTAGGTATTTATATTATTTAAAAAAATCTTTTCATCAAGAATTTCTTATACTAAATTTTAATAAAGTTATTTATAAAATCAACAACTACTTAATTAAAATATACAAAAATAACAAGAATGTAATTAAAATTTTAGGCGTACAAAAATCGTATATTATATTAAATTATTATAAATAGAAAACTGAATATAAAAAAAATTACAAAGTTTGAATAACGTACGAGAAAGTACTGAACATTAAACTGATTTTCTTTTGTATTTCTTTTATATTTTTTTCGACAAAATAAATTCGTTTATTCTTATTTTTTCATGTATGTTTAGTCAGTATTTCTGAACGAATTTTATATGTAAATGATGTATGTATTGGAAATCAAATGTCGGTTTTGTATTCTTTTTATAAATAGTTTTTCAGACGAAGAATGCATATATAATTTCATAAAAAATCCTTTTGTCATTCGAATATCTTATTTACGAAGAGAAAAATCTAAAAAGTCTTTATATTCATAAATAACTAGCCCCGTACTTTTTTCTTCTAAAATTGAGTATTATTTTCAAATGCTCACATGTTAAAATACAAAATTTTACTCAAATTGTTTAAAAAAATCCGAATTAATTACATTAATTAATAGATGAGATTTTTAATTGTCGTTGATGATCTTAAAGGACAAAATATGTTATATGAAACAAACTAGTCTTAAATAATCACTATTTTATAGTTTTACATGGGATGGCTGATTTTCAAATCTCTGTTATTAGGAAATGTATACATTCGAATTAGCGCCTGATTGATAGTTTTTCACGATTTTTGACTGTTTGTGAAATAAATACAAATTATATGCGATGGATTTTAGAATTTTTTTTTAGAATGGATTTTAGATTCCTAAGTTTAGTCTGACAAAAATAAATGTCTACAAATTGATATAATTTAAGGAAGTGTTAATGACTGTGTTTTTGTTTTTTGTATAAAAAAACATAAACAAAACAATTATGTGAATATAAACAGTATGTATAATAAATTACGGATGGAACATACTAGAAAATTGAAAATGAAACATAATTGGAGTTAATAATAATAGTAGTTTTCGATGTTCTTTCAAATAATATAAAGAAACGCTTTATATTTTTTCAAAATATAATAAATGGAAATGACATTCACCTTGAAATAGTATATAAAAAGCATTCTCGGAAGTGAAAATCTTCTAACAGATGAAATATTTCTCTTTATAAGATAACGTTGACTAGAAGTTATTGAATTATTTCTTTTCCTTAAAAATAGAATTAGTATTGGAAAAAAATATATGCCTGAAGTTACGAACATTTTTTAATTATATTGTTTTATACCGTAATTCTAAATTTAGAACGTGTATCTGTGTTGTAAAATATTGTTATTAGGTTGGTAGGAAAATAATTGTTGTTTTATGTTTTCCGAATTTTAACCTTATTTTTTTTCAATGAGGGAGTCATTTCATCGTGTTCATATTCATATCATTTTAAGGTGTATTTTTCTGTCTGTTTTTTGCAACATCGACTTTGGTTTTATTATTAATTTTGCTTCAAATTGGGATATTGAATTAAACATGGAAAAGAAGCAAACAAGGGCAATTTTTTGGGAGCTTAAAATGGGTAGTAAAGCAGCAGAAACTGCTCGTAAACTAAACGATGCTTTTGGTGTGGGTACTGTTGAGGAACGTACGTTGCAATGGTGGTTTCAAAAATTTCGTGCTAGAGACGAGAGCACTGAAGACGAAGAAGGTCTCAGGCGCCCTTATTCAGTTCATAATGACCAACTGAAGGTGGTAGTTGAATCAGAACAATTCGACAGCTTGCACAAAAGTGAGGCGTTAGTCATCCAACAGTTCTGGATTGTTTAATGTAATTGAAAAATGTATATGAATTTGAAGGTCGTAAACCGCAATTATTTTTCTACCAACGTAATATCAGTGAACATGTTCGGGATTTTCGAATTTTAAGTTTCATATCTAGATTCACGTCTACTTCTATGTATAATTCATTACTTAAAATATTTATTCATTGATTCTGTTTGTGTCTATGTGGTTTTCATGGATATCTTTTTTCTGAAATCTAATTACTAAAGTAAGGTTTAGTAGTGTGAACTGTTTTTTTAAATTTTAGAACATGAACTGTTCCGCAAAATGCAGCCGGTGTATAAGTG
>CM068321.1:28133859-28171359 GCA_034766995.1 Acanthacorydalis orientalis | reverse complement strand
ATCTTATTCTCCGACAGATTATCATTTTTCTTAACATTTGAGTAAGTTCATACGACAGAAGGTTTTCAAAGATCAAGCATCAGCTCAAAGCGTTTTCATTTAATTCGTTATTTCCAGGATTCCAAAATTCTATCTTGAAGGAATAAACAAACTTGTTTCCCGTTGAGAGAAATGTGTGCAGGCCAATGGTATTTATTTTGATTAATAAATACAATTTTTAAATAACATATTCGCCTTTATACTCGATACATAAAAACCGCAATTATTTTTGCACCAACCTAATATTTTTAGTTTTTAAAATTCCCGTGCGTATTTGAATCGTAACTATGATATAGCAACGGTTTGTTTACTGACCATTATGTTTTTGTTCTTTGTTCTATGGATTCATTCAGAATGGATTATCTCCTTAATTTTATTGTGTTTTATTGTGTTCCAAGACGCTGCTCCGTCTAACTTGAATACTTTCAGATTGTTCTATACATTTACGCTTTGAGGATGATGGAATCACTATCCAAATGCGTATAAGAAAAAAAACTAAATGATTATTAAACATTTTTGATCATAATATTTTTTTTGTAATTACTGAGGAAAAGCGAATCTAGTCCAATGAAACGAATCTAGTGAATTCACAATGCTAGTATTGTATTTTGCAAGATTTACAATAAAAGTAAATTAGTTCTATATAAAAATCTAAGTAGTTGAAAATAAATGAATTCGATTTAGTTGAATTTATATAAAAGGACATTCTTAAATACATATAATTAAATTAATATTTGTTTTTTTTTTAAAGAACAGTCACATTAAATGCGTTACATAATATCTGGAATGTTCATATGAGTGTGTAGAAAACGATAAGGTAATTACCCTTTAAACAAACTTATTACAGTAACTATTAAGTGTAAACAGTGCGCTCAGAAATTCAAATTAGATACTTAATATGAACTTGGTTGTTATCAATTCTAGTCGAGAAACAGAAACTAACTACAACCTGACTCTTTTGTTAAAACAGTGAATCACCAGTCCTTTGAGTTTAATGTTACATGCCAAATACCAGGAGTTTAATAAGTTGATAATACTGACACGTACAAATACTAAAAGTGAACGAACTTCATTCGGTTTGAATCATACCTCTCTCTCTCTCCCTCTCTCTCTCTCTCTCTATATATATATATATATTTGTTTGGTCAAGATTGAAAATCAAATACGGATTTTAATTAAATCAATTTACTTTTCAGTCCATTTAACCAAATCTTCGATAACTTTTTTAATTTAAGAAGATTGCAACGATTGTGTAGTTTCCTTTCTTGACTTTTTACGTATATAAACCAAGTAATCCAAAAAAAGTATCCATTCATATTTCTTCATATATTTTTATCACACAAAAAGAACTTTTTTATATTTTTATACTTTTCTCATTTTTTTTTAAGATTGGAATATAATCTCGTAGATAATATCTAAATATAGACATCGTTTTTTTCCAATTCCTTCTCATGAAGTATTTAACGAATATATAATTGTTGAATGTTTATTGAATTTTCTTTTTTTTATATTTTGAACAATTTGAACCATTGTTTTCATCATAGGTTTTCTGGTAGGAAAATTTTTAATTTTTTAGTGATTGTCATTTGTAATTTAATTTTCAGTTAAAAACAAAGAATTAAGTCCAATTGTACCATCTGAAGATAGATGAAAATCTAAACTTGTAATTTTTATCCAGTACGGCTAATATTTTTAAATATATAACAAAATATTCAATAAATAATATGTAGAAACATAGTATATTGAAATTCAGTTATGATTAATAGATTTTTTGGTATTATTTTGAAATAATGTTTCTAAATAATGTTGATTACATAAACTTAATTATTACATGTACTTCAAGGTCGCTGTGTGATTACCGTAGTTGAAAAGTAGTTTTATTTTCAAAATATGTACAGAAAAATATAATTAATGTGTGAATTATCTTACGTAACAATAGTAAAGACATGTTTTAATACACCTGCGTTATATGTCGATAAATAATTTATAAAACCTTGATATTATATTTAAATAATCATTAGGTGAAGAATGTTTAATCAAAATTTATGTTTAATATAGAAGGATTTGTCCACATACGATTTTTTAAGAAAATGTTCATATGAATATTTTCTGAGAACATGCAATGATCACAAAAGATCAGTAATCAACTATTGAATGTTTTTAATCATAACGAAAATATTGTTTGTTAGGTGAGTGAAAAATACATTTGTGAAAGTGAATTTAAGCACAGCATAAAAACTTTATTAAAATATAAGAAGTTGTTTAGACTAAATACTAAGAAAAACAATCATTATTTTATAAAAATGTTAAAAAAGATAAGAAATATATATATATATATATATATAACTTTTTATTTCTTGTCTTTAAATTAAAATTTAAATTAACATTAATTAAATTTTTAATAAGAATTACCATTGAGTGTTCTGAAACATTTCTAATTGACATTTAAAAATAATTTCGTTGAAGATTTTAAAAGAATTCTAAATATAAGTATTTTTTTATTCACTTGTACTTCATCTAGGTTGATTAAAAACTATACTAGCCATGAGAGTGAATAGTTTGATTCTCAACAGATATTCGATATTTAGCTAACACACAAAGCAATTAGTTTTTATGCAGGTCAAAAAGTGTTGTATTTATATGAAATAATTGAGAAATGAAGACTTATTTATAAAATAAATAAAATAAAAAGAGGACATTAGATTAAATTTTACAATTGAATGTTAATTTTATTCTGTGATTCTATTGCGAGATTTGCCTGGTAATCTTCATCTTTTTCAATTACTTGAATTAATTTATACTTAAAAGAGGGAAACTCGAATGATTCAAGAGGATAAACACTCACAGAACAACAGATTAATTCTTATTGAGGATATTTAAATAAAATTCAGTATATTAATATAATATCTTTAATATTTTTTAATTTATTTAGAATCGTAATGATATTATTAATAATTATTCTATCAGATATTCTCCGAAATATTTTTAAAAGAATTCAAACATAAAATGAAAGATAAAATATATTACTGAGAATAAAACATTTATGGAAATATGAAAAGATTTTAAATGGTTTTAGTTCGGTAAAAAATATGACTGTTTTTGTTGAAATAGAAATTTATCAATTTTATTTTTTATATTTTCGAAATAAGTTAAAAAAATTTAGGATAATCTGAAGATTATTTATTTTCAACGTAAATAAACGTTTATTTCAATAAATACTTCAGTAAATCTGACAAACCGGTCAATATCTCCTACACATTTCTAACAATACTCAAGAAAATAAACTCAGACACTATACAATTTCTATACAATTTACTTAAATCGATTTTATGAACAAAATATTCTTCTATGACTGTATATATATATATATATATATATATATATATATATATATATATATATATATGTCGTAAGAAAAGCCCAAGTGTTTAACTAATTGAATAGTGAAGCACTTAGGACATTACATCTTCGTATTCTATTGGATAAAATACTTCCATTTATAGAACTCAAATTAAATGTGTGTGAATTGAAAGCGATCTCTGTCGTAATTGATCATATAGAATTCATGAATCATGAGTTTGGATGCCCGGAACCCACACAGTTCGATATAATTGAATCGACTAGCGTCAGTTACTAATTTTATATACTCACACTTCAATAAATAAATAATGAAACTAATTTCTATTGTAAACGCAATATATAAAAAATTTATATTGAATTGTTTGCAATAATAGATAAACAATATTATATTTTCATTATTTATTAATTAATTTTAATTGTTTAAAAAATAATATGAATATTTGGTTCCATCTTGTGACCACTTGACCGGAAAAGGTTAAGTAAAAAATCAAAATCTGATCGTCTAATCGTCTTAATCACTTTATGTTCTGTTAAATACAGAGTAATATGGAATATACGAGTATATATATATATATATATATATATATATATATATATATATATATATATTGTATATAACATATAACGATATCTATATGCCACTAAAAATATTTTTCAATACTCTTCCAGTAATGAATTAAATTCTGACAATGGATTTCGTCGCATGATAATAAGATTTAAAGATAGACATTGTTCACTACAAAAGGATATTCTCAGAACCTAATACTGTCATGTTTAATAAAAACAATTCGTTTTACTTGTCTTGAAAATTTAAATGTTTTCTTATTTCAAAGTTCACATATACAGACATATATATATATATATATCAATGTTATTTTGCGAAATATAGAAGTACATATTAAATAATTTATACAGGATTCACTGTAAAGTATTCTTGACAAATTAATATAAATTCCTGTTTTATAAATTTGATTATCTTCGATTTCATTCAATAGATATGTTCATTGTATACAAGAAAGAATAGATATACATTAATATTTGCATATAAGATCGTGGTTTTCTTAGAAGCTTGCTAGCAAATTAATTTGAAGAAGTACTTGGAAAATTACAAGTGAAACAAAACAATCTTTATTATCATGAAAGTTGTATTGTGAAATTGAATAAGGAAGCAGTCTGAGAAAATTTGTTTTAGCTTAAGTGAAAAGTTGATATTTATCTGAATATATCCTAAGAAAAATCAATAAATATATATTGGGTTGGTAGGAAAATAGTTGCGGGTTTTGTTTTGTGAATTCTAACTTTGATTTTCTTCAATAGAAGTGTCATTTTATCATGTTCATGTTAATATCATTTTAAAGTGCATTTTTTGGTCTGTATTTTGGTAACATCGACTTTGGTTTTATTATTAATTTTGCTTAATATTGGGCTGTTGAGTTAAATATGGAAAAGAAGCAAATAATCAGCATAAGAAGCATAAATACCAATCAATTTTTTTAGAATATAGGAGATTTGTTTTATTGAATTTAAAAAAAAAGTCTCATCCGTATAATATGAAACCGGATTTCTTATACTCTCTGTCTATTAACAACTTAACTGTCTGAGATTTTCATCAATGTGTTCAAACCTGGATTTAACTTTTAATCACGGTAAATAATTTTTTTTTATGTTCATAGATTTATTATTTCTGTTTTTCATTTCTTCAATGCTTTTCAACTTTTTCAATATTTCGAGAACGAATATGTCCATCGAAACACAAGTTTTGTTTAAAAACAGGCGATTTTCAGTTCGTTTTACCGGAATCAATTTGAATTTACTTTTTCAATTATTCGGGAAATCTATCTCATACGCATTTAGAAAATGGTTTGTGAAATGATGAGTGAAAGAAAAATTTATAAAAAAAATGTAAAAGTTTCACATAAAATTAGTACATATTGCTGCTATTTTTATAAAGGTATTTTTCTGTTTTGGATTTTGTAAACTTATCCAATTACTTGAAAATATGTTTTTTTTTTCAAACACAAAATAGTATATGTAAGTGGAGCTTACTCTTGCTTAACCAGATGGTTTCATGACTATAAACATTTCATCTAATGTCATTAACAATAATGACTTCTATATAAAACGATACAAATATTTTTGTAAAAAAGTTTTCGCTAAGAAACTAAGTAATATGTAATTTTTTTATTAATCTTTCTTTGTGATCGTACACTTTTTCTACCATTTACCTTACACTTTCTTAATTAAATCTTTTTGTTAATATTAAATCAAACGAAATTCAACCGTTTATATGAACAAAGTGAAAGTAATTTTAAATCCACTTCAGTGATTCTTTATTGTATTGAATTTTATTTATGAGAAATACATCAAACACTGCCTTTTATATAAAAACAATGTATTTTTTTTTGAAATTCGAAACATTTGTCAATAAACTTAAATTTGACATTGAAATTCAAGACTCTTAATATTTAGTAATTATAGCTTTAATCACATTCAGTAGACTGTAATAATACACTCGCTTAAGTCTCCAAAATTTCAGACTTGTTATTATCACTGTTATGATATTTTTGTTAGTAATTTTGTACTTTAAAAATAAACTGCTAGGGAATTTTATAATGTTTGACTTTTGTGTACTATTTGAGAGATTTTTAATACAGTACGTCGAATTTGTAATAACTTATGATATTCCAATTAATTAAAATTACTTGCAATTAAATAAATTGTGCAAAGCAATTAAATAAATTGTGTTTTCGTCTCGTTTAAATTTTGGTTGTTTATCTAAGGTACAGAATCGATCATTTTTGTTTTATATATATTTTTAATCTTAATTCCTTAAATCTTATATACAAAATAAAGAATTTATATTTTATCGCGCCATGGAATAAACAAAAATACTAAAATAAAAACAATTATTTGCTAATAGAATCAAAAATTTAATAAAAACACGGAATAAGATTTTAATTTTTTATAGTTGAATTTTCACTCTGATAATGAATTAGCAATTATTGATTATTTTTCAATATTTATCATTCCCATTTCAATAGTAGCTTCAACCCAGAAAGCTAAATTACGGAAAAATACAAAAATTTCATATTTTAATATTGATTGAATCAGTTTAAAGTGCATATGAGTAACAATAAAAATGATCAATGATCAATTATAGAACAGTTTTGATTAGAATTTTGTGGTTTTTACATTAAAATAAAAATTTATTTGTGAGTTGGTTTTTTAAATTGTAGCAAAAGTTAATGGTTTTTGTTCGTAACAGTCTCAATAGATGTTATTATTTTAAAAATATTAATTTATTTTGAACAATATTCTAAAATTACTATTCGATTATGAAGAAATCAGAAATTTGTTTTATTACATAAAATAACCAAAATTATAAAGCATTATATTTGACATTATTAAGAGATATGTCTGATCACATATAACTATTTTAAAATCACTGACGTATAGATTAAATAAAGACAATTTAATAAAAAATAAATAGACTGCTTAAAAATTAATAGAAATAATAATTAAACATTATTATTTTAACTACTATTTTTTCCAGTTTATCATTGCAATATAGTAAAAATAAATACATAAACCGAAAATCAATCATACATGAAAATATAGTTATGGAGTTATACGTATCAGATACAAATTAAATACAGACAAATAAAAGGGGATTATTTATTATATATATATATATATATGTGTGTGTTTGTAATATTTCTGATAGCTATTCATTATGTAAAAACTGTATGAATACAACTGAGTTTTTTATTATTTATTTTTTTTATCGAAATTTACTCGTGTATGTTTTAATCGACTGAATATGTTTCAAAAGAAATAAATAGAACGATATAAAATAATAAATGTAAAGAGTTTTATATTTTGTAATTCACTATTGTAGATTTAATAAGTGAAACATAAAATAACAATAACGGTAGTGATTTTTAAATAAATCTGTACTTATGAGGCTGGTAGGAAAATAATTGCGGTTCTTGTTTTCCGAAATCTAACCTTAATTTCAATGGGAAGTATCATTTCATCGTGCTCATGTTAATATCATTTTAAAGTGCATTTTTCGGTCTATATTTTGGTAACATCGACTTTGATTTTATTATTAAATTTACTTCAAATTGGGCTATTGAATAAAAGTTGGAAAAGAAATAAACAAGAGCAATTTTTTATATGAGTTCGAAACGGGTGGTAAAACAACTGAAACTGCTCGTAAACTAAATAATTCTTTTGATGTGAGTATGATTAAGAAACGTACGGTGCAGTGGAGGTCCCAAAAATTTCGTGTTGGGGACGAGAGCTTTGAAGATAAAGAAGGTCGTGGGCGTCCTTCTCCAGTTCATAACGACTAACTGGAAGTGTTAGTTGAATCAGAACCATGCGCAATAATTCAAGAGTTTGTACAAAAGTTAAACGTTAGTCATCCAACAGTTCAGGACCAATTAAAACAGGTGGGAAAATCAAATGAATTTGAAGGTCATAAACTGAAATTATTTTTCTACCAACCTAATATATTAAAGAGCTCATTTTTGCTGAAGATTTTTGTTTCGATAAAAGTGTTAATTGCCAAATATATTTTAAATGAAAATCCATTTCCGTCCAGTCAGTGTACACCACTACGTATTCGATGAATTGTAAATACTTACCTAACATTTTAATTACATGATTCTGTGAACTTGTGTTTTTGAAACTTCTCGCTTGTGGCTGCACAGTAGAATTTCTGTCAGATCCGTTAGATATACCGACCGGTACAGGTCTTTTAACTATAAGTATCCTGCTACGTCTTAATTTCAATCCGATCAGCATGTACAGTGCCGTAATAACAGTCATCGGTCCGACGAAAATCACGAACGTCGATATCTCGAATAGATGCTGCATGAGAATTTTTTTTATAGTACACCTGCTCTGTATCACCTCATCGTCAACAATCTGATCATACACAACACCGAACTGCATCGCCTGCGGCAATGCCAAACATAAAGATAGTATCCATATAGCGATCACGAACTTAATAGCTCGAGAAAGTTTCGACATTGTGTGTGACAGGAACGGATGACAGATTGCCACGTATCTTTCGACTGTGAACGCGGTGATAGTTAACACTGAAGCGTTTGCCGACGTTTCGGCAGCTAAACCTTGTAGGAAACAGAACCTTTCGCCGAATGCATAAATCCAAGGCGACCACATATGATACATTTCCGGCGGTAAACCGGACACTAGTAAAAGAAGATCGGATACGGCCAAACTGAACAGATAATAGTTCGTAGCTGTATGCATAGATTTGTTCTTAGATATCACAACACAAGTACTTATATTACCGATCACACCTGTGAAAAAAATTATCGTATATATTATTGACACTGGAATTACAACGAATAAGGTGTCCCTTTGTTCAAGAACAAATTTGTCTTCGATCAATGATAGATTAAACACTGTTTCGTTAATAAATGTTCCAATCCAGCCCGTATCGTTGATTGTTGTTCGATTTCCATTTAAAATAGTATCGAGTTGGAAAGACATCTTGAGAAAGCTCACGTCGGTATCTTTTTTATTGACTTTGAATTAAAAATGACTCTGTTCGTAGAAACACACTGAGAATATTCACTTTTTTTAATATTATAAATACACATTTATCTGGGGTTTTTAATTGTAATAATTACACAAATATATCACAATGGTTTTAATAAAAGTTGTCAATTAAATTTGAGTAAGTGATTTAATTAAGTTAACAAATAAATTATAAATGTGTTAAAATAAAGCGTATGGGTGATGCATCGTTTCATTTTTCATTAAAAAAATTACTGTAAAGTTTTAATTTAAAATTTCTTATGTATAAAATTCGATAACGTACTTGAATTAAATTTTAAATAAAACATTGAATGCTTTTCCACTATTCTTATACATGATAAATAACAAATTTTATAAAATGGAATATTAAAAATTACATACTTTATTATTGAATTTTTCATTTTTATAGGCGATTGAAATAGTTTTATTCAAAAAGTCTTATATAAATAATTGTAAATATCTTCTAGTTGAAATACTGTAACATTTTCTTTTAAAAAACAACATTGTCAACAAGAGAATTTTACTCGTGTCCACATTAAACACAACTCTTTTGTACAAAAAATCACGAACGGCAAGTAACATCGTTTTAAAACAACCAGATGAAACATTAAAAACACTTTTTCGTCGAATAAAAACATGTAAACAACAAATTCCAACGATCACAACAAATTATATACTAATTCGCCAGCTGTTCCACGTTATCTGTACTGTTAATATACTAAGTATAAAAGTAGACGATCATCTAGACGGCAGTTTGAATCTGTTTTATATTCAAGGAAACCATTGATGACCGGTGTCTGAAAGAAAAAGAGAATATAATTAGAATTCGAAACTTGTCCGTCGAAAAACAGAGATACACTCACTTACAAACTACTTAAAAATAATCGTTTAGCTACAATGTCCAGTTTCGTTTACGAAGATCAACTTTATTTTTATATCCATGTAGGTAAGACGAGTTTTATAGGTAGATCTGTTTTATACACACATACGTCCGCGTGTATACATATTATTTGTGTGTGTATATGATTATATTCATGCATGTGTGGGTAGGAACTAGGGATGAAGCGTTGCAAAATTGATAAGTTAATATTATATGTGCTGTGTAGAAGAATATCAGATTTAAGCGATTACTTATATTGAACTTATTCGATTTACTTATATAGTAAAATCTTTATTGATATTAAACTAAGGAAAAATATAAAGTATTACAGTTGTAATGTACTTGAGGTAATACAGAATTTTTTCAAAAAACATGTTTCATATGCGAATATTTAGTAATAAGAGAATAATTTTCGCATACTTCTCTAATTAAATTACATACAATATGAATCTTTTTATGGTTATTTATTTATTCAACATATAATTTATCTGTACAATATTCATAATTTAAAAAAATGTATTTCTCACTTAAGTTCAATTATTCAGAATTTAATATAGCTCAAGATTTGATCATACCAAAATTTTCTGTTAAACATTTAAGAAATAAAATATATATTTGTTCGTTTCTTTTCACTAAAGAATGCAAAAACGTTAACCGCCTATGTTAATCAATAATAGTTATAATTTTTTATTTACAAAATCGTATAGACATACTAATTGAGCTTTTAACGTTCTCTATATTATACTTATGATACTGTTGTAGACTGATAAGAAATTACTATAAGTACAAGTCATTTTCTATTGAATATTTGATTTTAATAAAAATCATTTAGCATTCATTTTCAAAATCTTTATTTTATCACTTAAATTTCATATAGAATATATATCCTTAGATATTAACTCCATACACACATTATGTATATATATATATATATATATATATATATATATGTATGTGTGTGTTTGTATGTGTGTTTATTTGTTTTATAATCTGACACCATATTATAAATTGTCTCTAAAGTAAACTGAAACCAAATCTTATTTTTAAAAAAGTAAAAAAAATATTGTTGCTTTATAAATAATTTTTTTAAGAATCAAACTTAATACAATCTTTCAAGAAATAAAATTACTGTTAAAATCAAAACAATTTTAACGAAAAATTTGTTTATAAATTTGATCAAAAAATGAATTTTCGTTGTACCGTAAGATCTTCATCTTTAATTACTGGCAAGCACTGTTTTATATAAACAAAAGTTTGATGTACATTCTGGTAATTTTCTTTACTCATAAATTAGTTATTAAAAAAAATAATGTAAATATTTACTTTATAGTATACAATTTATAATCGAGTCCTTGAAAATGAAAAAATGGAATTTATTATGAAACAACTATAACTAAGGAAAACTCACTGAACTCTATTTGTAAAACGATTGGTTTATTTATGAATGAAAACAACAAATAAAAAAGAATTTAACTCTTATAGATGACACTACAGAATTTTCAAATTATACAATTCTATTCGCAAGTGGTATATTGACAATTTATATTCACAAATATTTAAGTAAAGAAAGAAAGTTGAAACCAGTTTAGTCAAGGTCGAGATTGAATACAGTTGGTTGAAATGTCTATTCTGTTTTTATTTTTATCCAATCAGGAATCTGGTTACTGGTAAATGATACTATTTTTCGTACTTAAAACATGTTTAGTGGTCTTTTCTAATTTATATATTCTAATATAAATATGTTATACTTTTTAACATATCAAATAGACATATTTCAATTTTTATTCCCATCATAATATCTTTGAGTTAAAAAGCTATTTTTTCGATTTCTGATAATGTTTTTTTCACATAATCTTCGATTTTAATTCATGAACATTAATTAAGCATTGTATTTCTTTTTATTTGATTAACTTGAAGTTTTATAATGAAAGAAAAATATTACTAAAAAAAATATTTCATTTTACTAAGTACAGTAACTTAAAGTAGTTCAACAAGAAAATAAACACAATATAAAGATTAAAAATATATTTAATGTGTTAATAAAAGATAATAAAAAAGTAAATATGTAAAATGTATTATATAACATATACAGATATTTTTATAATAATTTCTTATCTAAATTATTTTATGAATGGAAAAGTCGTTAAAGTTTCCGCTTTTAATTACAATCAAACAAGTACTATATATATATATATAAATAAATATTGTACTTTCATTAAAGTTTTGCGATTATAATCCACATGACCGGCAATGAACTGAAATGTATTCAAAGATGTGTGCTAAAACGTTCAAGGTTATTTCTGTAATTCAGTTCATTGGCTTAAATTGTTAGAAAATAAATCTTACATCAATTAAAATTCATTGATCGTATATTGTCGACCGTTTGTTTTTACCTGACTTGTGTGACGAAACAAAGTAATATTTTCAAATATGCTTTAATTTTTAAATAAAACGCATGAACATGAAAAACCAATTTAATTTTTTTCCCATAAATGTTTGGGCTGGATGTTGATACAATGTTTGAAACAATGTAGATTATATTCATTATAAAACAACAATAGTATGAGAAATTTAAGTTGAATTCACAATGAATCATACATTAAATTTCTGTTGGGAATATCTGTGTCTCTGATGATTATTGTTAAACTTATTTCTTCAAGTGAGTATTTTCCACGTTTATACACAGACATATTAAGTTGATGAAAAAATAATTGCAGTTTTTGCGTATCGAGTATAAAGACACACATCAGTTAAAAATTATATATATGAATCAAAATAAAGATCATTGGCCTGCTCACATTTCTCCTAATGGTACACAAAATTATTTATTCCTACAAGATATAATTCTGGAGTCCTGGAATTAACAAATTCATCGAAAGCGCTTTGAGCTGATGCTTGATCTTTGTTAATTTTTTCTCGTAGGAAATTACTAGCTCATTTAAACTCATTTAAACTCACAACAAAATAGCCTGAATTTGCTTTTGTTCCATGACTAATTTAAGAGGTTATATCTAACAATATTAAAGAATGAAAATAATTGATATAAACTGAAATCAGTAGTGTTAATTTTATTGTTTACAATGATGTATCATATGACTATAACAAAATATGTTATAACGGTAACTAGAAAACTTAAAATGATAAAAACCGCAGTTATTTTTACTCCAACCTAATATATTCTATTATGTATATATACACACACACACACACACACATATATACATATATATATATATATATATATATATATGTCTATATACACACATACACACACACACACACATATATATATATATATATATTTATTAAATTTATCAACGATATAACTTGTTGAAAGATTTCTAACAAAAAGACTGGAAAATTTTTAAATATATAAATAGACATGTAGTAAATCCTGTCTTTTGAAATATTTTATAAATATATATATATATATATATATATAATATTTATATATTGATGTATGGTAACTATTAATAGTATACTTTTTAAAACAAAATTTTATTTGAAAGTGTATATATTTTGTATAATTACACAAAAATTTTTATAAAATAAACCCATAAAGTTATAAACATAATTCATTGAATTTTCTATTTAATATAGAAGTAATTAATTTTAATACTTAATTAATTTTAAATAATTTTCTATTTAATATCGTAAAATACAGAAAAGTAAAAAAATTGCCTTTATAGTTGTAAGCGTTCCTATTTCAGAAAATCAATTAATTCAAATTTTAATTTAAAGAAAATCAATTAAAACACAAATTCGATTAATTTAGAGTTTTATATATATATATATATATATATATATATATATATATATATATATATATATATACATCAGATAAAATATTGATATTAAAGCACTTTAGGCAAAAGAAGCAAATAACTGTTTTTATCATATTTTTTATCATGTTACATCAACAAACTTCATATTTTATAAATTTTAAATTGTATGAAATAACAGTTATTACAAAATCATTTTAAATATCTTCAAATATTTTCGTTGTTAATAAAAGAAGTATGATTTTATAAAGAAAGACAAGTTCAATTTTTTTAAAATTCTTGAAAATAAGATATATGAAAAAGTATGAAGTGAAAAGTAAAATAAATCATATATAAAAATAAAATAAAATGTAAACTCCAAATACGTACAAAAAATAAGTAAATCCTACATCAAAAAATGCATTGACATTAATCTTAAACAGACGGATGCTGATCTTAAAAATATTTAAACGAGAGAAAATGTGTAGATTTTACGGAACAGTGATTTAAAAATATCACTTAATGTATTTTTACAATTGAAAATAAAAAGTGTACTACTAGACAAAATAAAATTTCCTCAATATTATGTATTTTTTTGTATTAAACAGAATTTGAGTAATCTATTTAAATAACCGATTAAAACTATGAGAATTATTAAAATAATTTAACAGACTATTACAAGACATTTAAGTGAGTATTTTCTTTATTTTTCAATATATTGATTTTATATGGAACAAAGATTTTTACAAAAAGATTTTAGAAGAAAAAAAACATTTCAATTTATTATTTGTTTGAACTTGAAAGAGTTGAAATTCTAGTGATTCAAGTGATTCAATTATCTATACTATCCAATAAAAAAACTCGAACATGTTCTTTTCTTTATTAAACATAGTTTTGTGAAAAAAATTATCGCTAACATACATCAAGTATACAAAAAGTTTTTATTTAGATTCAATATTTCAATTTTTAATATTTCTGTATCATCGAGCTTGAGTTTCTTATTTGATAGCAAATAAGTTTCATTGGAAGAAAATTTTGAATCTTTTTCGAAAAAGAAACTATTTTTAATAAAAATATAACTTAAAATGATTGAATCATTTATGAAAATTGAAATATTAAATATTTCAATTTGGAAGAAATAAATAAATAAATATATTGTCAATGTTTAATTTCCTAACAATTTCATTCAAAAACGTTATTATGTCTATCTAGATATCTCAGTCAGTGTTTATTCTCGTTCATAAAATATCAATTTTCAATCTCAATTTCTACCGTAAGTTTCTTGGAGGAGGCTTTTATGTATTATCATTTTATACATTTAATTATTCATTAGGATTTCAAAGAATAATTTATTCTCTATCTGAGTTATATAGATTAAAATTTGTATAAATAGAACATTTTCACATGAAACGAAAATATTTAATAGCATCTTTTTACATTATATCGATTTAAATCTGATTTTAGTACCTTTACATTTTATATTCTTATATTTTAACTAGGCAGTATTATTTTTTATTCTTTTATTAAACATTTATTTAGTTTCTAAATGTATTATCTTCGATAAATGTCTGTAAATATTTTATTTAATTCATTATCTAAATACTCTTTTTCTGTTAATATTACATTTATTTCAAACAACTACTTACGCCTTATTCTTTTTTCAATCTTTAACATGTTTGTGCATAGTCATCAGTTGATTCAGAAACTTATTGTACTCCTGTCAATTTATTTTTCAAAAATGTTGGAAGTAAATATTCTTTATTTAAACAATTCAAACGTTTTATTTCTTTTCATAACGTATAATGAATTTTATTTATGTACATATAAATGTTCGAATTATAATCGTACATATTTAAATTTTGTGTTTACATTTGAAAGATTATTTTTTTAATATATTATTTTTTAACAACTTTTAATAACATATAAATATATGTTTGTAAATATTTCTATTTGATTAGCATGTTCGTAGATAATTTTTATGGTTTGATTTAATTTTCAATGTAAATAAACTTTTAATTCAAAAATGTCACTGTAAAATGATTTTTTTCATTTCAAACTTAAACAGAATTAAGTAATTCTGATTGATTTAAAGATAAAAGTACGACATTAATTAAAAAAAAGTTTATCATTGAATTAAATCGCTTTGTATCGATATAAATCGATAAATATGTAGTAAAATAGATAAAATATTTAGAAGTAGGAATAACATTTTTACATTTAAATAGTTTTCGTATATATTTTTTTAGAATCGCCATTTTTTACATTTAAGTAGTTTTTGTATATATTTTAACGTTTTATTTGAATTTCATATTTCGATAAACAAGAATTTAACATAAAATATACATCGTATTGTCTATGAAATATTTAATGAGATTCAAATAAATTTATGTCGGTTTTATAGAGCGTTGACCTGTTTCGAAAAAAAGATTTTTTTCATGTTTCATATGCACATACTATCAATATATTATTTTTTAAAATGAAACAAACACCGACAAAGCATATTATAGATTTATTCCTTTCAGAACAAAACTACCGAAATTTATTTTTATTTATACAAACATTACATATATACATACGCACACACACACACACACATATATATATATATATATATATATATATACATAAAGTTTATAATAGTTTATATATTTGATCATTGTATAAGTTAAACAAGTCATGGTCAACATATTCTAAGATATGATTAACGGAATTGACAAGAACAGATCGTTATAAAGTGATTGTACTTGACAACATGGATTCAATGATTTATTTTTATTGGAATGTATTTTGACAACATGTCAAGATGAGAACAAAGAACCGTGAAATAATCCAAATTTTATTTAAATAGAATGTTTGAATATCTCATATAATCAAAATTCAATAGTATTATTTATTATAATTTATTTATGTTCGAAGTGGATATTCTTAGATTTATTGATGAGATATATTTGTTTATGTATTGCTTTTATAAACGTATCATTGGTTTATATTTAAACTTGAGTGCTTGTTTTTCTTATGATCTTCTCTAATAAGTCTCTTGAATCTGTCACCTTTTTAATGTCTTATATTTATTAAAAATTTATATTATTTATCAGTTATTCTTCAAATATATTAATTTATTTATAATATAATCATAAAAAGTATTATATATATATATATGTATATATAAATTCATATATATATATATATATATATATATGTATTTTTACATATATTTATTATATTTTTACATTTTATATAAATGAATTTATTTAATAATTTATATTGAATATTAAACCATTTTTAACTTTCAAATGTGAAATCAATCTGACTATATAACCACATTTTCTTTTCAAATATGTATAATATATTAAGAGAAATATTCATCATAAATTTATCCTAAAATTCTGTCAGATTGTTTTACTACGTTTTATTTTATTAACTTTGACTTGAAGTAATTCGACCGAATTCGAACCGATTCAACCATATTTAATCTGTAATAAGCATTTCTGGTTAATGTATATATATATATATATATATATACATATACATGTATATATGTATATATATATATATATATGTATATATATATATATATATGTATATATATATATATGTATATATATATATGTATATATATATATGTATATATATATATATATGTATATATATATGTATATATATATAATGAAAATTATTGTAAATAAATTGAAAAATGTATATTTTTTCATTAAAATGTAACAAAACAAAGGTTAATATAAAATGAACATAAAACAATAAAATTTACATAAATTACAGAAAGATAAAGCTACCAGTATAAAATATTTCGACAATATATACTTGTCCTAAATTTCAACTCTACTTGAAAATACTATTTTATGGTGTACTATTAGAAAACATGTTGTAATACATAAATTATTCAAGTTACATATATGATGATTATATGTTACTTGATAATTAGAACATTTATTTAAAACGAACTGTATATTAAATACTTTTCAATGCTGGCAGACAATCACAGTATGAGTTCATTCTACTTGATAATTTTACTTTCGACAGATATTGTAATCTAAACAGTTACTACTTAATTTCAGTGAAAATTATAGTACATAGAGTTATAATAAACAGTAATATTGGAATATAAATTCTAAAGAAGCAATTATGTTTCCTTTAACATTATTCATTATTTAACTTCTTTTTCTATATATTCCATATTTTTTTTAATTCTTAACTTTTTAATAATATATTAAGATGTAAAGTATATCCTTATGTTAAATAAATAATACTGAATTCTAGCTGAAAACATTTTATAGATGTTTTCAATCGAAATACAATTTCTATTCGGAACTAATACACAATTAATTGCTCGATTGGATTTATGAAAATTGGTTCGAAAACGTGTACAAAAGTAGTTTCTTCTTCTGACAGTGAATTCAATTGAATTAGTAAATATTCTGAATAGTTATCTAACAATACACACTTTTAACTGTTGGATAAAACTAATTGTAAATACTAAATAACAATTTTATATAATGTTTTAAATCAATTAATAAGCCAGGATAACCTAAATACGTTCATTACGTGAATTTTCATTAAAATGTATTAAACTTTTAATGATAATACTTGTTTTTTACGAACTCTATAGGCCACGTGCGAGTTTACTTCTTCTAGGGCCGGTTTTGATTGGTTATCATTTTCAGGTAGATTTTGAATTCGAACTCAAGATCTATTGAAGACAGAAAATCCAAAACCACTTTAGAAGAAATTAACTCGTACGTAACCTTCATAATTCCCTAAAACAATAAAAAAATATTACATAAGGGAAACATTATTTATTTAAAGAATACAAGAAAAATTAAATTAATTTCAAATGTTTTTTCATCATATATTTTATAGAAAATATAGCTTAAAAATGAAAATTAGTGAATGGGAAAGGAAAAATTATATACACACATTATCATAAAAAAATTAATGTCAGATCTTTCATATTTAGATGTATTTACTTTTTGCATGTTTTTCATCAGCATTTTTGTTTGTCTCTTTGTTGCTACATGATTATAATTTCAAATACATAAAAAAAATTTAAATGACAAATATAGGAAACAATAAACTTATAATGTTGTCATTGATTTACTAGTTATTGCGCACACATATTGGTCGAATATGGAACCTTGATATCAACTCAAAACAGTACAATCTGTTTCTAAAAAATATAAATCTGAAATAGTTCGATCAATTTTATCTAGATTTTATTTATAAAACACTTCAAAAGTTTATAAACAATTTATAAAACGTATTGATAAGAAGATAATATCGATAAATAACCTTTTCTGTTATCGAACACCTCTTTTAAATAAATTAATAAAAATTGGATTTCGTCATATTTATCGGGATGTTATCTTTATTTGTGTTTTTATATTCGACATTGACCTTTTCAGGTGTGTGTGTGTGTGTTTTTAATATCTGTTATTTAATTATGATTTAAGCCTACGCGAATCAAGCTCTCTATTCTGATTTTCGGCGCTTGATGATATTTCAGGTTTAATTTTATTGTATATATATATATATATATATATATATATATATATATATATCTTTAAAACTATTTTTTTTTATTAAAATGTATTTTTGAAAGAAATTTATTTATTTACTTGATGTATATTTAAGCATGTGAATAGTGATTTTTTTTATAATTAAGATCAGGTCTGGTTAGGTCTGGTCAAGTCTAGTCAGATCTGATCAATCCTAGTTAAATCTGGCCAGATTTTGACAGGTTTAGGTCTATTCAGAGCTAATCAGGTGTAGTGAGACTTATCAGTCCTGATCATTAAGATTCTTAAAGTAATAAATTAAGAACTATGAAGAACAATGTTGTAAAAGTTCTTATTCTAGTTAACTTTATGATGATAATTCTTGGAATTTAAAGTAGAAAATTATCGTACAGAAGTTTACATACACGTCTATTTAATAGCATTTGTCTCTTTAACTTCTCATGTATAATTATACTAGCAACGTTTCTCTGCTAAATTTGTACTCACCAAGCAGCGATACAATAATAATAAGCATCATCTTCAATTAGCGTCTTTCAATTTAAGTCTTATCTTTCTAAGAAGTAATAATTGATTTAAAATATAATTTTCCAACGAAATCAAAAACCACATATCATGCAAATCAATTTAATAATTGAATATTATATTAAATCATACCAAAGAAAGTAAAATTGTGTTATTCTGTAAAAGAAAAATAATTATATATATGGCGAGATAATTGTATAATTATTAATTCAGTAGAATGCTATGTAAATGAATTGAACATATCCGTATACTTCTAGTATAACATTAAGCTTAATAACATGTTATTACAGTGAATTGTTTTTTTATAAAGTGCTTTTTTGATTTCATTTATTGTAATTTGAAATATCATTCAAATATTTATTGTTGAAAAAATTAATAAAGTGGTAATAAATTATTGAATTTTTCTAAATTTATATTTTTCTATGAATACTTTACTGATTTGATGAAAAATGATTGTAGATAAATAATGATTAAATATAACTTCTGGTAAGTATTTTACAAGTGAAACGTTGTATGCCTGTCATATTTAAATCGTTGCAATTTAGTTTAAAAATAAATTACAGAAATATCATCATATTTAAAAATAAAATACAGGAATGCTGTTAAGAAATAGTGATTTTATTAAAAAAAATCATTTGACTACAAATGAATGTTTGATCTTCTACTAAAAAGTTTTATAGACCATAAAATTTTGTTTATTTGAAGTCTATGAAAAAATCATGGGTTTATTTGATGTATTTATATAGAAAAATATTTATATTGTAATTTTTTGTACACTTTAAATTGACAAATGAAAAGTATTCAATAACGCTGTTATTTTTATAAACAACTAGGCTAATGTAAAGTTTTTAAAAATCAGCACTTGGTTACAATTAAAAAATATTTTTTTTAGAATAATTAGTAATGAATATTTTTAGAAAATATTTAAAAATGTGTGGTGAAATTTTATTAAATTCGACAAAGTAATTAAAATCAATATTAAAAAAAATTCTTGTTAATTTATAATTTATGCGCCTTTTTATTAACTTTAAATTATATTTTTTTCCCAAAAAACAACTAAATAAAATATTATTTCCATGCAAGAAGACCATGAAAATACGAAAACATTAACTTTATAAATACATATTTAATAAATGAACATTTTTCGTTAACTTCTATTTGCATAGAAACTCGTGTAATTTCTTGAAAATCATTTTATTTCACATGTATATGTTTTCAAGCAGTAAAACATTATATAAAAACTTATAAATGATGATAACAAATTAAGAACGAACAAATTATTAAAATTAATTAAGAACGTTATTATTCTCAAAGAATTTTATAATTAACGTTTTACTTAATTAAAATATAAATATATTTTAAAAATTTATAAATCTCTTTATTGAATATTCAACCGTACGTCTGCAAAAATATTTTTTGCTTATTTATATTTAAATTATATAATATCGGTTTATAACATTTACAAATTATTTTTTTTGTATAAACGGACTTTAAAAATTAAGCAATATTTTTAGTTTCAACTTTATTACTTAAAATAAATTTTCCTAGTATAAAATCTTTATTGAATTCACTTTATTTTTTTTAAAAAAAAGAACTATGTATTTTTACAAATTCAAAGGTTATATCACAGAATAAATATTCACTTTTTATGTAAATATTTTAATGTTATTTCAGTAAATTTCTTCATTAAATTTTTATATATGATACGAACTTTATTATTTTTTTGCCTTAGTGTGTAAGTCGATATTTATTATAATTAAATTAGTTTGTATTTCTTTAATAAAAAAGAACTATATTAAAGTAGTAGTGTCTGACAAAAATATTGCACCGTATTGCCAGTCCGACAAAAAAAATCGCGTTTGAAAACGCAGCGTTACCGAGAATTTTCGCAGAGGAAAAGTGTGGTAGACTCGTCAAAATGAAGTTACTCACGAAGTTTCAAATATGTGGTAAACAATAAAAATAAGGGGTTCCGTACTGTAGACTATTATGTTTGGTGGTAAAATTCATTCATGAAAATGACCTTAGTTCCAGTCATATTCACCTTACATCGTTGAGAAAGATCTGTCCATATTTAAGAATTGTCGTATTTTAATTTCACAGCACATGATTGAAAAAGAAAATTTATCATTTTATTTAAAAAACACGAAAATCAAATACTTCGGCTCTAAGATATATAATTGACTTTGGGAAATATTGTACGATTTAAAATCTAAATTAATGATTTTTATATTTCAGAGAAACAGTCTTTGAATATCGAAAATTATATTACTGTTTTGAAATATATTTTAATTATGTATTTATTCAACAAGCGTAATTCTTTGTTATATTTATTCAAAATAATATTTTTTTTATATCATTTTGTATAGTAGAATTTGAAAGCTTTTTATTATATATATATATATATATATATATATATATATATATGTGTGTGTGTGTGTGTGTGTGTGTATGTGTGTGTGAATAGCATGTAATTTTAATCATGAAAAATTTATTTACCAAAGAGAAATAGTGAAAACAAGAAATCGTGTACGATTAATAAATGTAAAGAAAGTCTTCACTTTATTTACAAAAAAAATATCGTGCACTGAGATATTAAATAAAAGAAAATTTATCTTAAAAATATAGAAAAAAATATTACGTTTATTTTTTTCCTTTGATTCAGTTAGAACTACATAAAACTATATTCTTGATTTTTCGTCGAAGGACACAGAAAAATTATCAATTTAAATTTTTTTCTAACTAAAACCTTAAATCAGTGCTAAAGAGCATAAACTTAGATTTTTATATACCTCAACCTTCTGTGAATCTTGGAATTGCCATCGAAATCCGCATAAGCAACGATCAAGACTGATCAGTAATCAAAAAACTGAACATTATTTATTAGTATTTTTTTGTGGTTAGGTGTTTGAAAAATTACTTTATGAATGGAATATTCAATCTCCAGCCTGTGAACTAAATCCAGTCGAACAGTCTTCTCAGTTCAGTATTCCAAGTTATTTTTAAATTATAAAAATATAAATACATATTAAAAAAATATATTTTAAGTAAAGTGGATTACTTTTCTATTTAAAAAAATATTTAATTCCAATGCAGAGGTACAATTGTTTATATAAAATTCTAAATTCGAGTCACTCGATTCAACTATGTATCCTTAACAGTTCACTTAAAGTGTATTTGGAAACATTCCAGCTATTTGCAACATTTTTAGAATATTTTAAACAATTCTTTGATGTTTAATGAAATATTACAATATGTTATAAATATTTTCAAATAAGTTTCATACTATATTCAAATTATATAATGCTAATATTTTTTATATCTTTGTTATAGACAATTATAAAGAAACTTATTTAAATATAAATTCGTCTCTCGATACGAAGGACATTTGGCCTGCATTCTAGAAAAGAAAGACGTCCTCTGAACTGCATTTTGGTAAGCCAAAATACGTAATTACTTAATATTTAAAAGTAAAATTATTATTTATGGAACATAATATTACTTAATTGAATTTTATTCACGTTTAATAATGTTTAATTAAATACTTGTTCTTCAAAAGGATTTATACATAAAGAGATTTTTCCACCGTTTATATAATGAGTTTACGAGTAAATTTTTATTCAAATAGATTTAACAAGATTTAATTAAAATAACAAAGAGGTAATTAAAAGAGGAATTATATATATATATATATATATATATATATATATATATATATATATATATATATAAATACATACATACATATTACTAGTTTAAAATCCGTCATTACTTTAAATACGTTTTAATTCTGACAAAAGAGAAAACATCCATTTAAAGACATGTCGATAAATAACCAAATACAATAAGCCTTACTAATGTATCGATTTAGCCCTCATCGTTCATGTTCGCTATACACTTATGTATTTAAACAGGATTAAATAGTGCTATAAATCTCTAAAGACGAACGACCTAATTGTTTTCAATTTAAATATTAATTTATATATATATATATACTGAATAAAATAATTTTCTAAAACGTTTAATTTTAGTTAATGACAATTGCTTTGTAATATAATGTGTAATTGATAATATTGTGCTATTTAAATATAATATATAGCAATATTATAGAACAATAAAATTTCAAGTCTTCAAGCTTCAGATAGATTATAAACTCATTAATCCCCATTTTTGTAAATGAATTTTCTACTCATTTCATAAAAATATTTTGGTCAAATATATTTAATAAATGATTATTACTCATTTTTGTTTGTTAGTTATGTGTATTTTAATGTTTATTTCATCATATTTTAAGTGATTAAAATTTTGACAGAAAATTTTGATTTTCAAAATCTTTAGTTCAAAATCTACATAAAGAGAATTAAAAAAAAAATGTTTTAACAGAAATGTTCTCATACGTGATCTCTTAGATTCTCAGAGAGAAATAATGAACAGATATAGAAAATAGTATGAAAAATATTATTGTCGTTTATAATTTACTCAATTACTTTTCAATATTCAATTTTGTACAAATATGTTTCAAATTTTCTATACGTTCACGTACTTAAGTGATTAGATAGCATCACATTGAAATGCACATAAGGAACAATCAAAAATTGTCAATAATCAATTATTGAACATATTTAATCAAAAGTTTTATTGTGGTTTGTCTGATGAGTTAAAAATTAAAGGGGAAAATCAAGTCTATTTTCTTCAACTCAGGTGTGTAATGATGAATTTATATTTTATTCATGGCAAGGAATAGACACAAAAAGGCCTACTTGTTTTTTTCTCATTTTTACGGAAACTACTACAATTCTCGCTTCAAACAATTGTATAATGTGAACAACGTTTCTTATTGAAACTTCGCCTATTCTAGTTTGAAAAGTGTCACTTGACAGCCGTGGCGTTATTAAATGAATGATGGTACCACATCACAGAAATTTACCAAATTTATCAAACGACCCACTTATATATATATATATATATAACATATTTTACTGTAACTTTATGTTCTAATTATTTAATATAGAAACATACTTTTTGACATTCATTCATATAACTTCAGTTACAATTAAATTTTTTTCTCAATAGCTCTATTGAAATTGTTACTACATTTTAAACATTTCAAATTATTTTTTTATTAATAGAGACTAAATGAAAAGAAGAAATCAATATTTAGTTTACAATGACGCACATTTCAATAATTTAATTTGAATTTTATTTACATTGTCCATTAATTGTGATAAATATATTCAAAATCCACTTTGGTTACTAATGCTAATTATGTTATATAATGAAATTGAAATTATTACTTGAATCAATATTCAAACATTATTACGAAATGTTTTTTAACTGTAGATAATTCTTTAAAATCAACCTTACTATAGCTAATGTTATATCAGTGAAGCACATGATTTGCAATAAAAAAGAAATGTAGCAATATATATTTTCTCAAGTTTGCAACTTAAAACTTTTTTAAAATTCATAAGTTGTTGAATTTTGTTAATATTTCAATTTCATGCTTTCTTAATTGTGTATTTTTTCCATTACCCTAATAACAGTTTTTATTAATAAATAAATCGTTTAAAATGTTATGTGATTTATTTTATATCAAATGAATATAAAATGTATATTGTTAAAAATATATAATTTTAAGTTTCTCTCTATAACTAAAAAATGGTTCCGATGCTATGCGTGAGTTTTATTCGTTCATTGATAGATATAGATATATTTAATGAGCGAGGGGAGAAGGTTTTCGGGGAATTGGTGAGCGCAGCTAGCAGGGGGCGAAGTCCTTTAGTTAAATGTTAAAAATATAATAGAAAATACAGTGTTAAAAATAGAATTATTTTATCGATAAAATATTTTGTACAACATGCTAAAATATTCTTGATGTATGTATATATATATATATATATACATATATATACACATATTTCAATTTATTTTCCACCGTAATTGGTATAAGAAGTTATAAATAAATAAACATAAATGAATTTTTGTTCACTCCAGAAAATATATTTTTTTGCTGATTCAAGATGTTCAATAATTGATTATACATCCTTTTTTATTGCTGCTTATGTTTATTTTGATAACGGTTGTGTCAATCATAGACTATTAAACCAAAAACAAATCTAGGAAAAAATAAATTCTAAGAAAAAAGAGAAATAAAATCGAAAAGAAAATAAGATACACATTTCTTTGTACCTTAACGTCCTGAATACGTTGACATTCCCAATGTAATTTGCGTACACAATAATAAAAAAATGATCAATAATCAATTATTGCAGTTTTAATCAGAAACAGATTTATAGTGATTAAAAAATTGCGAGGTGAGTGAAAAAATAATTTGTGAAATTGAATTTGGTCTTATTTTCGTCATTGTATTACGGTATAAGAAGTTAGGAGCAAGTGTGAATCACGAAGGAGTCTTTTGATTTAATTTTTTTTTTAATTTCATTTTTATCACTTTTTCGTTTCTCTCATTGACACTCTGCATATTTAGTAAAGATTTTAAATTAATTATATTTTGTTTAATCAATTTTTAAAATATTAAATTCTAAATCTGTACTTTTTAAAAATTCTAATGATATTAAATTTAATAAATCTTATATTATATATATATATACATATATATATATATATATATATATATATATATATATGTATATAATATATCTATTTTTAAAAAATCATTTTACAGATTGATTTCAAAACATGAAAACCTTTCTTTTGTCAATATCTACAAACAATTTTAACAATTCTTTTACAAAATAAACCCTGAGAAGTATAAAAATAAAATAAATATATATTCAAATATTTTGAACAAAAAAGGTAAACTTTATTATTCAACTTTTTAAAGTCAGTAGGTGGACAAATATGCCAAGCAAATAAAAGTCAGTTTCCATGATTGGTTAAAGATGATATTCTCTTTTATTATCTGAAGATTGACATTACCATACATATCAGGTGTACACGTGCTTGCATTTTTTAATATTTTATTCGTATTATTAAAAATTATATCAATCAATATTATTAGCAATATTACTTCGGATATTCCTTAATATTTAATTTTCAATTCATCTTCAGGTTTTAATCTATCAATGTAAAATATTTATATATTTGTATATTAAAAAATTTACGGAAAAAATATACGAAATATAATTCAAGCATATAAAATAACATTTTCAAAAAAAATATTTACATTTATTGATTTTATTTTAAATCATTCTTCGCAATAAATATCAAAATGTACAATTAAAAGTAACTGTTTTTCTCTAATGAAAGACATTTGCATATTTGACATATTTTTTATTGAAAGTTAATTGAATGCAGTTTGTAAAAGTGATACATGAATCTTGAAGGTTTTTTGAAATTATTTACACTTCATTTATTATAAGTATCTCAATCAGACATATTATACAGTGAATGTAGAAATAAATATTTTTTATATGGAAAAATATGTAAATGTAAATTTTAATTTATGATATTGTAAGGGTTTTGTTAATTGTTATTTATAGAAGTGAATGGAATAATATGTCCAAGTACAATAAATATTAAATTGTAAAGAAATACAACGTAGTTTTTATTTTATATTCAAATGTACTTTATTTTATAAAATATTTATAATACTGAGAATTTATAAATATTTTTTTTATTAAATTAGGAATAAATCTAATAAAATAATATTAAACTCAAAGTAAGGATTTTAATCTTGTTTCATAGTAAATATTTCGAAGTAATATTAAAACGAAAATGATATAAAATATATTAAGGTAGAATATTTTAATGCAAGACAAGGTTTTATGTAAAAACGCGAATTTTTGTTTTCATTAACTTATACATATTTATGAATAGAATTTTCAAATTTGTACACGAATATTAATATGAAAAAATACTTCAGATACTTTAACTACGAAATACAAAAATGCTGCGTTTAATTTAAATCTAAATTATCTTTGCGAATATTCTCTTTATAAAGAAAACTTTTAGTTTTCTTCACAGGAATAAGTTTTTCATCTACCAGAAATCATAATCAGAAACGCTCAATAAATCATTACTGATAATTTTGATTGTTGATTTATACGGATTTAAATAGTAATTTTATAGTCATCAGAGGGATAAGATACAGAAAAAATATTTGTAAGTACCTTAATGCTCTGTGGATGGTGTTATGTCCGTCAAAATACGAAGAAAAAAAAATTAAAAATCATTTTCATCACATGTGACAATTCGGTCAAGAAAATGATAATTTTTGTCATTCAAAAGAAGCGCAGAGTAGACTTCGTAACGCCGAATTGCTTCATGTTCGTTTAGCTCATACGGCACCCATTTATCCAGCTTTTTTGTTTTTCTAATTAGGCTCGAGTGTCGAGCAACTGTTGAATGATCAACATTGAGTTCTTCTGACATCTCTAGAGTTGTTTTAACATGATAACCTTTGAACACGACAACCTTTCTTTTCTTCTTCGGGAAAAATCTAGAACGGTGAATATGAAATAGTATACAGTTTTTTTTTTTAAGAGAACTATTAATAATACGTATTATGATAAACATAATAATTAATTAATAAATTCATATTTCTCAAACAACTTCATTGAAACTATATTATAATGACTGGGTTCAATGCTGATTTAGTTAATTCTCTAATTTTTAATAACACAGTTTCTATGCTGAACAGGACATGCGTATATGATTTTTTTTTAAAAAATATATTATAACGTAATAAGTTTTCCTAGTTATTTTAGTTCGTTTAAAGATTGTAAGTTTCTGATTTCCACTACTAGTTTCATCGCATGTGATAATTTTTGATAGACTTTAGAGACTGAGTATCCAAAATCTTTCTTCAAATCGAATATTTAACAAGACTTGTAGTGGAAAACAGAAACGCAATGATTGAAAAAGACAAAAATCAAGAGGAAAATGTATCAAAAAAATGTAAAAACAGGTGTGAAAACATAAAATTACAATTTTAATTCTCAAACGCATTAAATAAGAAATGAAATGTGTATATATATATATATATATATATATATATATATATATATATTTATTTATTTCTATATATTTATTCATAAAGACTTTATAAAACACTGTTGCAAAAAATAATATATCTGCGAGAATGTTTATATAGATATACTAACATTTGTTTATATATATATATATATATATTCATGACGTCGAATTATTTATTTGATATGTTTATTGTTTCATTCAGTTACATGTTTGTGCTTATAATTGCCAATGGGCAAGCGCAACGAGTAGTATAGTAGTATATATGTATATATGTACATATATATATATATATATATATATATATATATATATATATATATATACGTGTAATTAACGTTTCAATATATTATAAGATGTTCAGAATTTCAGTATAACAATTAATATAAAAGGAAATATTTTGTTTGAAGTTTGAGCTTGTTAGTAGCTGTTATATCATAGTTAAACATAATAGTTCATTCTGTCAGAATTAATTATTTTATGATTTCATCCACGAACTGTAATGTATGTTGACAAGTCAGCTAATATTAGATTGAATCCATAGAATACACCATACACCGTACACCATACAAAAGCAAACATTTTAGAATGAATTATTTGCTTTATTTACCAGTTTTCATGGGCCATTAGCTTATTTATTAATATATATATATATACATACATATATATATATATATATATATATATATATATATATGTATTCTTTATTATGTACTAATTTTCTAAGAAAATGAAAGATTCCACTGAGGAAAAGTATGAGATTATATAATTACTACACAAAGATTTTTGTAATGAACATTTATTCTAATGTATAAATTAGCTAGTATTGTTTTTCTACTTGCTAAAAAAAACATATATAAGAAAATATTTTCTTTAAATTTATCTACAAGTTTTATTTGACGAAAATGTTATTTGAAACATTGTACGGATTTTTTATTTACCTTTCATGAAAGAAAAACATGACACATTCAAACAATCTTATTTACATTCGTATGATAAATATTTATTTTCGTATTCAAAAAATAATCAAATACAATAATCAAATAAAATGAATTTATTTACATGTTTTTATAAATAAGTTTCTATACAATAATATATATATATATATATATATGATTCAATATAGGCACCCAAATATTAAAAAAAATATGTTATTTTTAATAGTACAAACCTTTTTTATATGCTTGGATCAATTTAAGTAACAAATAACTTCATATAAGTGCTCTCACGTTATGTGTATTTGTAGTTTTATCCGATATAACGATTTGAGAATACTTTTCAAAATGTTTTGAAATTTCATTTAAAGCAGTTTTATAATGCAAACAATACAAGTTTAGTTCAAAAGTGGCTTAGGGGTTTAAATTAGTGTATAAATAAATTTGAACAAAGTTTCTTTGCTACGTCAGCTTTTACTAAAACTTTTGTGAACGAACAAAAACGTTTTTCATGGCAAATATTTACAAATTGGTATTCGAATTTCAATATAGATAATAGTTGGAAAACTCTCTATAGAAATTGAAACACTTAAAATTTTGTTTCCTATATACATATGAAAAATAATTTCGAATGAAGTTTCTTAATAAAAATATGTCTGTGTATTTACAAAACATATTTCTTTTAATACCAGTGAAACATTATTATATTAAAATTAATATTTTTTAATCAAAAAAAAACTTATATTTAATGTCTGTATTAATTCAATAAATTCGTTTCTTATTATTGTTTATTGTTATTGTATGTGATTAGATTTCATGGAAATAGACTAATATGCTTTCGACTGATTGACTCGATAATAGAACTAATAAAAACATCAATTTATGACGGCATCCACATGTGTCCTACTGTTAATATTATTGTATGTTGTTCGATATAGAATTATTTTTTTTGAAAACTGTTCATACATTACAAAACAATGAAATGTAGAAAGTTTTGGTTAATATTTTAAGTAATACTACTCATTAATATTAAACTGAATAATATGATTATCAACAACCCTCTCTCTCTCTCTCTGCCCTGATATTTATCGTCAAAGATGGTTTAGAATCAAAAAATCGTATTCTGTATTAGGAAAAATTAAAAAAAATATTTTGATTGATAAACCCATTTTAAAGAACCGTCGATACTCAGATAAGTTCTGATTACAATTACAACAAATTTAAGGTAGTGATTTAAGAAAATATGAATAAAATTCAAAATTAACCAAGAGAATGATAGTGGCAGACCATATATTTCTTCTGTCTCTTTGATCAATTGAGAAAAATATTTAAACTAAGCTCATTATATATTCGCCAGATTTTACAACTTCAGATTATTACTTTTTCCTGGTTTTGAAAATTGTCCTTATTGTTAACGATTTAACACTTTTGGTAGAATGAAAAGTATTATTTTAAATATTTGTTTGTCGTCAAGTTTGCTAATTCTGCAGGGATGATATCTTCAAATTACGTGAATGATGATGAAAGATTAACAATCAAAATGGTGTATATTGAAATGTCGCCTTTGATTTTTATTAAAATTCCGTATGGATTTTTCAGATATCTCAGTAATTATAATTACAAAATTATATTCTATAATTATGGGAACACGAACATAATTTATTTTTACAAATGATTAGCACATCACTTATAACACAAAATTTATTCAAGTACTAAAATGTTAAATAATTAATTATTGTATATTTTGATATATGAATGTTTGATATAAAAAAACATATTTTGTATGATTTGAGATATACTGATTCATTTGTGAAATTGCCTTCAAATTTGAATAAATATTATTAAAGGAATCAGTCAAAAACATTCATTAAGTATTATATTTGAGTATTGAATAAAAATGATATAAAAAATGTACAGTTTTCAAATGAATTTATGAGAATAAAACTAATGATTCATTTGGAACAAATCCAAAGAATGAATACAGAAAAACTTCGGAGAAAATTTAATGATGTAGATGATTCTCAGAATAAGTAAACGATATATCTATAAAAAGTTGTAGAAAAAGTTTTCCTTATCATTATAAACAATTAATTAAACCGAAAAAAAAAGTGTTTCATGTTCACACAATCGTTTATTTTTGTGATATTTTTATTTATATTATTTTTTCTGGCTAAATATTAAAACAACTCTTAAGAATTTATTTCTTAGAATTTGAGTCGTTCATATTTTAATAGAAATTCGTTTAAACAATTGTTTGTACGATCAATCATTTGTTAATACTTTTAACATAAATGAGTTCTCATTTGACATATTATAATAATTAAATACAAATAATCTACTGATCGAAAAAGAAATGTAAAAGAAGCGAGTCAATGAGAAAATAATAATTAAAATCTGAATACATAATTATTCGAAAATAGATAGATTTCTAAAGTAAATTGATAAAAACGAACATTAACAAACTATTTCCTCTTTTATATACCGTCGAAATAGAATCGAAAATAATTCTATTATTTCAATTAATTTGCGAATTAAACAATCAATTTTCCATTCCAAATGGATATTTATTTCAAATTCAAATGAAACATTTTAGAATACCGCAAATATTCCACTAAAACCTAGGATGAGTTACAAATCTGTTTTTCAGTTTTTTTAATTTGTTGTTAATTTTGGGTATTTATAGATTTTATTGACATAATATGTGTAATCAGAAATATTCTGATAAAATTTTCTAATAGACATTTCTGTCTATTGTTTTTAGTATAAAAATCACTGTAACGATAATAGGAATGTAACACGAATGTGTATGATCAATAATTAGAAATGATTAATAATCATTGAATAAATATTTGTAATCAGAAAAAAAAATTAGTTTATGAGGTGAGAGAAAAATTCATCTGTGAAAATATTTAATATGATTGTTCTGTAAAGTCTGTATTAAAATATATTAATTACCGCCCTGTAAGGTTTATATTATTATCGATTTATAATAATACAAACATATTGCACAGACAATATAATTATAAACTTGATTTTTAATTAACATACCGAGTTTTTATAAATCCATAAATTAGTAGAAACTAAATTTTTAGTCAAGTTTTATATACAGTGAAATAAAATAATAGAAGTAGAAGGTGAGAGTACAAAATGTTTTTGTAGCATAATAAACTTTTCTTTTTTTACCTAGACTAAATATATTTTAATTGTTGACAATAAACAATTACAGTTTAAGTGTTTAAAACACTCGTTGTAATAAACTCTTCTTTTATTTTACTATTGAATTTCCACTTTGTTGCATCAAATAATTTTTTTATTCTTTATTTAATTTTTTAATTAGCATTTTCCAGTATCCATTTAGTTGCTATGTATTGTTCAACATATTTTTTTAGTTAATTTTTGGGTTGAAAATGAATATTTCTCAGTTGTTAATATTTTTTATAATGAAATATTTTTCGTATTTTATGATCAAAATAAAATATATAAAAGAAATGCCCATTCTATCATTTTATCTCCCTGTATGTTAACATTGAATTTAACAAAATTAGACTGACATTTCCAGTACATTTATAATTTACACTCATATATATCTCTGTCAAAAACCCTGTTCTTGCATTATAAAACCATTACAGAATTTCTGACATATTTTCGTGGCATTGCTATCAAAATATGAAGTCAATTGTGATTTCAAAACATCAAAAATTTTATTATGAATGTTTATTTACGAAATATTCAAATCGTTAAAATATTAATTCATTTTTATGGAATGAATTTTCATTTTTATTTAGATAAGAGAAATTTATTCGAAAAAAAAGTTAAATTAAAGATCTATGAATGAAATATTATAATTATTTAAGTTTCTTATTACTAATTCCTTCTGAATCCTTTTCTACTAACAAGACCGTCAATTTGCATAAATAAAAAAATTATATTAAATAATCAATTGTTCATCATTCACCTCACAGAAATTCGGTCTAAAATAAAAAAAATGCATTTTATTTTTTCGTGTCCTCAAATGATATTCTTTTCTATAATGAAAATTATAGTGTTCCATATTTTTATTTTAATTAAATAAGTAAAAAGTGTACAAAATATTTTTAATTGAATATACGAAACCAAACAAGTTTAGATTAAATGAGAACAACATTAGTGTGTAGTTAATTAACCTTAACAAATACAATAATCAACATTTAATTACATTTAGTGCCCATTAACACATTTAGAACTACCCTTTCATGATATAAATAATTTAAGTCTAACACAACATTCTGATTGTTATTGATGAAAGCAACAAAAGGGTTGTATGAATAGTTAAAATGTGATTGGATTAATTGTTATACAAACTGAAACATCATACATACAGCACATACATCTGTACATGTTTGTTTAACACATACAATACATATATACATAATTAACATAAATATTATTTAAATTTAATTACATTCGTTTCGTTATAAATCACAATAATAACTCAAAACTTTCTCCGAGATTATCAAGTAATATTTTATTAATTAAATTAATTTAAAAAAGTTATTAACAAAATCATTATATAATATGTATATCAGTGAAAAAAAATATAAAAAGACCATAAACTTGTTTTAGTTTAATATGTGGAACCATGGACGGACCACGGACCATTGATTGACCATTTCTGTTTTATTTTATAACTCAAAATTTTTTGTGTATTTTTTAATAAAAAAATAACTTACTCTGTACTCTATTTTGGATTGTGTATAGGTACTTCATGATGGAATAACCGTTCGTGTGCTACATTACAATTCAAACTATTTTGTGTATTTTATACAAAAAAATGAAATAATTGGTTCTTTACTTCACTCAACTAACTCTGGTTAGATGAAATTTCGATAATTGATGGTCTGGTGGCCAAATTAGGTCCTATAGATATTTTAAAATTGCCCGTTGGTTATTTTCAAACTATTATTAAAGTTGTCTGTTTAAATTAACACTGAAGCTCTATTTTTCAGTTGTCCTACTCTAAAAAATATTCTAGTTACCAAACCTGGACGATTTTTAATCAACTTAGGCAATTTACTTAATTAGAATGACCATTTTTCATTGACATAAAATAGGATTCCCTTTACACAAAACCTTCCTTCAATCCTTATTTTTTAATCTCTGTTTATATATTTGATCGATTTTAAAAAAGTGCAGCCAGTCATTGGTTCTATTGATTAATTGATTTTTTAATAACAAATTCCATTGACTAACTGAACAGATTGCTACATACACTTTCCTTTTAGTAAGATATATATGTATAATAAGATATATATGTACTTCTTTAGTAAGATATATATGTATTTCCCTTTAGTAAATAATTATTGAACTGAAATAAATACATTAGAAGAAATACATTATCGAGGGGAAACAACAAAATAAGCCAGCAGGCTAGACAAATCATACAAATTCGACTTTTGTTGTAAATTTAAACACATTATGATTGAACATCTGCGACAAATGTCACATTTTCTTTAAGATTATTTAAGCAGTAGACAGTTTCAAATTACCAACTTTAAAGAATACATAAGATACCAACGTAATATCAAATATGAACAATTTTAATATCTCGACAGTGTCATGCAGAAAATCAGACACTACTCTATTCTGTAAAAATTGGGACATATGGTCTCTCAAATCATACTGTTACATTATATATATATATATATATATATATATATTATGTTATACATCTTTTTCATTACAAATTTTGTTATGACTATAAATAAAATAAAAGTAAACAATGTAATTTATATTGAAACGCCGCTTTAACAGTTGATACATAATTATGTATTTATTGAACAATAAAAATCTCATGTATTTCGTTCTTGATACTAAAATAAAACAATTTATGTTTTAGATTCTATATTTATTCAAGGTTAATCATTTTATATCCACCTACATTTGTATTTACAACATCGTCGCGCTGTTCTAGTGTCATCCGAAATTATATTGAAAAAATATATAATTTGTCGCCTGGTAACATATTTTTAGAATATGTATTTAATTGATTTCGATTACACGTGTGTTTTATAATTTCAATTTGTTTGAGCATAAAATTAAATATTAATTAGGTAATGTTTTGAGTATATAAATTGATTGAAGTAGTGAGTTCGGTCGGTCGGTCTTAGAAATAAATTTCAATCCGGACAGAAAGTTATTTACGCATAAACTTTTCGACAAGTATGTAGTATGTAAGAAAGATGAAAAGAACTATAAAATTTATTAAATAAATCGTTAGAAGAGAATATGTGTTTTTCTTGTACATATCATTCGTTAAGTTCTTTCACTTTTTATGAATGTTAGTATTTTCGAAATTACAAAACTTATTTTATATGAGAATTAATTTCAGGTTTTAAATAAAAGATTTTTTTTACTTATGTATGTATATATATATATATATATATATATATATATATATATATATACACACACACATATAAGTTGACAATACTTCTAAGGTCAATCTATTAGCAATATCGACAACAGATTCAATGGAGATAAATTCCCTTTTATGTTTTAATTAAATAGAAACAATTTTCACAATGAAGTTAAACAGAATAGTATTAATTAATTTAAGATATAAATAAATACATTGTGACTTAAAAAAAAACAGAACAAAAGTATATTATACTAAAATAAAAGTTTAAGAAAAAAGAAAAATGATTTACAGTGTAAAAAACAGTAATCTGTTATAACTTACCGACATCAATCAGCGTTTTTCCGTTATCATAAAACAAAAAATATGTAAAAAGCGCAAATATTTAATAAAATGAGAGAATTTCTAAAACATTTCATGAATTATTTTTAATTAAATATTTTTCATTTTAGTCTGCTTGTACATGATTTGACATTTTTTTAAGAATTGTCACAAAATTTGAAAATGTATACAATCTTTTTATCTATTAATTAAAATCACTGACCTGTATCAACATATAATAAACATTTTTTTTTATAATTAACAAATACAATATAGAATGTAATCCGTACGTATTTGTTGAATTTATATTTAATTAAATTACATTTTATATGTTAAAAGTCAGAAATGTATTTTTCATAAAAGAAATTCCAAATACAAATATATATATATATATATATATATATATATATATATATATATATATATATATATATATATATCGTTATTCATACAGAATATTAACTTTCAAAATAAATTTATCGACTTGTACAAACAAAAATTAGCAGTATAATTATAAGCATGATATGTTTTTATCCTAAAATTAATTTTAAACTTTTTATAAAATTATTGAATAATACGGTAAATATTTGAATACATACTGTTTAATATAAGTTATTAAAATCATATTTGTACGTATATAAATATAGTTCATTTTGTTAATCAAATTAATATTTATTTAAGCAAGTAAAATATTTATCATTAAATAATAAACAGAAAAAGAATATTTTTCGTAATTAAACTTGAAATGTATATTACTTTGGAATTAGTTGTCGTTTATATATATATATGTGTGTGTATGTATATATATATATATATACGTGTATATATATATATATATACAAAGTACATTTATATACAAAGTAGCTTTGAAGAACACTCAGTTAGTAAAAACAGTAATATCAGTACTAAATATTTCAAATGTGAAGCAAAATATTAGGTATCAGTTAATAATCATTTTTATTCTGATTCTTTAACAGTATATTTATATGATATTTAGAATATTTTATATCAAAAAACAATAAGCAATTTTTATTACGTTTTGGAATTAATTATGTTGTTTTTACAAATCGAAGACTGTATATTCATTTCGAAAAACAGAAAATAATAAATAATTACAAGCTTAAAAATTTCCAAATAAAATAAATCTGAAATAGTATACAGAAAATAAATATCTTGTAATAAAAAACAA
>CM068321.1:28038859-28131359 GCA_034766995.1 Acanthacorydalis orientalis | reverse complement strand
AACGTATAGAATAGATATATTTATTATATAACTGCTTATAAAAATCAGTGCTCATTGATTTGTATCAACTGTAAAAAATTGAACTTATTGACGCGAACTTTTCAAGTTTCGTATCACGGGTATCGAACTGTGCGCATTTGTACAGCCCACGTCAACAATCGCGGACGCTGAGCGTCTGATTGCGCGTCTCGAAATTCATTCGGGAAATGTGGATTCATACGCAGATTCACGAATATCCCGAACTTGTACGAATAAACACCGAATGTTTTAGATGATAATAGTGTGTCCTATTTTTTTGTCAACACTGGTTCGATGGTTTTCGAGTCGCACGGATTTTTAACTCTAAGTTAACACTAAATGTGTAGTTAGTAAATTATTCGCATCAGAAGTTTGAATTTATTTGCATGAACACCTTTACAGTTCTATTAAATTTTCGCTATATTTTTATGCAAAAATATATTTAATTATATGTTAGTTATTCACGCTTTTTTAGATTGACTATTCGTACGATGTATTTCAAACACCATATCAGTAAAGTTTAATTTATTATATACCAAGATATTTATTAATTTATTCATCCAATTTAATTACATTTATATGCACCAGTATAACATTTCATTCTCTATAGAAGTTTAACCTAGTATTAGTAACAAATGAAATATTCTACAGTATTGTCAAAAATTTGACCTGACAATTCGTTTAGAAAAAATGTATTTCCAAATTTATACTTTTTTGGCATGATATATTTTTTTTCAGAGATTTATTATTGTTATGTTATTTAAGCATCTTTTATAATATGAATAAATTATTTGTAATACGAATAATCGTGTTAAATCAAAAATTGATTTCTTAAATGAAACAATTAATATTTATAGGCTTGAAGTGCTTTTTAAAACAACTAGCACTTTTCAAATCTGAGAAAATCTACTGAAAAATACTACTTTTTAATGAAAAAATTGTTTAAAATGATAGAAATGTTTATAAATTGTCTAATATTCATACTGTGCGTAAATTAAATTGCTAGATTAAATTTATAAAATAATATAAATATAATAACTTCTTTGTAAATCCAGCAAAATTATTTAAAAATACAGACAGACGTTCCAATATTATCCAATTTATACTCTTTTGGTCTAATATTGAATTTTTCTTCAATGATTTATTATTATTTATGATATTTAAGCAATATTAAATCAAGAAAATTATTTTTTTAAAAACATGATTTTTCATCAAATTTTGCATATATAGGTCGTTGTTTTTTTTTTGGATCAAAAAATAAAAGTTTTAAATGTGAAACTTTTTTATCATAAAATCATTATTTACAATAGAAACGTTGATTTTTAACCAAAAAAATATTTTTTAAATGAAACAATCAATTTCTTTAAACAAAAATTGATTTTTAGATATCCTATTCTTGTTTAATATTAAAATATTTAAAAAGAAATATTAAAATCTTTCTAACTTAATTTTTTATCAACGATCAATCATTCTGTTTCATCACAAATCAATTATATACAATAAATATAATCGCTTTCCGTTCAAATTATATTTGTAAATGAAACAAATATTTATATACAAAGGTAATGTTTGTAATAAATGTTTTATAAAATGTAGAAACATATATTGAAAAAGCATTATTTTCTTTATAGTAACTAATATTGCTAATGAAAATGTTCATATTTTATTTGAAAATTATCATTTTGTAAAAATAAAAAACTGATTTTTATTTAATTATAAAAAAAGTTAGTAGAAATTTGATAAGTAATTTACATGTATTCCGTTTCATGTCACAAAAATTTAATTAATAATTTTGTCCCACAAACGCGTTTTACACAAATTTGTAAAACCGGTAAATCAAACGAACCTGTATGTACAAAGGGAGTTTGAAATGTTACAGACTTATGAAACAAAACATAATTACTTGCCAAAAAAACTTTTAGTAAATATAAATTGTGCACTGATTCAAAAATTCACATATAGTGGATGAGCTTGGAAACTGTTAAATTGTATGTGTAGTGTATAGTATGCAAAATTTGATAAAAATTCATATTATTTTAAAAAAAATTTCTTTTGATCTTGTATTGTTTTATTATCCTAAATAATGTTGAATTGTTAAAGAAAAATAAACTTTCAAGACAAAAAAGTACAAATTGTATGATGAAAACCTCTTTTTGTATTTTTATATTATTCTGATGTATTTATAATAAATTTATTATATTTACATTACAAATGAAATCTAGCAATTTATTTACACAAAATACTATTGTTAGATAATTCAAAAATATTTCTATCATTTTAAATATTTTTTCATAAAAATATAGTATTTTTCAATAGATTTTCTCATATTTGAAAAGTCCTAGTTGTTTTAAAAACACTTTAAGCCTATAAATATTTATTGTTTCATTTAAGAAAGCAATCTTTGACTGAACACAATTATTTTTATTACAAATAATCGATTTATATACAAAACGTTCCTGATTTTAAACTTTAATTTTTTGACCCAAAAAAACGACACGTATATAATATGCAAAATTTAATGGAAAATCGTATTTTTAAAAAGATATTTTTTTTGATTTAATATATTGCTTAAATATTTTAAATAATTATAAATCATTGAAGAAAAATACAATTTTAGACCAAAAGTGTATAAATTGAATAATGAAAATCACTTTTTGTATTTTTATATCATTTTGCTGGATTTATAAGAAATTTATTATATTTATATTATTTTACCATTATAAATGTAATCTAGCTATTTATTTATACAAAATACGAATATTAGCTAATTTATAAATATTTGTATGATTTTAAATAATTTAAAAATTAAAAATAGTATTTTTCAGTAGATTTTCTTAGATTAAAATGATTATAGTTCTTTTAAAAAATACTTTAAGCCTATAAAAATATATTGTTACATTTAAGAAAAAAATTTTTGACCAATTAATTATAAATAAATTTCAAATAATTATATACAAAATGTGAAGTAAATGATATTAATTAATTACATGTTAAGCTAGAAACAATCATGCTTGTAGTAAACAGACTTATTTAATTACACAAGAGAATATGTACGAAAACCAATAATTTGCTTTAGAGAATACTGTAAGATACAATTACCAACATTTAAAGCACATAGTCATATTTAAAAATCTAATTAATATTAGCATAAGAATATACACTTTTTTAAAAATCACATTAAAATTCACTAATTAATTTTTTTATTAAAACAGAAACAATCTTGGATAAAATATTAAAATTTTTATATTTTCGCTTGTTTTCTTTTTAAAACATCGAGTAGGAAAAAATAAATATTAAATTATAAATGTATACAGCTAATTAATGTAAAAATGTATTCGCTTTACAACGACTGTTAATGGAATATAATATTGATTGCGTTTAGATAATACATTTTTTGCTTTTTGGTTCTTTATATTATACAAATAAAAATATTATGTGATAAAAGTAACGTTAAATAATTAAAACGTATCTGAATAGTTCATGAATCTTTAATATGGTAAAATATATTTAGTAAGAAGAAAATGTATGACCAGTTCTTTGGATTATTTTATATGAAAATAATTAATTTAAAACATATTTAATACCTGAACGGTCTGAAAATCACTATCTTAATGCGCAGAAATAATTAAAAAAAAATATTAATAATTAATCAATGAACAAAAATATTTAATTAAATCATTTTTTTAAATCTTTATACGAGATTTTTCTCTGTTTAGTCCCTATTTTTTTTTATTCAAAAACTTCCGGTTCGTGTTTACATACCGAAAAATATAAAACAGAGTAATATCTATATTTTAGAACTGATAATATTTGAAACAGCAAGTAATATAATTTATTAAAAATACTTATTCTATGTATTAGTTTTATCGTTTTGTAAAGAGAAGTTTTTTTAATGTAATATCTGTATAGTTTACTTCAACCACCCTTTCGATTAACTCTTCGTTGGAACCAAGCTCGACTTCAACGTTTAATCGTTTAGTATATAAGTTCGCCTTACTCACCGCATTCCATATATATATATATATATAAAACAGAAAGAGAGTGAGAAAGAGAGCCAATAAAAATCAACGGAGCGACCAAATCCCGTCGTCATATAAGTATATGAAAACTTTTCATCAACATTTCATGCTCTTATTCTCTTTATGAAAATTTCTTTTGAAATATCATTTAGTTTTAAGACTTATTGCTATAATTATGAGTGCGGTTACTCTACACAGATAGAAATTGTAGCTGTGCACTATTCTGACAACACATTGTACCGTCTTATTTGCAACAATTTTCATTACGTGACACAATAAAGGCGTATCTAAGTAAAACGTTGCTTTATGACATGCACCATCTACAAATCACTGGTATAGAAACATAGTTAAATCTTTTTAAATGTTTGCTACGTATCTAGTTTTACAATGTTATCACAAATAGCATAATACTATGTATTTACGAGGAAAACATAATACATACATATATACATATATATATATATATATGTATGTATGAATGTGTATATGTATATATATATATATTTTAATATCAAAAATAAAACATTACATAAATAAAAACGTATTAATAAATACATTTTAAAAATACTTTCCAAGAAGATGTATATATTTCTAAAAAAATATAAAACTGACAATATTTGTTTGTATATTTAATTTTTTTAAGAGTATTCATTACGAAAAGAGATTTTTCAAAGGTTAATTTTTATTGTTCATAGAAAAAAATTTCGCGTTTAAAATTAAATTTGAAAATTATGAAAGTCTCGTTGAGGTAAATGTTCAAAGAGTTTTATAGAGACATTCGTGAATGAAATGATCTCTGTTGCTGCATGCTGAAATTTGTGAGTAATCAGTAAAAGCATTTTGTTTAAAGGAATTACAAAAATCCGTTGAAATTTGTCGTTATTTGTTAAAATCCATAGTATAAGATTGACTGTCATAAACAGGTGTATTTATAATTATAATTATGATGAACATTAAATACAAAACATTAATTATTTTCGTTCTGATATATAATATAATAAATTGTTATTTTCTTTTGATTAAAAGTTCAAATGATTTAATTAAAAAATAGGGAAACATATGGATTGGCTAAAAATACTTTTATAAAAATTCGGATACAAATAATAAGTGAAATAATAATACATATAAAAAGAATAATGTCCCGTTTTAAAATAAAAATAATGTTAACTGCATTTTTTCCACTAAAGGTAACGCGTACCATGAATATAGTCTAGTCTAGTCAATCGATACTTCAATAGGGATTTTGAAACATTGAAAAAATATTTAGTAAAAGACCGAATAATGTTTCTCTCATCCAGTGTTATCAGTGAAACATTTTTTAGCATTTTTAATAAGCAACCACGACAAAAGAACACCCACCTAATTTCTCAAATATTTGATTTTCTCTGTTTCGAAAAGTAAAACAAATACTGAAATGATTACATTTTGGCGACATAGATCATAAAAAGATATAAAATAGTGTTTTTAAAAAATACTTCCGTACAAATTTTCCAAAAATATCTTTTTAAAGGTGGAAGAAAAAATTAGAAATATTCGTTGTGTCAACAGAGATATCGTTTGAGAGCTGTAATTTTTCAATGATGATTTTTTTATTGACAGTATTTTTTCCCCAACTTCATATATTTAGAGAATCATTAATAATGTTTCCTGTCTCAGAGAAACATAAAAACCTTAAATTAATAACAGAATACTAAATCTAAATCAGTTATTTTAAATTAAACAACTCTGTTTTCAATATTCGAAATGTTATTTTTTTATTATTCATCCGAAAAATCGTACTGTCATCAAATATTCCTCCAGTTAGTAATCCGATTCTATTTTGAAATCATTCATAATCAATATTCAAAAGTATATATTTGTCTTACTACCCTCTCCCCATTTTAATTTCGAACGGATCTATTTTCGTATGTTTAAAGAAACACGACAAATATATTTTTATCTTAATATTGAAATTAAAAATACACCGCACGATTTTCTGAACAAACAATCAAAGAAATTCCTATTGTGCGAAATCTACTCGTTATTTTATAACGATAAACGTGCATTGAAACATAAAAGGCTGATCTTAACAAGCGAAATAATTATTCTTCTAAGGTGATGAATATGAATGATGTCCTCTTTGCATTGAAGTGATTACGTTCGTTTCATTTGAATTCTGTTCATATGAGTATTATCAAAGCAGAAAATTATAAATATGAATAAGAAATAAATAAAATTTACATCGCTCTTCTATACAGGGATTCAACTTAGGCTCCCACACGAAATTGTTAAAAAAATTCGAAAATTTTTTTTTAGAAAAACATTGTTTTCCACCATTTATTTTTTAGTTCAATTGCATTTTAATATTGAATTGAACTAAAATACTAAATAAAAAATAACATGACTGCTCTTAAACTCTGTGCCCTCTTTTAATACTTCCATGTAGAAGCCTAAATTGAATCACATATATATATATATATATATATATATAAATAAATATATGATAATAATATTGTTAGTGTCATCTCGCGTACAAAGGTGTTAATAAATATGGAATCGTAATAAAAATTAAAGGTATCTCATATTTACCTGTCTAATAAACTATGTAGATTATGTACATTTACTTATATAAAAATCTAGTTCTGTTTTTTACTCTCAAGTCTTTTTGAATGTATCTGTTACATTCAAGATCTTTTTTCAAACAAAATTATTACTTTTAACTTTATTAATAATGAATAATATACATTCATAAATATCCGAATATTTGCAATTCTATATTATCCTGTTCTTGTGGCCATCTCGTGTTACGGCGCTATACAGTTTAATCAATAAATCCACGGCGTACTTTCCAATGACAGATGGCTCTTAATGTACCTGAAATATCTATCAAGGATAATAAATTCTGTTAAGCTCGTTACTTGCATAGAGATCTTTACAGCTTTTAATGTTCTCACTATTAAATAACCTGTGAATTTTACATGATCTTTTCAAACTGTACAGAAATTAAAGTGTAGTAATTAGAGATTGTTTTTCCTGTAATTTTTGTAATTTGATAAAAATAATTTTAATTATTTTCAAAATCTAAAAAAACTAAAGACGTTTCAGTTAATATATTGAGTCAAATTTCTCAGGATTCTATCTTTATAATCAATATGTTTAGGGTTGATTTTTATAATGTTTACTAAATCCATGTTTTTTTATTATTTAGAAACAAAAAAAAATAATAAAACCTAAACATTCAGTGTACATCATTCAATCAATTATGTTTTTGTGTTTGTCACTTACTATCTCTCACTTATTCACTCTATCGAATTTTCTTCATTCACAAATCCACCCATTCATAATATCGCAACAAAGTAGTAGGGATGCACATGTCTCTTTTCCTCCTACATAGTTGTACATGTTTTTCTGTGTCAAGAATTTTATCAATCGTCTGTCACTAAGCTTTGATTATATTTTTGCATGTTTATTTTGATAATTAGATTCAAGTTTTTCAATTAATTGTTATATTGGTTTTAACTAAAATTTTTATATAGAAATAAAATAAAAAAATTAAAAATTTATTACCGATTTAAAATTAAATATCAATTTTATTAACTGCAATTACGTTTTTTTGATAAAATATCGAATTTTGAAAGGAATAATTAATTGTAAATTCCTAAAATTAAAATACGAATTAAAAAAACTGTTTTAAATATCATAATTATATTGTTAGACAATGTTGCTAAATTCACTTTCAGAAATAAATTTTCACTCTTTAAAAACTATACAAAAAATCTGATCAAAATGTTCGATGAATGATTATTAAAATTATAAATGTATGTTTTTACATCTGTGACCCATTTATCTGTTTCCTTGTTGGTATTCGTCATCTGAGTATCTATTCTCAACTTCTAGATTTTGCACGTATGCCCTTTTCTGGGTGATATTAGAGACTGTCTTTGATATCTGCCGGAAGATAGCTGAAGCAAACAATAACAAACACTCAGATGAATCAAAAAGACTAACACCATCAGGATTGTAATGACTGGTTATAAGCAATTTTATACCAACATCTTTAACAATCTGAAAGTAATTAAAATGTAGATAGGCTGTCAACTCAATGTTCAATAATTAATTATTGAATATTTTAGATCAGAAACATTTCTGTGTATTTTTTGGGAAATTAAATTTCATTTGTGAAAACTATAAATATCAGAAAATTATAAAACTATCCTAATATAAGCTTATAAATCAAAATCATATATATATATATATATATATATATATATATATATATATATATATATATTGTGAAATATATAAGAGCAAAGAATATTTATCAATTAAAAAACACACGTATTCACAATATATGTACTGTTATCTCTTTAATAACAGAAATATTAATAAAAAAAATATTCATTCATATTTGAATAATTGTAAATTAAATATTATATATATATATATATATATATATATATATATATTATAAACTTATATTTTTTAAAAAAACTCCAATTTATAGAGCACTGTATACATTTTTAAAAAATACAATTGAATATAGAAAATGATACAAAAAAAAGTCGAAAACAGAGTCGAATCCATTTTTATTAAATAACGAGATAGTCTTTTCATAAATTTTTATTCATCCAATAGCAGATAAAAATTTTATTTCATTACATTTTCATTCTCATAATAAAGTGTTCACATTGAAATATGTATAAGAAGTAATAAAAATGATTAATAAAAAATTATTAATAAATTATTGAATATTTAAAAAAAAATATGTGATGTCTATAGAGTAAGGAAATTTATTTACTGAATTTACTTACAATGCCCAAAAACTGGCCTTGTATTATACTAATATTTTTTATAAATAATTCATCAGTGATTCACGTCATAAAATAAATTTTTTGGTCAAAATAAGGCGAATAAAAGTGAAAATCCTTTGTTATTTACTGAATTATGGAATCGATTCAGAAATACGCATAAACCATAATAAAAATATAAAATAAACAATTATCGATTATTTTGATAATGAGGAAAAGAAATAAAAGTGAAAAATCATATGTGATGTCAATTTAAGTACAGCATTAAAAATTATAATTGTAAGCAATCAAATATATTGAGTATTATTGTGTAGAAGATAATTAGTAGATTTGAAGAATTGATTTTAGAAAATAATAAAAATAACAGTAAAACATAATATGAAAAAAATTTAGTAAAGGATTACAGGTTAAAATAAAATCTTTGAAAATTAATAAATTGTAAATTTTATATTACTATATAACTATAATTTCAATTTATTTCTTGACAGAATTTTTTTAAACTTACTTTTTGGCTTAGAAAATATATATTATTATTTATATTTTAATTGGATGAAAAACTATTAATCGAAATATCACTTTAGTATTACAGAATTTCAAAGTCTGAAAATGTGTTAAATAATTTCTGTAAATGAAAGAATATATTTAATTTTTTTAAAAAAAAAACGTTCCATTCATCACTCTTAAAAAAATGTTTTTATTCACCAAGATTTTCTAATTTTCTATAAAATTATTAACATTATATATATATATATATATATATATATATATATATATATATATATATACACATATTTATTATATACAAATATATGGCATGTCTGTATAAATTTTGAATGAAAAGATGTCCTTTTTCGAATGGAAATCGTTTTCGGCTCTTTGTACGTTTACATGGAAAGTATTTTAAATGTTTTTTAAGCTGTATTCAAAAAATTGTGACTTTGACATATGTTAAAGTAAAATCAAATTTCTAAACATGAATCGAATATTTGGACGTAGGTGTAAATGTAACAATTGATTTTCGATAAAAAATTGGTAGGGGCAACCTATTGTACAGTTCATGGTCACATTGAATTTGTATTTATTCTCTCTTCTATTTGCACATAATCGTTTCATGACATTTTCGATTTCAATTTACATTTTAAATACATTTCTATACATCAATGTGTGAATCATTTGACTATGTAATAAGAATATCGTTCTGCAGTTTAATTGCATTATGTATTAACTTTTATTATAAACAATTTTATATTTCAAGTGAATTCTAAATTAAATATGAATGCATTAATTTATATTTAAATTTACCATACATTTAATGAAAAAAAACTGTCATTTTAATATTTCTTTAAAATTTCTTTCATATTTCTTGAAAATCTATAAAATGTATAATATAAGGCTGGTAGGAAAATAATTGCTGTTCTTGTTTTTTGAATTTCAAACTTATTTTTTTTCAGAGAAAGTGTCATTTTATCGTATTTATGTTAATATAATTTTAAAGTACATTTTTCGGTCTATATTTTGATAACATTGGCGTTAGTTTTATTAATAATTTTGCTTCAAATTGGGCTATTGAATTAAAGATGGAAAAAAATTAAATAAGAGAGTAATTGTATCGTTTACGACCAATATTAGTTTATCGAAGAGGACCAATTCTTCTTCATGACGATGCCCGACCACACGTCTCACAAATGACTTTAAAAAAATTTAATGAACTGGGTTATGAAACCTCACCCCCTCACCCACCTTATTCCCTGGACCTATCTTCGACAGATTATCATTTTTTTAAACATTTAAGTAATTTCCTAAGAGAGAAGGTTTTCAAAGATCAAACATCAGCTCAAAGTGCTTTCGATGAATTCGTTAATTCCAGGACTCCATAATTATAACTTATAGGAATAAACAAACTTGTTTCCCGTTGGGAGAAATGTGTGCAGGCCAGTGGTCTGGTTATTTCGATTAATGAATATATTTTTTAATTGATATATGCGTCTTTATACTCGATATATAAAAACCTCAATTATTTTTGCACCAATCTAATACAATATAAGATGCAGCTAGTTAAAATGTTAATAGGAAAATGATTCATTAAGTTTTAAAACAAACTAAAAATTTGGAGATTTTGTTAATTTATAAAAAACTTAATTATCAATTATATAGTTTAGTAATGGGAGCCATTATAAAAAAATTCCAAATTGCTGTATTACGGTAGATATATTGTTTGCAAATTAGGTTTAAATAGACTGTTTTTCTTGAAATTAACTCAGTCATACGATCTGAGAGTTTGTAATATATGTATTGAGTCAGTTTGTACTAATAAATCAAATCAAAAATATGTAAAATAATATTTATTTTATACTGAACGAATTTTTAATTAAAAAAAAGATATAAATTAAATAACAGAACCTGTTAGAAATATTTCAACGCGAAGTACAACGTTAACATTTATTTGTTTAATATAACATAACATATCCGCCAACGTTACATATTTTTCACGATTTATAAACGAATCGCACGGTTTGAATGTCAAACGATGATGCGTAACATGCGCGGATTTCTATCTTGGATTGGTCGTATTCTAAACAAGTGTTGTATAACGCGCCAGTGCCGTTTCGGACCGATAACGGAACGGATGCGGTAACTTTGCACTGTATTAGAACACCCACGCGCCATAATGGCAATGTTCAAGCGGCGCCGTTATTAAAACATGTGTATTAGTTTTCCAGTAGGTGTGCGTTATACGACAATATATGAACAAGTGTTCACAGTTTTTGGTTAATAGCGTGTTGTAGCATATACACAGAACCAATACGAACGTTTAGTTTAATTTTTATTTGAACAGTTTTCAATTTTCGTCATATATAGTTGCTTTTATTGCACGTCGATGGACATTTACAATACAGAGCGGATGTGTAGGAATTTTATTTGCATTGGAAACAATTTTATGTAATTTTATATATATATATATATATATAAATGTATTAATGTTCTATTTTATAGTTTTTATAAAAGTTAAATATATATTTTAATTCTTTAGCATGACAATTGTTACACATTGTTATTTTTACATGCGATTTAGTTTCGCAATAGTCAGTTAGTTTTTATTTGTATTTACAAATTATTTTTATTAATCATAAATGAAAATTAGCTTAAATAAATTCTATTATAATTTTAAATACTAGTGAATGCTATTATATAAACATACATACATGTGTATATATATATATATATATATATATATATATATATATATCAATCGGGTAATTAATTGTTGAATGTCTCTTCCAAGAACCTAGATTTCTACAATTCGGTGCAGTTTTTTCCTTATCATATTTATATATTTCTTTTTTTCACAATTAATATCGAATTAATTTTTACTTTCCGGAAACAAAAAAACAAATGTAATCTGTTATGACGAGTCATAGCCAGAAATGTCTTTTTTGTAGTTTGTGATGAGTGAAATTTATTCGTGAAAGAGAATTTAACATGAATACTACAAAATGTAATTTTCAATCCTATGTCTATCTATCTATCTATCTATATATATATATATATATATATATATATATATATATATGTGTGTGTGTGTGTGTAATGTGTAAGTATGTACATATAATGTGGGTTAAAAAAGAATAGAAGTATTTGAAAATGTGGTTGAAAACTTTGTTTAATCTGAAAAGTTTAGTTTAGTTAATTTAAAAATAATTTTATTTTGTTATTTGAAAACACTGTTATTTATATATATATATATATATATATATATATATATATGTATATGTATATATATAATGTATATATGTAAATATATAAAAAATTTTTTTTTAATTTCTAGTAAAATCATTACTTAAATTAATTTCTCAGTTTAAATTTAAAAGTTGATTACATTTTGTAAGAAAACAATTTTAATAAATTTGTGATAATCAAAAAAAAATTATAGTTCCTTATGAAATATAAATAATTCTTACAAGAATTTCTGGCCATTTTTTAACAAATAGAACATGTTTGGATACCGGAAAAGTATCTTTGATTAAATAATCGACTTTTTCGAAAATAGAATATTGAGATTCTTTTTAATTTTTAAATAGATCAATATAGATATTGACTTAAACGCAATAAATCTGAATAATAATTAATTCATTAAGTTGTAATTAAAACAAAACATCAATTATCCTTTATTTTTTTTGCGTATTTGTTTTTCATTATTCTGTACAAATATTGAGGGGACGTTTAAGTTCGTTCCTTCTATAACTGGTCCTTAATTTTTATTATCTTCAAGTAGATCTTTATTTAGTTATAGATGTACATGAAGAGAAAAAAAATTCAACCGGTTACAAAATAAACGAACTCGCACTGTAGAACAGTATATATTTATTTATGAGTCGTTTATTACCAAAATATTTATTCATCATAATATATATTGATCTTATTTCTATTTTTATTAAAACTAGAACTTTATAAATATTTTTAAAATACTAAATCTGTATAAAAGATATTGTATTATAATCAATGATTTATTTTCATTCATATTTAATATTTGTTATTGTATATTTCAATTCATTTAGATTCTTAAGTCTGTTATATATTTTATTAATTAAACGTTTGGTAGAAAGATATTTCAAAAGACAAAGTATTTATTAAACTATGTGTAAACTTTTACTCGTCTATAAACTTTATCATAAACATACAGTTGTTAAGAAAGTTCATATATCTTATATAAAGACGACGTTTCTGTAATCTTCAGAGTTGGTAAGTAATCTTTATATATGAGAAAATGTCTTTTTTTTTATTGTTCATGTATTTGTTTGAAAACGTATATGTTTATAAATAGGAAACATCCGTTCAATTATCTTTATAATACATATATAAACTGGAAAAAAATATATTTCCATTTTTAATTTGATTTTTGGGAATGATAATGTCTTAATAAGCAAATGTCTAAAAAAATGTTTGATTGTTAAATTAAAAAAATACAATTATATAAAATTTAATAGTCATTGTGTTGTTCTCTTATATAAAATATTTTCTTAATTTTATTTGTTCGTCCTACATTTATTGATATATCTGTTAAAAATATAACAATAAATGGCAATAATAGGAGTATTGATCAGTTACAAGTAGAATTAATTTAAATATAAAAACAAAGTATAGTCATATATATATATATATATATATATATATATATATATATATATATATATATATATATATTGATGTCTGTTACATTCATTTATGTATTCTGTATTCATAAATGAACATGTTTGATACGAATGACCTTTTCATTAAAAAATATTCACATGCGAATTCATTATTCATTTATATTTTAAGCTTATTACCTGTGTTTTCTTTATTCTAAAATATATTTTCATTAAAAACAATTTTTCACTGAATGTGTTCAAAATATCTTATTTTTCATAATTCGATGTACGTTTAAGTATAATTTTAATGTGTCTACTTTTCTAAATTATTCATTACACACTGCTAGTCAAAGAAAAAAAGTTAAATAATTAAAACGAAACACGAGTTTTGTTAAAGTATTTGTAAAAATGTGTTTCCAAGAAAAAATTAATATTTAACGTGGATATATTTTTTTTATTTCAGTTTAATTGTCTATATATATATATATATATATATATTTAAGTATATATATATATATTAAAGTATATTTAAAATATCTTATAAGAACTTGAATTAAATTATTAATTTCTGGCACAATTAGATTTAAAAATGAATATTCGTGTCACTGAAATCTTGGTCGTTTCTAGATTAAGTGATTTCCTTCAAATATAAAAGAATGTTTTTATGCCACATCCCAAACTAAATTGTTTTTCACAGTTCGGTCAGAAGAACTCGGAAATCGGAAGTGTAAATTTCCTAAGAAGGCACTCTTTTAATGTTCTATTTATTTATACTATATATATATATATATATATATATATAATTTTAATAAACGATATCGTGTCGCGAAAAAATTAATTATGTTTTTTGTTTCATTCTTGTTGTGACAGGCCACTCATCACCTCTTCTTTCTCTCTCTTCCATCCAAAAACATTTTATGCCATTTAAACACTTGTGCACTTAATAATTTCTCCATTTTTGTGGCGAAGGAGTCTAACACACATTACTAACAATACAATAGCTGAATAACTAAGCGTACTACTGAGGCGAACCTTCCACCAAATGAAGAATTAAATAACTTAGCTCTATAGTGTTGCCAGTTTTTCCAATAAAAAAATTAGTCTCTTTATTTTTCTCTGTCAGCCTCTATGGCTCGTATGTGCTTTATTGATAATAATAAATCAAAACTCTGACTAAATTCACGTGTATACAGGAATTAACATTTTTAGAATACCACAAACATTTCCATTATGTCAAAATAATATGTTATTAAATATTAGATTGCTAGAAAAATAATTGCGGTTTATGACCTTCAAATTCATAACAGAAAACGCAATTATTTTCCTACCAACCTAATATTTTGATTCAAAAGATAACTATCTTGTCTAGTTTTTTTGAATGTTGAATCAGTTGTCTGTACATTATGTTTGTGTAAGTATTAGCTTAATCTTTCTTCTCAATTTCTTACATTTATTTTTACACAAAATAAAAAGGGGAATATATATATATATATATATATATATACATACATATATATATACATATATATATATATATATATATATATATATATATTATAGAATGAATGAAAGGTTTCTTTTAATTAATCATGGTTAATTGAAATTTGATTCGAATTTACTACTGATATTATCAAATGTATGCTATTGTAGAATTGCTTGATATGTAATTGACGTAGATCATATCAACATATCAAAAACATATTAACATTTAAAAAAATAGTGATTTGTACAATACAAGGTCATAAATTTCTATTCATGAAAGCTCTTATATTATTAAATACGTACCCACGTTGACATATGTGTAAATACAAATAAATACTTCCACATGCAAGAATACTTTGTCCAATTCTATCACACAATGCTGTTTCATTTTTGCTGTCAAATATTATGAATATACTAAAATGAATAATACGTTTAATAATTACCTGCTTTGAATAAATTCTTTTGTAAAGATCATAACATCCCTAAGCAGATTATATAATGTATATAAAATATGTTTTTGTTGATTAGCATTTGTTATTCATATTCAAGTTGAAATTGTTATTGGAAACGTTTGAAAATTAATTAACTGTTTTTATTTTATTATTATTCTTCTTGAAGTTTTTTTTCTAAATATAATATAAATTTTCTGTTAGCTTTACTGTAACATAAACTTGAGAGATTTTTTATAAAATTACATATTTTGTTCATTGTTCATTCGTACAAAAAAGAAAATTAGATTTTCTATTTATTTAAAATTTCTTCTATATTTGAAAGAAGTATTTTTTAAAATGTTTAATTTTCATACATTCGAATATTATATTTTTCAAATATATTTTATTTACTTTTAAAATTATCGAACGATTCATTAAATCCAAAATTAACAAATACAATAATTAAATTTCTGTATATATATATATATAAAAAATTTCATGTTTTGAAATAAAAAAACAAGAAAGTCTCTGTTAAATATTTATTGTTCCATCTGAATATATATTCCAATTTTAATGAAAATAATCCATTTAAAATGAGGTTTTAAATGCTCTTTTGTCCAGTAATATATTTTTTACTCTTTTAATTAATTCTATATAATGAATATTTCGATTCGAATAAAAATGTATCTCTGTTTTAATTGTATTTTATGTAAAATACTCTCCACATATTAATTATGTTTGTCAATATCTGGGAATTTACAGATCAGAGAGGAAATATTACAGGGATGAAATGTATGTTTGTTCAGTTGTTACAGTCGTTATTGGTACAAACATTAGATTTAAACGAACATTATATAAAAATTATTATAGGATTATTCTTAATATGAGAAATGTTTTTAACGAAAAATCAATTCACATAGTAATTTAAATTTCACTGTTTACATTTTTAGTTATTTGGAAGTGTTTCGATTTTTAATCATTTTTTATAATCAATTTCGTGAATAAATATGATTAATAACAAAAAAAGTATGCTAAAAGTTGTAATATTTCCTGAAAACATTTAAAATGGTTATTTAAAATTTTCATTGGTATTTCTTTAATTTTGTTGCACGTGTTAAAATTCGACCATCGTTATTATCTATTATCCATTTTTTTAAAAAAGATGTACCACTAATTCGCAATTTAAAAAATTTTCTCTACATTTCAATACTTATTTTATATTTCTAATATCCCTTTTTGTTATTTTCGATATCTCTTTTCATATTTCGTTATTTTTTCTGAAGTATTATAAATTATTTTTGCTTTTTCAAACTACTATACTTGAATCTAGGATAAAAAGCTTCAGTCAGAAATACTATGACCTCATATAAGTGCTAAATGAGATTTCAGTAATGATTCGAGATTTTATTTTTTACCATCGGTGTCGACTTTTCTTATCCTCTATAACAGGAGTTCTTAACCTGTAAGTTGTGCCTCTTCTGGGGAGGTATAATGGTGTTAATGGGGATGTGTGACTGTCCGCTATAACATTTTTGTAATTCCTTTTTTTTTAGAGTTCAGTTTAGATTGTACTCCGAATTTATGGTCTCATTGATCAGAAACAGAAACAATCAAATGATTATGAAGTTACTTAAAGTCCTCAGTGTTGACAACTTTAAGTAACTTCATAATTATGTTGAAAGACAAAAAGTTGTACCTGAAGAATAAAATTTTCTTTACTATTTCTGTGTATCTGAGGAAGTTAAAATAAAAATTCAATGTAATTACGTAATTTAACCATTATTCATTTCTTTTCGAAAGGAGGAGAGGTGTGAGAATAAATAGGTTAAGAACTCCTGCTATAGAAACTCTTTAAATCCAAAATTGAAACCTTTTATTTCAAGAAAGTGTAAATTTGTTAATTAAATTATCGAATATTTCATGTATGTTAGTATGTAGTTAAGAAATCAGTAAAAACTTTCAATTGAAACAGAATGTCTCTATGAATAAATTACTTTTGGAAAACATCTTGAATCTCGTTAAATAGTTATATCACAGTCTTGTAAAATAAACTGCTTAGAGTAATCGACTTACTTACAAGTGCAAATATTTACTACTGAAATAACAAAAGGAAACGACTTGTAGTTTAAAGAAAAATACGTATATTTTTAATTAACTTCAACATTGAAAAAGTATTCTAATAACTAAAATCAAACGTTAATAATTAATTTTTTTATAATTATTTTTATTTTCAATTGAAATCCTAAATACACTAACTCAAGTATTCTGTATATTGTACAGTTGGTAATACCTTACGATTGAATAAATTCATTTTTCAGATTTTCATATAAACCTTAAAAGTTTATAAAGTTTGCAACTTTATATATATATATATATATATATATACATATATATATATACATATATATATATATATACATATATATATATATTTACATATATATATATATATATTTGTATGTATGCATGTATTTACCTTTAATGTATAACAAGAATAAACTTCCAATCCTTATTTAGTACTTCATAACAAACTACATACAGACAACTGCACATCTCACTTCTAAGAAATCACAAGATACGTGACAAAATAATATAATGTCAAATGTAATATGTGTACTCGTTGTGAACTAAATTATTCATTTGAATGACATTTAATGGTGAAATGTAGAAATTTTGAATTTGTAGGCGCTTTAGATCTTGAAATGTCACGGTACGTTTCAATGATTTTGTTGTAAATATTAAAAAATGTTTCTAGATTTCAGTATGAAATAAACTTTATATATATATATATATATATATATATATATATATATATATATATATATATACAATATATATATATATATATGTTGTCCTTTAATTTAAATTTTTTTGACACAAAAAAATAAAAGTGCAAACACTTCTTTTTTATCAAATATATTGACTTACAAATCTATAAATATTTAAACATTTGTATCAAAAACGATGCATCACTTTAATATATATTTATAACAAATCGTCTTTTCTCCTGTACGAGAAAACTATATATGAATGAATATTTATTTTAGACTTAAAACGTATCAACAGAATATAACGAGAAATAAATAAATACCAAAGCTGTTCCAATATATAATCTCGATTTAATATCAAGTTTATACCCAGTATTTAAATAAATTGCAAATTGAAATCATAACAAGTAAACCAAATTATAATGAACATAAGACTAAAAGGAACAGTATATTGGATGTTGTTATACAGGACAGACTGAATCTATTTTAATTAAATTACAATGGATTTAATTGGGTGTTTCTTTCAAAAATTTATATGTGGGTTATCATACCAATATTTATATATAAAATACTCACATATAATTGTCAGATAGATGTCAATCCACCATATCTTCTTGTACACCTCCAAATCAAATTATATATATATATATATATATATATATATATATATATTTCCAAGAATTAATTTTAAGAATATTGTTTCTAGATTTTTTTTTTCTTCAACAGGAAACCAACATTATATCTAACTGTCTGAGCTTTGATTATATGGTTTTTATTTTTCTCATATTGAAATAATGTGTTTTTTTCATGTGCATTATGTGTATATATATATATATATATATAAATGAATATATGTATAAATTATGCGTTTATGTATAGAATTTTATTATATAATATATGCATATAAATTGAATAATTTTATAATCGAAAAGATAAAGAAAAGGCTTAAAAGTCAAAAATCGTTTATATAAAAAGTCTTTTTTTTATTTGTAAAATAATGCGGTTCAAAGTGATTTGTATTTTTGTTCATATGCAAATCTTTCTATATAATATATATATAGAATAGTATTTAGCCACCAAAAACTAAAAGTTTGCCAAAAATAATCTACTGCTATGTATACATAGATATATTAACACGTACCTATATATATATATATATATATATATATATATATATATATATATATATATATATATAACGATTACGTTGCTATATATGTGATAATAATTATATAGACATAATGGGTTTTAAAAATATGTTCATTGATTCATTCGCTTGCATGTACAAGCTGATAATTGAGAAGTAGGCGAACGCAGTAAACCTGGAGGTTTGTGAGCAAAGCGAGCAGAGGGCGAAGCCTCCTTGTATATATATATAGATAGATATAGATATAATAACCGTAGGATTTAGACAGAGGGCAACATGGACAACTGCTCAGGGTGGCAAATTTTGATGGGTGATAAATTTTGAAACCTAAAAATTTTATATTGAAACATAATTTAGAATTACAGGTAGCTCAAATGTGAAAAGAAAAATTTAATCTAAAAATTTTTGTAATTCAAATTTTGTTTTTGAAATTTATGTAACAGAACTTCATAATTTACTTTTTTCAAATAAATTAAATGTATGGAAATTTTCACAAATTTTTTAGTGATTATTAAAGTTTTCTGTTGAAATGTTCTCAAAGTTATTATTAACATGATTTCTCTTAATTCATTTGGTCGAAATTTGGATCGTGAATAGGCACAAAGGCGGCATCTAGTGTAAATCCGACCCTGTATATATATATATATATATATATATATATATATATACATAATTATATTTTAATTCGTTTTATATTGGTCTAAGTTTGTCGACAAGTGCATTAATAAGTCTGTTAAAAATAAAGGACAAGTTAATAAACGATATAACTCTAATGGACCTAATAATAGAAAATCATAAAAACCTAAGTAATAAATTTGTGTGAACTACAGCTTGAAATATTTCTGTAAACTGAAAGCATCGATGCGTGAGCAGAAAATCGACTCGTCTTCCTATAAATTCTTAATTCTTTTTCCTCTTTTACTGCTAGCAGATGCAAATTTAGACTTTTTTCAATAATAAATTCATGTGGACGAATATACTATCGAATACAATCGAAAAATACATATTGTGTATTCACGGTTAACCAACTGATCGATAAATATATATTTGAAACGCTAATAAATAATTGCCGAGACGAGTTTTCATTCTATGTTACTCTCATGTGTGTTTAATTGGTTCTATATTATATATATATATATATATATATATATATATATATATATATATATATATATATATATATATATATATATATATGAATTTCGGAACTTAATACATTTTCGAAACTACTAAGTTAGTTTCAAAACTGTGATTAATCAATCGTTACTGATTATTGACGTTATAATCTACGCAGCACTTAATTTGATTCGTTTATTTAGAATTTTAAATTAAATTGCAAACATGATATTAGAGAAGAGAACTGAGATTTCCACTTAATTAAAATTCCTTCAAATCGATTGGTTTTCGTTTCAATAGAGCTCTTATTACGCGGAACCAAATTCGGATGAATTTCAATATATAATAATATTAGTAATGAACGTGACGTTAATGTTGCCGGTTTAATATGGTTTTAGTTCCCTTCTCTGGTATATACATATATATATATATATAATCGTTTGTATAATATAATAATTATCAATCTTACATTTTAAAATGTAAAATATATACATTAATCGATATATTATAAGTAATGAATATTTTTACTTATATATTATATTGTATAGTCAAGATGAAAAATGTCAAACTTTAATTTATAGTCTTTAATTTTTATTTTAGTAAAAATTAAAATTTTAAAAATAAAAATAGGTGAAGTGAAACTCAAATAGGTTTTTTTAAATTATTTTTTTTAAAACTTGAACGATAATTATACAAATTAATAAATTTTATAGCTTTAATGTTACACAATGTTTTGTGACAAATAGTTTTAATGTATTTGGAAAAACTTGAATATAAGAATTAAATCATATACATCTCTAATGAAGGTTTCCATTTAAGAAAGTGTGGATTCAGAAAATGTGTATTTAGAACCGAAAACTTATAAATGATATTTGAAATTAAAATTATATGTGTGTCTTTAAATCTGTACTCACTTTGATGTATTGTTGTGGTGGTATTCATTCTTTAAGGATTATTTAAGTTTTTTTTTCCACTAATAGTTTCAGCATATTTGTTTTGAACAAATTTTAGATAGATTTTTGATAATAAATTGTATAATATATAACTGAAGACGAAACACATGGTAAAACTATTAGTGATTTAAAAAAAATCAACTGAACCAAAAGAACGATGAGCATCAGATCAACAGATACGACATTAAATGTAAATATAATCTGATTTATTAAGTTTAGTAAAACTCAACGGAACCATCTTCATAAATCTGTAGTGTTTATATTATAGATTAAATTTATTAAAGATAAGGAAACATTTTATACTTAAACGTTTATAACAGACTTGAATAAAAATTATTATGTTTTGAAATTTCGCTAAGATTTTCATTTTTTAGAATAAAAAATATATAATAATAATAATGATTTAATAAGTTTTAATTCAGATTTAAAAATGAAAAAAATGAATTCGATTTAAACATGATAAGAGATTTTAGCTAGACTTTCAGATAGATAATTGTCGAAAAAACATATGTAAAAATTTATAAAATTCATATTACATAATATTTCATGTCGATATATATTAAATATTATTAAAAAATGGATAAAAAAATATAAATATTAATAACATGTATCCTACTATCATAAATACAATTCATTCCAGGCACGGACACTTCTATAAGAAACTGAGTATTTATCAACCACTTTTTTATATTCTTGTAATTTAATTTTTAGTGCACAATCAGTGATTTCATTAAGAGACCGAAAACTTGATAAAATTATTTTCATCCTGGAAAGTTCATAAATGATTTGAAAACACTTTTTTTCCATTCAAAATTTATCCATTCTTTGTTTATCAACATTTTAAAAAAAAATTCTGTTGAAATGTTCTCAAAATTACAAACAGTCTCGGATTTCTCTTAATTCATTTGGACAAAATTTGAAGGGTGAAGGGCCAGCGCGATTTTGATTGGAAATATAAAAATGTTCTCATTAAAGTTATGATCTTGTTATATCCGTACTTTATTTAAATTTGACTGTATAAAAATATGTAATTAAATCTCTAATTCAATTCAAACTTTTCAGTTTTCATATTCCCTTGACAGATTTTATTGAAATTAAAATTAAAAAAGTTAATAAAAAAGTACAATATATATATATATATATATATATATATATGAAATATTTGAATATGTTTAATGGTACATCAACAATTATACTTTAAAAAATATAATTAGTGAATTGAAATTATAAATTTTTCATAATGAAAAATATTTCATTCTCAAGTTGTAACTTTTACCTTTGACTAAATAATCGATTTCATTTCATTGACTTTCCAAAATTCCAATTACTTGTATTTACTAATAAAAAAACTGATTGAAGAAGTTATATTATTAATATTCAGAAACATATGTTCTTTTATGTTTGTTCCCTGTTCAACTTTAAAGTTAGATTTAAATATATCCAGCTGCGACTATATCTTTTTCGATTGAAATTCGTAACACATAAGAGTACATAAATTTATCATTCAGAAAATTTTTAAATTTACATTTGCCAGTAGTGAAAAAGGAAAAACGAACTAATAACTTTTAGGAAGACGAGTCGATTTTATACCACTTACTCACGCATGGACGCTTTTTCGAATTTTCGACGATAAAACACACAAGAATCTAAAATGCGTGTTTTCTGGACATGTGTCAGGTACGGATACAAATGATACGGGAGGAATATAGAAAATTGAATAAGAAAACTGTCAGTATTGAATACTGATATGCGTATTATTCGAGAAAAAATTGACTTAATATAATTTAAATGTTTGTATGAAATAATATATTGAATTATTCATCTCAAATGATCTATGTTTATATTCAGATTAATTGGTGTTTAAAATATATTGAACAGGAATAAAAATAATCATAATATAAAAATATATTAAAATATTAATGTACAGATCTATTTTTTTTCAATATTTCGATTTTATCGACTTGTTCAAAGTAAACGAATCCTTAAAAATCTTCATTTTATTTTAACAAATCAATTTTTCTCACATCTTACATATCAGACATTTAATAATTAATTATTAATTGCATTTTATTGTTGCTTATTTGTTTTTCGATCGTGATACCAACATTTTAAGAACGTTAAGGTACAGAAAAAATGTTTGAAAAATTAAAGTTAATCTCAGAGCTATACCTATATTATGTTTTATTTTTATATTTAATAATAATAGAATTATGTTTAATAACAATAAAGAAAGAAAAGAATAGAATATACGCCTCATTGTTAAATTTTCTCGGAAGCTTTATTGTTATGAAACATTCATTTATAAAAAAATTGAGTATTTAACTTGGTTGATTAAAAATAAAATTCAGTCAGAAAAATAAATTATTGTCCTTATGCTTTGTTGAATTCTGCAATGAATTGTTCATATACGAAATTGAAACTGAATCTTACTAGTAATTAATTATTTCAAACACCGTAACAATATTTATAGTATCTTTAAAGCTGAAAATGATAATACAAATGATAGAATAATTTGGATAATCTCTGTCTTGTTACTCGACAAATGTATTCGGACGCTAATAAACATAAGATTGATAGAAGAAAAAATAAAAAAAAGAACAGTTTCAAAATTTTTTTCAACAATTTAAGACAAAAAAACATTTCTAAATGTTGAATGTCTCAATTTTTTAAAAAAATAATGTGAAAGATTACCATTATGTTGATAAAAACTGTAGGTATTTAGCTTTAAAATAGTTTAAATAAATATATGTAATATTTTTGTGATTAGTTTTTCTCGTATGCATGTGTCTGACTATATTTTTTATAAAAAAATATAACTCTTATTAATCATTTAGATCTCCTTAAAAAAAAAAACAAATTTTAATTTATTATGAGGCTGAAATGAAAATAATTTCGGTTTTTATTTTATGATTTCTAGCCTTAATTTTTTTCAATGAAAGTGTTGCTCATCGTATTCATATTAATATCATTTTAAAGTGAATTTTTCGGTATATTTGGTAACATCAACTTTGATTTTATTGTTAATTTTTCTTCAAATTGGGTTATTAAATTAAAGATGGAAAAGAAACAAATAGGAGCATTTTTTTGTATAAGTTCAAAACGGGTGATAAAGTAGCAAATACTTCTCGAAAACTAAATGATACTTTTAGTGTGGCTACTCTTAAGGAACATACAGTGCAATGGTGGTTTTAAAATTTTCATGCTGTGGGCAAGAGATTTGATGATGAAGAAAATCGCGGGCGTTCTTCCTCAGTTCATAACAACCAACTAAAGGTGTTAGTTGAATCAGAACTACGCACAACAATTAGAGTTCTTGCACAAAAGTTAAGCGTTAGTCATCCAACAGTTCTAGACCACTTAAATTAAAAAATGTATATGAATTTAAAATACATAACCCGAAATTATTTTTCTACCTACCTAATATTTCTTATTAATTATGTTGATAAAAATTATAGATATTAATCTTTCGAATAAAATAGTTTAAGAAAATATATATAATATTTTTTTCATTACTTTTTCTCGTATGCAAGTGTCTGACTGTATATTTTTTATAAAAAAATATATCATTATTAATCATTTAGATCTTTAAGAAGAAACGATTTTTAGTTAATTAATTAATGATTTTTTATGTTATAATCATTTAAGGTAATTCAGTATAAATAAGAAGTGTTTATCAAACATTTTTTAAATAGAATCATTAAAATTTTAATAATTTATATTTATAATTAAATATAGTTAGAGTAATTAAATTATATAAAGTTAATAATTACATAATTTAAGTTTGTTCAATAATTGAAAATAATTTTAAAATAAAACCTGCACACACCGAAATATTAATTCTCCTCGTTTTAAAAATGAACGAAGTAGTAAATAAATTAAAGTACAATTTCATAAACACCGAGTAAATCTTAAATAATATCTCAGCTATGTTTACTTCCTTAATTTTGAATTTTTTTATAAACGACGCAGTAAATCTTTTTTATTTCTTAAAACTGGTTGTGTACTAAACATATTTCCTTGCTATACTTTTTTGTAATATACTTCCTTATTGATATTCTCCTCACATAATCTTAATTAGAAATGAACAGAATACGATTAATATTTTTCAAGTTTGTGACATTGTCAACCACCAGTGCCCTAATTTTCACTTTGAAGATATTTACTTCAAGCTTCTATTGATATTTCCTTATTCTTTCTCATAAATTTGCTTGTTAGTTAAGATTTTAATATACTTTTCCCGTCGGGAATGAATGTTGAGATTATTTGAATAATGAATCTGCTACGTAGTTTTATATTCAAATTTATTTTCATGTCATAAAAACCTACATGATTTTTGCGTATCTTTTATATAAATATGTTTTTTTGTGCATCTATTTATAGAACATTTTCAACCGGTCTTAATTATTAGTATAGCTATATTATATAATTTTAATCTTATCGATTATAATGAAGAACTTAAGAAGACACTAGTAAAGGAAAGTCTATAAATAAACAAATATAAAAAATATGTATATTTTTCATACAGAATTTTTAAATGAAGAAGAATTAACAGTTTAATGTATAATATTAAATAATCTACCGAAAACATAATTAAAATATACGAGTTCTTTTTCATTTGTATAAATATTTTAAAATGAAATGAACAGTTATCTTATGATGATATTCTGTTAACTGATATTGAAACATTTCAAGGAATTGTAAGCAATACAAAAAGATGACGTTTTATTTGTTTTAAATTTTACCTCGGGCATAACAGTCGAATTCAAACTTTTAAGAATAACTAAGATTACGTATCAGATTGCCATTAAAGTAATTCTTCAGCTTCTCTTAATAAATGAATAAGATTCTTAGAAGTTTTAGTGAAATTATATTCTTTCAGTTAATATTTACATAATAACATTTTACTTTAAAGTCCTTTATATGTATTTTTTATAGAAAATTAAATTTTATCTTTTGATACCATGGAGAACATTCCATTTAGTAAAGTTCACATCGTAATTTCTTTTAATTATGGTCTTTAGTCGATTCAAATATTTCAATATAAACTTAAATATCATTTAAAAGTCTTGCAACTATAATAGTTTAAGATTTGTTATCGATTTTTCTTCCATTATAAAAAATCTAATGAAAAATGCTCAATAATTGATTTTTAAGATTAATTCATCAAACAAAACTCGTAATAAATTTATAAATGTAAGAAATACAAATAATCTGTATATTTTTGCTTATAAAATAGATATTAACTGAAAAACGCTTTCATTTGAACAAAAATACTTTGATATTCACGTTTTTTCTAAATTAAATGTGAAAAGTGAACAAGGAAACTTTACGTGTGAAAATTTGAAGTGACATGTTAGTCGTGAGTACAAAAAAATGATGAATAAGTTATAAGTTGAAATTCATTTCGACAAAAAAAACCTATTTTGTACTGGAAATTTATCTTATTTATGAATTTGATTTCTTACAAGCAAAAATTCTTTTCTAGCAACATTCGAATAAAACATAATTTTATATTTTGACTCTCCGTCTCTCTCTCTCTCTCTCTCTCTCTATATATATATATATATGTGTGTATAGAGAGAGAGGTACAGAGAGGGGGAGTGTCAAAAAGAGAAAGACGAAGAAGTGAGGAAGCGAATAATGAATAATTTTATATTTTAAATCTCCGTTTGGCTCTCTTAATCTCTCTCTTTCCCTCTCTCTGTATCTCTCTCTCTCTTTCTATATATATATATATATATGTATATGTATAAAGAGAGAGATTTATATATATAGAGAGAGAGGGAGAAAGAAAAATGAGGAAGCCAATAATGCATGTTTTCTTAACTCGCTTTTGTCTATCTCTCAATTTTTCTCTCTCCCCATATATATATATATAGAGAGAGAGAGAGAGAGAAAGGAGAGGGAGAGGGAGAGAGGAAGAAAGATGAGGAAACAATGATTTATAAAAAAATAATTTTAGAAAGTTTTCTACACGAAAAGAACAAAAAACTAGAAATATGTTTTATACAAAATACAAAAAGATATGCTTTCAAAAAAATATTTTTTGAAGCCTAGCTTTTTCAACCTGTGTTTCCTTTTTCGTGCAATATCTGCTCCCGACCTTTGTAAAATCTCTAGGGGTAAAAATATCTAATACAAAAAAATCAGTTTATTAAACAAAACCTTTTTCCATAAGCTCATTTTGCAAAAAAAATTATTATTCGTGACTGAAAGTATACCAGTAGATAAAGCTTTTAACTCTAACACATTACTTTTACCCAACGGTACTGTTTTTAGTTTTCGTGTACATACACTGGCGAATATAACCCTTCTGTAAGGATTATAGTTTATAGTTTACACAGGTTTTACTAAACTCATTAAATTTACCTATTAAGAAAATAATTATTTCAAACACTGTACCGTCTTTTATTTAGACATAGAATTTAAAATGGTTTTACATTGAAAATAAACACTTCTTTACAAGAACACATTTTATATTTTAATTCAAATTTGACTTAATAAGTTATAAATAAAAAAATGTAACAATTGTTAATTAAAACTTTGACCTATTAGCTGTTATGACGAATATGTTCGCCATGAAGATGAATTTGAGCAATAAAATTATTGATTTTTCAAAAGAATCAAATGCCATGTTACAATTTAATTACATTTTACAGCAGCTTCATGTAGTCTGCGTTTGAAGAGTATACTAGTCATCCATTTATTTTTGCGACACAATGTAGGTACACACTTTTAAGAAAGGGCGACACAGATAACAGGGAAGGGTTAAATGGAAAATAAAAATTAAAATAATAAACTGCATTCCCAAATAACAATTCTCTTTACATTTATTTTACATGTACTAAAAAAAAACTTGAAAAGAATATATTTGAAAATTTCTATTATAATAAAATCTTCATTAAATCCGAATAACAGATTTCTTTCATAGATTAAACATATAAAAGCATACAAATCTTTTATTATATACTACTTGAAACTATATAATTTTCTATAAATATACTTAATACTACTCTATTCGATTTTTTATATGTGAGATTTTTAATCTAGGCTCTGTCGATCTTAGAGCACTTTTTAGAACGCTTTAATCCTCTTACTGTCATTTTATCTCCTTTCATGTTTCCTTGTATACTTTTTTTGTACTCGTCTTAACTGAAATATCGACGTTTTGATATTATATATTTTTAATATAAACTTTACTTTCATTGTGTACATTTACTTTTACTACAATAACTTAATCAGATGAATGAAATTGAGAAAATGTCATACACATACACACATGCAATCGTGTGTGTGTGTGTGTATATGTATATATATATATATATATATATATATATATATATATATATATATATATATATGTATATATATATATATATTTGTGTTTATTTTTTATTCTTAGTACTGGTGTGAAAAAGTTTAGATCTAAAAAGAAAATATACTTTGTAGACTAAAACTCAGTTAATAATTGTTAAATAAACCCATTTAATGTCTCTTGTATGAGAGTAAAAATAAGAAAACAGCTAAAAAAATATTAAAAATAAAAAATAATATAATATAAACTTGTAAGAAAATATCTTTTCAGTCCATAGTGTTTATCTTCTAGATTATCTATTCTTCAAACAGAATCATATGATATCTTGGAAATGAATTGATAAAAAGTTTAAATATACAGGCGCACTGAACAACAGACGTACAAAAAAATTATAATTATTTAAATATAAGTAATTCCTTACTTCAAATATTATCATGTATGTTTGTTAAGAGTACCAAATATTTTTTTTCTGATAAATTAATGTTGTACCTATCACACAAACCACAAAAAAGTTTCTGATCAAAAAGTTTAATAAATAATTATCGTGTTTGCTTATTGATTATATGAATTTCGACGGCAATTTCATCATTTTCAGAGTTCTAAACATGTTTTCTTCTATCTTATCACTCTGATTATGATGGAATCTCTATTTAAATGTCCATAAACGACACTCAAAAATGATCAATAATCAATTATTGAACATTTTTGAGCGGAAAAAATATTTATGTCCTGTGAAGTAGGAAAAAATGCATTTATCAAAGTGAATTTAGCTATATAGATAGAACTGTATTGTGAATGGTTTGTAACTATTCAGTGTGAAATAATTAATATCTTTTATTAATTAAAACGAAGATAGACAACAAGCATAAAAAATCATTCATTATAACTATGAATAATTAAATGATTTATGTTAGATGTTTTATTCATAAAAATTAAGATACTACAATATATATATATATATATATATATATATATATATATATATATATATATATATATATATATATATTTGAGTTAGGTCAGTAAAGCAATTATCTATTGTTTGTTTATTATAGTGTAGACAAATCTACCCTCAGGGCTAACAATAGTTGTAGCGAAGGATAACGTTAAGGCTCTAGATGAATTTGTGTCCCCGTAGACTAAGTAAGTATTATTAGAAAGGCTAATAAGCGGCTATGTTATGTGAGTAGTTATTACTTCAATACAACTACTCCGTGGAATTATAATGCAAGAGGGTATTCTCTCTTATAATCTCTCTATAAATCTTTATCTCGCCTGAAATCTCTTTTCTAATAAATCAAACTATTCAGATCTTATTAGATTCTTTTTCTAGTTTAACAAATTATCTCTTCAATTTAATTAGGAAAAAAGAATAAATAAAGTATATAAGTAAAAAATGTATTAAATAAAGTATATAATTTTTCTTGTTTGGTATATATTTGTCGTTAGAGAGAATTGCTTTCAAAAAAATTTATATTTTTATAAATAATTATTTAATGTGGTCAAAATATATAAAATGTAGATATCAATAGATTGATTTAACTTTTTTAAAAATAGTGTATAATTTAAATCAACTAACATAAAATTGTATGGGTTTCTCATTTCTATTATCTTTTAATTAATATGTTCGTAAAAGTAATGTAATGATACGAATATTTTAGTGAATATACTTTTTTTTAATTTAAAAATAATATAATATCATTAAATAAAAAATATGATATAATAATGCATGTGTAATTTATCTAAAAGTCATTTAAAAAAATGATAAAAGTTTACATAATTGAAAAAATCGTGACATATCCGAAACACTGAAATGAACTTTAACAATCAATGAATTATACAAAAAAAAACGAGCAAACACGGTTCACAATTTTCTCAAACAAATAAAAGCATTCCGTTGTTTTTAGAACGAAAAATAGTTATAACTTTCAATGACACGTGAGAAAAAAATAACGAGAAACAAAGTTATTTATTACAGTTCGTGTAATAAATTCAATAAGTTTTGGTTTTTCTTTGCAATAAAGTCTATAAGTTTCAATACCGTATCGAGGAAATCTTAAACAAATTATTTCTCTATTCACATTTATTTCAATCAACTATTACTCTTACATCATATTAATAAATACTTTTATAATTGATAAAGTTTTTGTTTAATACTAGTTTAATAACTTTTATACATTTATTTAATTACTCGATTGACAAAATAATTATTATCAAACTTATTACAATAATATGAGATCTGTACAATAAGTTTTCAGTGAATTTAAAACTGTACACACTTTTAAATAAATAATCAGTTTCGAGTAAAATATCTACTTTTCTGTTTCTTTTTCTATTTTTGAAAACACTTGTTGCAATTTTGTTGCAGTATTTTAATCAGAATTTACCGATTTTTTTACTTCTTTAAATAATCGATCATTTGTCAAATTCATTTGTCTTTCACAAATGATTTTTTCTCTCTCACAAACCTCACAAATGTTCTTATTTTAAATGTTAAATAAATGAGTTTTCTACACTTTACATCTCTTAGGGTAATAGTATCACCATCCAAATGTACATAAGTAAAAATTATAAATAATTAATAATTATTTCGATCAGATTTGGTTTGTGGAATGAGAGATAAATTCATTTGTAAAAATGATTTTTTTTTACATATTGACAAATCTGTTGTATATTATTTATAATTTGACTCCTTTTTAGTTTTAAATATAGAATTCAGGTGAATAGGGTTGTAGAAGATTAATTGTATTTTTATTTTAGAAATTGAGTAACAGTCAGTATCGATAAGAGTATTATTTAATATAATATATTTTTTAAAAAAATATGTTGTATTTATAGTGTTTTTGTGATAATTTTACTATATAAATGATTTAGAATTTCAAAATAATATCATTTATTAATTATAATACTAATTGATTTTCATTCTTAATTCTATAAACGAAAATAATTGAAAAAGACAATGACCTTTCATTAATTAATTTTTCCCCGATGAATCAGTAAAAAAATTCTGATTAAAAATATTTTATAATTTATTATTGACCATTTTTTATTATTATTTATACTTATTTATATAAACTATCATATTCACAGAGTAAGAAATATAAAAAATATGGTTTACGAGATGAATCAAAAATTAGTTTGTAAAATTGTGCTGATATTTATATAAAAGTAGAAAATATGTTTACTGTCAAAACACAATCAGACACGTGTATTAAATTTCCACTTATTTAGAGATATTTACTGTACACCAGTGGTGCAACATTTCTGTGAAAGTTTCTTCAACTTTCGAAATTTTATATATGGACGTTTCACAAGAAAAGTAATACAAGTCGAGAAATAAATTTGCTAGTTAATACTGGGAAAAAATTCCCACACTATATTTTTATCTAGAAAAACATCACAGTTGGTTTAGGGAAATTTAGTCTAAGTTCTATATCTCAGTATTGGAGGATAATGACATTGCTATCAAAATACGAAGAAGCAGTAATTAAAATCAATCAATGAACATTTATATAGCATTTACAATTAGTATTTGTTTTGGTTTATGAGATTAAAAAAGATGGAGTTATAAATTCATTTGTGAATGCAAATTTAGTACTAGAACTAAATTGAGATTTTTATTTGATATTTCGCAATTATGATAATAAGTTAAATAAAATGTATAAGAGAATGAAATTTATAAAATTTTAAAAAAAATAAATTGATTTCCTGGACAATTATATTTTTAAATCAAATCTTTCAGTATCATGTGCCACTTTTCTTATAAAACATTGATGAATATGATATATAAAATATTTTTTTCTTAAAGGACGATTCAATCAAATATATCTCTAAGAAAGAAAATCTTTTGATCTAGTCCCTTCACTCGTGGTGGATGTGCCACAAAGTTTTTTTCGACATGTGGTTAGAGTTCTCGACAAGGGTCATGTACTAAAGTTTATCCACCAGACTTATCGGACATTGGTCACCAAATGAGTCACCGTATTGAATTGACATGATAAGTTGAATATCGATTTGTGATTGGAAACTGGGTAGATATTTCATAAACATTTAATAAAAAAACTTCTGTTCATTCATACTGAACATAAAATTATTTATAAAGAATATCTCGTTAATATTGTATGCTATTTATTTAAATACTCGTACATTATTTTGTCTGTGATCCTAAAATGTTATTTTCATAAAGTTGATTACTTTTTAATGTGACAAATGTTTAACAAATTGAAATCATGTTACAGAATACAAATATACAAATACGTATGCATGTGTTAATGTGTTATGTTCTTTCTGCTAACAAATTCTCGTAAAAATAACTAGGAAATAAATTACATTTGCGGCAGTAATATTATATGCTACAGTTTCAGAATGTTTGAAATTTGAACACAAGCAATAAAGTGAATTAAAGTAGATTTTAAAATTAAAATAAATAAATTCTAAACTCTGTAATTAAATTCCAATGATCATTCCAGTATTTATTTCAAAATCTCGTTAACCGGATGACAGAAATAAGGGTATCTATCTAATACCTTGACGTTTTTTTAGGTCGAAAATCCAAAATCTAAAAACTGATTTTTTTCTGTATAGATCGAATATATTAGACATAACAAATAGGTTTCATGCGAAAAACGAAGCTTAGGATGAGAATTGTGCGATATTTTAATCGATATTCGGTTTTATGGCCAATTCTAAGCTTATTCCGCCAAGAAAAATACTTTCTAAGGGTTTAAAATTGGTTTAAATTGTTTTTTTTTTTTACCTTGACGTTTTTTTTGATCAAAAATCGAAAGTCTGAAAACTGAATTTTTTTCTGTGTAGATCGAATCTAATAGATATAACAAATATGTTTCACACAAAAATCGAAGCATGGGATGAGAATTGTGCGATATTTTAGTCGATGTTCAATTTTTGGTCAATTTTCTATTCAGTTCTAAGCTTATTCTGCCCACAAAAAAATACTTTCTATGGATTTATAATTGGTTTAATACTTGTTTTAAGTCTTCGTGTTCATTAAAAGTCAGATTTAAGGTAAAGAAATGAAAATTGATTTCTAAAAAAGCTTGGGATAAGAATTATGCGAAATTTTTTCGATATTCAGTTTTATGTTCAGTTCTAAGTTTATTCCGCCAAGAAAAATACTTTCTAAGGGTTTAAAATTGGTTTAATACTTATTTCACGTCTTTATATTCATAAAAGATCACAGTCGTGGTAAAAAAACGAAAATCTAGTTCTAAAAATTTTTCGGCCAAAATCCAAGGGGTATACATTCAGTAAATTGTTAAAGAGTGAGTCGTTGAATCTGTTTTGTTTCGGTGTTGTGTTCCTTATTATGAGAAACATTAATTCTTTTAAAACTCTTTGAGAATGTTAGAACATTTATTAAATATTTTTCTTTTCTTTGCTATTTGTTTAAAACACACGTATTTTCTACCTTTTCAAATCTCCTGATATCGATAGAATATAACATTCACTTCATACGATGTAACTATTATTTTTTGTGATGCACGCTGACACGGATTTAATTTCATTTCAAGACGTAGAAGTTTAATTAAATGTTTGATATTGTATTCCATAACATCTTTCCTACAATCATTAAAAAGTTTCGGATGCCGAGACTTTCACGAAAATAGTTTTACAAAACAATAATTTAAATAAATATCTCAAATGATTCAAAGTTATGAGCTTCTGTGTAAAGCTTTTTCATCGAATATATTCCACAATATTATAAACTGGAAGAAATATTAGTTTAGTGCGAAAATAATTGCGGTTTTTACTTATCGAGTATGAAGCCGCATATATCAGTTAAAATTATATTTATTAATCAAAATAAAGATCACTGGCCTGTACACGTTTCTCCCAACGGAAAACAAGTTTCTTTATTCCTACAAGATAGAATTCTAATATCCTGGAATTAACGAATTCATCTAAAGGGCTTTGAGCTGATGCTTGATCTTTAAAAACCTTTATTCGTAGGAAATTACTCAATTTTTTTAAAAAAATTATAATCTGTCGGAGACAGGCCCAAAGGGCCTGTCTCCTGGGTGAGATAAGATTTCACAACCCAGTTCATTTAATTTGTTTAAAGTCATTTGTGACACGTGTAGTCGGACATTGTCCTAAAGAAGAGTTGATAATTAGAAAAACCGGAATTAAACTTAAAATGTAAAAACCGCAATTATTTGGCACCAACCTAATAGAATTTTAAAAATCAAATATTCTTTTCTCAATCATTACAATAAATGAAAATTAATTTACATAAAAGCATAGATTCTGTAATTAATTATCAACACTAATTTGAATGATACTTCTATAATTTGTCTATTAAAATAAAACAAAGTATTTTTTATATCTTTAAGTTGTTCATTTGATATTCCGAATGGTAAAATCACATTTATATCAGATAACACGTATACTTTTATCATCTACATCTGATCGTAAATGGTACTTCTTTTTTGTATCATAGTAATATATATTTAGTACAACTATAAATCCGATTTTATAGTTTATACCCACATCTGTGTAATAACTTTGAAATATACCAATGTTCTGGTAAAAATCATTAAAATCTTATCAAATGTAATTTATGATTTTCAAGTCCGGAACAGTTTTCTTATTCTAAAATCAGATTAAATATTACACCTATTCAATAATTGAAAAATCAAATACATATATAAAGATCGGTTTAAAACCTACGCACGAAAATTTAAGAGATTGAAAATTAGGTCACTGGAACATTATATGAAGTAATTTTCACCATATTTTACCACATACTTTGAATGCATAATATCAAAGCAATACAAAGGAAAATATATACGCTATGTGTTCAAAATATCAGTCGTTGATATCAAAGGCAGTTGAAAATAAATATATTATCTTGTAGAGAGTACAATTTCAGATTAATAATATAATATGTAATGCGTAGAAATAAAGTTATATGAAGTTTGAACACGAGAACAAACTTTATGTTTAGTTTCATATGTTATAATTAACGATTTCTGAGACAAAAAATTCCCTATCTATATCAGATCTGATAGAGATTTAAAATGTATGTATGGAATTTTATTGATTGCAATTCTCATGTTTTGTTATAATTGTTTTTATTTTTACTATCCTTTTAGTAAACAGGAATTGTGTTATCAAAACAAATCTTAAATTTTTCACTCTATGTAAACAAATTAACATTTTAAATACTGCCACTATTTTCTAATTAAAATATATGATATTTGAAATTAAATTTTATAATTAAGAAAACAGATAATAAATAATATATGAAAATACAAACATTAATATTATAATTATAGGTTATATAAACACATTTCATTGTGAAAAATGTAATAAAAAAGTAAATGACAGGTCTAGAACAAAATAAAAAAAAATTCAATTGAAATATTGTTAATTACTAACAAGTATATTTATCAAAAAATATTTGAATTATTCAATTATTTGAATACATGAATAATATTAATAAACACACCAAACAGTTTTTTTTTTAAATTAATAATTCAAATATTTTACACGTTGTTTTTATTAAAGCATCTGTAAACATTTATTACATATTTATGAACAGAATCAAATATTAAATTTTAATAAAACATTGCACAATGTATTGTTATGTGATCGTACATAATTGTGTTTTAATTAACTTTAATAAAGTGTTAATTGAAAGTTGCAATAGTTTAGATGAATAAATGATTAATATTTCAAGTATTAAGAAGTACATTTCAAAATAAAATAATTACTTCTAATAAAAGAATTGTAGATCAATGTCAAGGGTATTATTATACAGTGAACTAATGCTCATTTATAAAATAGTTTAAATGTATTTAATTTAAGTGTTTTGTATTAACAAGTTCTTTTATATTTAGAGATGTTATATTAATTAATGAAGTCGTTAACATTATTTAACATTTGCTTTAAGATGAACTTTTTTCAAGTAGAAATAACATTTAATGTCATATATTAATGTGTAGGTTGGAAACATCCAATGAGAATGTTTGTATAATATTTATTTTCTCGGATAAAAGGAACAATACATAATAATGTGTGACAAAAAACAATAAAATGTAATTTATTGTACACAATGCCAAGGAAAAAAAGGTTAAATGAAAACATAAAATGTATATTTTTAAAAATTTTTTGCAACTTTCATTTCAAATAAAATAAAGTAGGAGATGATAATAAAAATTCTATATTATTCCACAATAAATGAAAATGTACACAATGAATAAACTGTTAAATCTATATATAAATAAAATTGAAAATTTCAGATTTAATTAGTTTATTGTTAAAGATATTCGCTTATTTATTTTTTTTTTGTATTATGGAAAAATATATTTATAAATGATTGAATCATTGACGAGTAAAATCACATAACGGATAATTTTCTTTTTAATAACTTTTTAAAAAAATTGTGATATCAATTTAATAATAGTCGAATACACTCATTAAAATTAACTTTCATGCTGATAATTCACACTTATTAGATTTTTCACTCTACTGGAAAATCATATTTGACATTGAAAATATTATGAATTTCAACATCTCGTTTGAATTATTTATATTTTTCTAGATGAATAGTTTTATAATTAAAATAATTTGATATTTTTTTCATTTATAAAATATCTGTTCACTTTTTTAAAATAACAATTATTTAAATTTTGAATATTTCATTGAAAAACCAAAAGAAAGAATATATAAAAGTCTTATTGTTTTAATTAGGGATAAATAACTAAATTAAATAAAAAAATACACTTGTATATTTTAATTTCTGCTGACATAATTTAATAATATCAAGACATTTAATTCTCTGGAAGTTTTTCAGCGTATATTTTTAGTTTGTTTACTTCCGCATTGACATTACTTCAAAGGATTTGAAATATATTAAGAGATTAAACTGAATTTAATATTGAAAACTTAATTAAAATCTTTAATTATCGGACAGTTTTTAAATACATGCCATTTTTTTAGTTCGTTCTACTTGTTAAGTCTTATGAAATTATTAAAATATTCCAGATTTGTAATAAAATATAAATTTCGATTCCTTGAACTGAAATATTGAAACTTTCTTTTATGCAATTATTGTTTTAATTATTGAACATATTAGAAAACATGCAGTCTGCGTAACTCTTGAAACATATTTGAATTTATAAATAGATTCGTTTTTTATTTATGAAAGATAAATGCGTACTTGGAAGTTTCAGAACATCATATCCACGTTCTCTATTTTAAACTATTTCTTGTTTGTTCTCGAACTTTGTACGTTTCTTGTATTAAATATTGGAAGAACAAAAACTAATATCTGCTCCACTGAACGCAAGATAAATATATACATTTAAGAACTACTTTTCAATAACTTTTTATGAACTCAACTAGGAAAGTTTAGTTTTATAACACTCTTGAATACTTTAATATTACTTATTTAAAATTTTATTTTATACAAGAGACAATAATAATATTTAATCAGGTTCCAGTTTGTCTTCCTCTTATTCCTAGTTAGTGTACTTGGTTTGTTTTTTCCATTAGTATAGTCTCATTGTGGTGGTGATTCTATAGATGTAGAGGCCCAAATTTCAGCCCGCCGTTTTGGAGGTTTTCCTGGAAATCTTCTTCCTTAGGGTATTCCACCTCCCACGATTTCTGGTAGATGATTTTGGTTCATACAATCGACTCCTTCCTTCTAGATTTGCTGAATTTTATTAGATCTTGCACCTTGCATATATTTCTAACTTCTTGAGTGGATATTTTGTCGTGGAGAGTTTTTCCTGCAATCGATCTTAGCGCGATTGTTCTGAGTCTGCTTATTTTTACTTGTCTTGGCTCTCTTTTCACTTGCATAAGTGAGTATTAGTCGTATTGTAAGTGGATTGTCGAAATTTATAATTACAAAGAGAACAGATCTATTTGCCTTGATGATCTTCGTCTTTTGAGGTCATTTGGATATCTGTTCTTCACTATCAGTTTTGACACGTGTGTCATTTTCAAGTTATAAGACTGTCTCTCAATTCTCTAATATCTACCTGAAGATGATGTATATGAAAATATATAATTAAAATTTTAAAAGTATTTCTAATTTATATAAAAATTTGTTAAAATATTTGTAAATTTAATATCTATCTAACTTCTCCAGCTTCTAATAAATTTCGGTTATAGCTACAAAAATAACATTAAAACATGTTTATATATAAATTAATAAAGTGCTTCTTGTTAATCTTTTTTCATAAAAAAAACTGTAAGTTATTACAAAAAAAAAACGATTTTCTGAGAAAACTACATCTAATTTCCAACACCTGTTAAATTTCAAACATAAAACAAACACTAAAACAGTGTGGGTAGTAAATAATTATTCTAAACTTTTACTTTTTTGTAAAACATGTTAAATATTAATACGATATGCGGTGTTATATGAAATGCCAAGTGTCTTTAGATAGTGAAAAATTTAATTTACAACGTGTTTATGAATAAAATGTTAAGTAATAGTTAATGGGCATCGGTACGTTGCTTATGAAAAAATATTTACTTCGATAAAACAGAGGTGATAAAATATATAAGCAAATGTAAACAGTATTTTAAATGGTATTTTTTGAAATACAATTTTCTTCGAATGTTTATATTTACATTATTGAGAAGAAATTGAACGAACGCTATTACTTTATAAAAATTTTCGTAGAAAATTGAAAATATAACATAAATATTATAGAAGTTAACTAGTCAAACAGTTTAGTTTGATGTAAGTAAATATTTGTTTTCATTTAATATTTTTTGTTATTGTTCTCAAATCAAACATATTTCTAATAAAACTTTTTTTACTTACAATTAATTTTTGTTTCTAAAATTGAAATACTTGTTTCAATTAAATAATAATAAAAGAAATCATTAACATTTCTTTGAAATATTCATTATCTGGTGTCAATCAATAGTTTTATTACCTGTAAACAATCATTATATTTGTATTAAATGTTAATATTTTTAGATAAAAGTCTCGCTTTCACTCATTCTTCAGTTCTTTTAATATATTTTACCTCACAGAACTGACATTATTTGAATAGTTTTTTCTTATATTTTTTATCAAAGACAGTTAAATTTCCTATATAAAACTTCTATCAATTCCTTTTTAAAAATATATCTACGTCGTTTCCTTATAAATTCTTCTAGAAATTGAATTATATAATACTTTCACTTTGTATCTCAAACTGAACCATTTTACCAGCAATATATATTTATATTCTTGTTTAATATATTCAATTCTTCCATTCTCGAGATTTTATTTGTCGTGTTCGTTCAAGTTTTAATTTATTTTCACGTGACACAGTTTCTATTAAAAATGTGTGAGTGTAACAGGAAGATATATGTCATGGGGATGAATAATAATAATGAAACAGAGCAATTTCAAGTACTTGCTATATATTTTTTTTAAAGTGTCAGTTAAATTATGTACTTTTTTAAATATTTTTTAAATACATTTGTTTGATTATTCAACTTTAAATTATTCAACGATTCAATGAGATATCTAATTTTCACACTGAGTAATTTTCTTCTCAGTAAAGAATATATATATATATATATATATATATATTGCCCTTGTGGTTCTTCATTCTCTTGAATCATCTGAGTGCCTGTTCTCCATGATTAGTTTCAGTGCGTGTAAATCAGATAGATATTAGAGACTGGATTTAAATTAGATTTATGTTAATTTATATATATATATATATATATATATATATATATTGAATATAAATCAGTCTATTGCATCCATCTGAATAAGTCACACGTGCTGAAACTAGTAGTGGAGACCAAACATTTGTTTAATTCAAAATTATGTAAATCACCAGATCAAAGTATCAACGGGATGACAGATATGAAAACATCAGTTATACTTTCAATCCATTGACATAGAATAAAGTCTAACAATATGAAAATAATGGAACAAGTGAGATTTTAGAAAGTCGGTTCAGGATAAATTAAAAACTAATATTTTAGTAATTATGAATTACTTTTAATAATGCAAAAATGTTTGTTAAAATAGTATTATGACCGTTTAAAACATTACAAGATTTGAAATGAAAACCACGGAAATGTTTTGCATTGAATGACAATTTTTTATAAATATAAATAAATTATTAGGTCGGTAGAAAATTAACTGATGTTTGTGATCTTTAAATTCATGTACATTTAAAACTTTTTTGATATTCCTAGCTATTGCAAGTAGTCTAGAACTGTTGGATGACTAACGTCTATCTTTTATGCAAGCTCTCAAATTGTTGAGTGTGGTTCTGATTCGACTAACGCCTTCAAATTTTTTGGAACCATCATTGCATCGTACGTTACTTAACAGTACTCAAACAACAAATATCGTTTAATTGACGATCAGTCTCTGCTGCTTTACCAACCGTTTTGAATTCATACAAAAATTCGCTTTTATTTGCTTCTTTTCCATTTTCAATTCTTTAAATCAGTTTAAAGCAAAATTAATAATGAAACTAAAATTGATGTTACCAAAATACATACCGATAAATGAACTTCGAAATGATATAAAAATGAAAAAGATGAAATGACACTTTAATTAAAAAAAGATACGGTTAGGATTCAGAAAATAAAAACCACCACTATTTTCTGACCAACCTAATATACAAATATGTAGCGAATCAGGTCCGAACATTTGTAGATATTTTAACAGATCTTGCTTTTAATTAAGATTAAATACGGAAACTCAATACTGCAATTTAATTAATTGATTATTATACGGAATGTTGCCTTGTAATTTGAATATTTGTACTCAACAATACACTTGTTTGTGGTTTGAAGCGACCACAAAGGGCAACACAATGATAGAGTTTGTGTCAATGGCATCAATTTCACTAATAATGCACTGAATGTATCTAACAGAACAGAATCTCAAACAAATTAATTGATAATCGAGTTATTGACAGGAATTCACTTCCGTAATGATCAGATACGGTAGTTATTTTTTTTAAAAAAATCGAAACAATTATTTTTAATTGAGACTTTTGATCAAACTGATAGTGTTTCAGTTTGAATTCCTTATAAAACTTCCCACATAGATATTTTCACATACAGGTAAACAATTACTTATCTTGTTCAAAAAAAATCATCAGTGAGGGAGTTTCGACTGAATTCTGTCGAGAGCGATACGAAAATAACGAACTGTTGTATATTGTTACAAGTTCATTCACATCTTGTAATTTATAGCGTAGCGTCAACACTTTCAGAACATTTATTATAGGTATTAAGTTTAATTTCATATTAATCATCTATATGTGCACAATTACATAACCTTGGGTTCAATTTCAAAAGGTGTAAATGTCAACAACATCACGATACTTGATCGTATAACACTTACTTCTAATAACACCTATGGTTTACAAACAGAGAACATAAAGTAGAAATTCACTCTTGAAGTAAATACAATTCGAGTTAATATTAATTGTTTACTTATGTATATATAATATATATGTATATATATATATATATATATGTGCGTATGTGTTCACATTTATTTATTGATAATAAAGTAAGAAAGTGTATGTGTTAATTTCAGTGTAATTAAATTTTCAAGCACATTTTCATTAACATTTATACATTAATTGATGGAAGATCTTATAAGCTGCATTGTTTGAAATATTTTAAATTACCACAAATATTTTCTTACATGTTATCAGTAAATGTATGAAATTTAATACACTGTATTGAATTAAAACTATTGATTTTCACACAAAATCTTTTTAAGAGTAAATATAGCAGAGAGTCAGTTAAAAAATAAATCTTTGTTATTTATTAAAATGCTGGTCATCTGTTCGTATCTATAACAGGTGTATTCGCAGTTATAATGAAACTATTTTAATATATTTATCCGATTTCATAAAAATATAATAATTCACATCAAAAATGTATTTATTTATATAGTAAAAAAAAATCATTTATATTTCTATATTTAAATTTTTATTGCGAATAATTACGGTAAATGAACTGGAACTTCTGTTGAACAATAAAATTTTTTCGCCATTGTAATTGCATCATACTGACTTCATTCTTGTATAATAAATAATTGAAAATATTTCACGAACTTTCGAAATTTTTTCGGTAAACTCGTTATTTAGTTGTTAATTTAATTCTCTTCTTATAAACGAGTCTCTCATATTTTCGACGCGTACGACCAAATTGGATTCACCTCGCTGCCTAATTACATAAATATCACTGCAGGCGAAATGGTGCTTTTATCTAAATGTCCCTGTCTATTTATAAAAGTTTGTTTTTATTCGATAGTGAACTTTCCTGTTTAATGTTGTGTTTTGAAATTTCAACAGTCCCGTTTATATTTTTCTATTATTTTCTTTCAACGTGGCAGGTAAAAAGAAATTATTTTATTATAATAGTGAAATTATCAACAGTGTACTCTATTTCTATGTATTTTTATCGAAACTCACTATTGATGATGTTCAGAAAATCGAAAAATCGAATTCTAATTATTTTGTAGGGCTAAAAGAGTCGTCTTCATTCTTTTATTTCTTCTATCTTATAAGAATAAATTAGTATTAAATACAGATAGATTCTGTTATATAACACATAAAAATGAAACATACTGTATCTGTTCTGAAATCCTTTGTTAAAAAAATAAACAGTATCTTCGATAAAAATAGATTAATATTAAAATATGAAATCAAATATAGTATTATGACTTATAATAAAACACATTATCTTATTTCACATATTATGAATCAAATTCGTTATTCTGAAAGTATGAGTTGAAAATTTAGAATTTTTGACCAAATATGAATAAAAATTATTTCATATTAATTTAATATATTTTTTATAAGTACTGTTATCACATTTCTTCACTGTCTATGTATTAGTTTTAATTTGGTTGATACTGGGTTGTTGTTTAATATTGGGTTTCATTGTCATTTTTCCTAAACTTTTATAATAACAATCTATTATATTATAGTATGTACCAATATTAGAATATTTTATATATAAACGGCTATTTCACATTATCTTTTCAAACATCCATATGCATTATGTGTCCAAACTGCTGTTTAATTCTGTGCTGTTATGGAAAATCCTTAAAAAGATACGAAACTAAACAATTGTGTTAATTAAGACTCGATGAATGCAATAACAACAAATTCAAGAGGGGTGAGGATGAGACTTTTTAATATTGAAAAATGTATAAAAAGTATTATATACGGCTGTTATTATCGAAGAAGTTGTCTACCCCTGATTTATTATAAAATTTTCATTTGTCCTTGTTTCAATAAAGACACTAATTACATTAATTATTTATTTAATATATTATTATTACCTTCTGTTTAATTTTGTATCGAAAAAAATAATTAAAAAATTGATAATTTTAAAACATTGAATATGTTTTAATATTCTCACTTGAAAAATTAATTATAATACTTACATTATATTATTTATAATATAATAGTAATTAATCAAATTCGATATATTTCAATTATATAAACATATACCAATAACCCAACTGAAAGACATAATACAAAAATATTTATAAAATAAGACTTGTAACGAGTGTCTTACACAGGTCCTATATTTACTTCCCGGTATAAATTATACAATAATTTTCTTTTATGAGCATGCTTATGACATCTTTGGAGTAGGTGTTGATTAATGTCTTAATTCTCTTTATAAATGATTTCTTACACTGTTTTTGACATATATATATATATATATATATATATATATGTATGTATGTATGTGTGTGTGTATATCAACATATATGTTTTTGACATTCTTTGATAAGGAACATAATTTCAATTTTGACATATATTTGATACAAATATATAATCTGTAATACGATTCCACGTAAATTGAACTAGTGTTCATTGTTTGATTTCTGTATACAATAATTATTATATAATGTAATTATATTGGAATCTTAATTGAATATAATTCCATACATACATTAAGAACATCCATACAGTTATATACATATGTGTGTGTATATATATATATATATATATATATATATATATATATATATATATATATATATATGTATATATATATGTATATATATATATAGATATATGTATATATACATATATATTCATATATATAATATATATATATATATATATATATATATATTGATGTATATGATATAATTATGAATTTATTACATAAGAATAAATAAAAAAAATATTAAAAGAAAATGAATGTTTTTCATTCAATTTAAATAAATATTTTTTATTTTACTAATATATTGAATAATTTATTCTCTGTACCGAAGTACCTTTCTCTTATAAGATTTCTTCAGATGTATTTTCGTTATTCAGTGATTTTATTTCTAAGTATTCTGTAATGAATATAATTTATACAATTATATAATAGTACGTTTATTTTCATTAGACGTTGTATGAAACATAATACGTGTTACTAATGTACAAACAATAAACACACACACACACACACACACACACATATATATATATATATATCAAATAATAAAATCAATAAAAATTCTGTCTTGAGGAAATAATCTTTTAAATACCGAAATATTTTTTTAAAAAAAACAATATATTTGAATATTACATAACTATTACTTCTAGGGAAGTTAAATCATTAAATTCTTATAAATTATAAAAATATTGTATTATTTGTATTACAGTTTTAAATTTGAGTTATTTTCGGTTATCTCACAAACCATAAAAAATTTGTTGATAAAGCAGGTCGACGTAAATAGTCATATGAAAATTAATAAAAACGAGTGCTTGGAGATGGCTTTAACATATCTATTAGGTTGATAGGAAAATAATTGAGATTTTTATATTCTGAATTTTAACCTTATATTTTTGAAAAGAAAGTGTTATTTGGCAGTGTACGTGTTACTATAATTTTTAAGTTCTTTTTTTGGTCGATATTTTGATAACATCGACTTTGGTTTTATTATTAATTTTGTTTCAAATTCGGTTATTGAACTAAATATGGAAAAGAAGCAATTAAAATTATTTTTTGTATGAATTGAAAACGGATGGTAAAGCAGCCGAAACTACTCGTTTTTTTATTTTTTGATAGCATATTTTAAAATATATATTTTATAAAATTATAAAAATAATACTCATATTTTAATCATACTTCAGTATATTTTAAAATTAATTCACTTCTGTAATAAGAAATATTTTCAAAAAATTCTAACTTACAAAAGTGTTTTTTTAAGTTTAAATTAAGATCTTGATTCATTAGAAGGATCTGCAGAAATTACTTACATTTGTATTATTGTTTAATTTATGCAGTTTTAAGCTTTTATTTAAGTTCTATTAATGGACTTTTAAATTTATATTTTTTAACAAGTGAAAAAACTGCATAAGGTTGTTTACTTAATCGTCAATCGATTAATTGGTGTTTTACAGGATCTCTCTTATTATTATTATTATTATTATTATATATATATATATATATATATATATATATGAAATATGAATAAGAATATAAGTTGATTTTCCGTCAGGCATATATCACTATATGGAAAACATTTCGATTCGTCGATTGTTGATACAAAAGGCTTTCTCTTCCGAAAGTAAATCGGAATTTACTGCAAAGTGGAAACTCGTTTGATCATCTAGTACGTGACCTCTTCAAGTGCGCTAACTTTGAATGAACTTGAGCTAGTTCCTTTTATTACAAAAACAAATAGCTTAACATTGAAGTTTGCTTCTGTGTATTTTTTTATGTTGTTTTTCATAAGGTATATTTATGCAGTTTATGTTCTAATATTATGTTGACATTCAATTTTATTTCACACGATTCTTTTTTATCTCTACGTATTGAATTTTGTATTTTGTATGTTTGAAAAATAATAATGTTGCTTATTGTATACATACACATATATATATATATATATATATATATATATATATATGTGTGTGTGTGTGTGTATGGATGTATGTGAGAAAGAGGAAGACGAGAAAAGTATTCCGAATTTATTTTATGCTTAGAAAATAGTTTGTTGAGAAAAATTTATATTTTTCTCAACATACTATTTTTCGCATCAGTCAATCGAAATACTTTTTTTATAAAGAAGTATTTCAATTGACTTCTACATACCTAGATAAACGTATTATTGTGCTCTTTCTTAATTTTTTTTTGCGCTACTAGTAAGATTTTTGTAATACTTTATTATCAGTAATATGTATCTTCTTCTTGTCTGAACTGATTGAAAGAATTGAAGCTAGAAAATATAATATTAGAAATTATTTTTTAACAAGTCTTGTAAATTAATATATACTTAATTTAAAAAATATGTATTTTTAATATTGGGAAATGATAATTATTTAAACAAATTAAGTATTGAAAAGACATATATATATATATATATATATATATTTTAATGTAAGTGTATATATGGAGTAAATACCTTAATTAAGAAAGAGTTAATATCAAATTATGTATCAAAATTTCAATATTAGAATACAGTTTATATATGGAAGTAAAGGTTAATAATTTTACAAAAAAAATATGTTCAAAAAATATATTTTATTATTTGTTTATAAAATAATGTTATTCTTGTCTCCAAATGTTTTTTTTTCTGAAATCATACTTCTAGTACATTTTAAAAAAATATTTAATTTTCAATAGTAATAAAATATTTATCTTTATCTAAACTATCAAATACTTTTATTAAATGTGTATTTCTTATTTAATTGGCATATTTTTGTATTATTTTTTTAAATATGTCCTTTTAAGAGTGTTCTATATAATTCTATAAGTTATAATTGTATATTTTATATCTGTAATATCATTACTACGTTGTCCTAGTAGTCTATTTTTCTTATATGATTATCTATTCTTATTACTATTCTTATTATTATTCTTATTCTTATTACTAGTTTCGGCATATTTGCTATTTTAAATTAATTGTTAGATTCTTAACATCTACGTTACAAAAATAGTAGGGAAAAGGGATATAATCAAAAAAAAAACGAAGACCACTAAGATAATTCTATAAGTATATAATTAAACATCAGAGTGTTTAATTTTTGTTTATTTGAAAAGATAATTTTATTTACTAGAATAAATAATAGAAAATCGTTAAATTTAGTTTTTATTATTTAATAGTTATTGTACACATAAAGATTGGTGTTATTTGATAAAAAAAAATGATCGTGGTCAGTTATAAATATAATCACCGGAAAATATATTAATAATTTTTTTAACTTGAAGTCTGTATAGCATTTTTTCATCTAAATAAACAACCTTCAGGTCTATATATAGAGTGATTCAATTTAAACTTCCGCATGAAAGTATTAAAAAAATCATGTTATACGTGTATTTTATTTAGTATTTTAGTTCAATTCAATACTAAAATACAACTGAAATAAAATATTAACAAAAAACAATATGACTTTTTTAATTTTTGAGATTTTTTAATACTTTTATGTGGAAGCCTAAATTTAATAATCTGTATATATATAGAAATTTTAAGGTATTGCCTCCGGGTCTATTGTCATAAAAAAGATAAAATAAATTTTATGTCGTAAACTGTATGATCATAAATTTTCTCAGTGAACAAATTCTACATTGAATCCATTTTAATACACATGTACTATTCAGAATTAACCCAAAACATCGTATTACCTACATAAACATTATCGTTAACGTTCTCAGCTTTCCCACAAGATCCTTTCCATTAAAGTATTTACCCTTTCACATCCATATCAATTCAAATAATATTCTTCAACGTTATAAATTTATTCCAAATTTCTACAAACAATTACTGTTTTCAAATATATTTCAACGACGAACAATATCAGGAGAACGCAGAAAATACAATTATAATTTTAATGTTTGATTACAAAATCGACCACAGAAATGGTCGATTTTGTAATCAAACATATTTTCTGTATAATATTTTTTTGAATGTTATTCAAATCGAAGAAGGAATTATCGAAATATTTGTCTGAAATCGTTTGAAATCTATTATACATATATATATATATATATATATATATATATATATATATATATATATATATGGTTAATCTTCATTTTGAAATGTTTCCAGTTTGTGTACATATTGCTGTTTTTCAATATAAACAGAAAATAATCTTAAATTTTCTACGCGTCTTGTATATATTTCACTCTTATCTTCAAAGCATTGTTAAACAAAATGAAACATCTCATATATTTAATAAATTTGATCAAGTTTTCAGTACTGGTATACTTAAGATGAATGATTTTGTTACAAGAGAACAATATTGACGATAGGTAAACATTGAAAGTTTATACATTTGTATGCGTATATATATATATATACGCTATTTTTTTCTTATAACAAAATAAGGTAACCTTAGAAGCAAAACAAACGTATCAAAGTATATAAGATTGATACAACATTTACAAAAAGCACAATATTCTAAATAAAGTAATATGAATTGAATAAAAAGAAAATCCGAAAATCCAAATAGTATATTGGATTTTTTAATAGTTATTTCGTACAATGCATTTTATATCTCTCTATTCGTTTTATAAAAATAAATATCCATTTTGAATATTTTAAATGAAAATTGTAATTTATTTTTTGATATACAAGAAAAATCTTTTAACCAAATAATAAAATAGAGTCGTTTTAAATGAATAAAAAAATAAAAATTTCTATATAGATGATTAATTTAAAATGCTTTTATAAATAAATTTGACACTCAACCTATAATTTATACAAAAAAAAAATACCTGATAATCATCAACAGAGTATTAAATTACAAAAAATTCTTTTTCTTTAGCTCATCGCTCTGAGGAGACGGTGTCGCTATAGAAATGTTTATAAATATCTATCAAAAATCAATCAATTAGTTTAAATCAAAAAAATTTTTGTGTTTTGCGAAGTCAAGTTTAATTTTACAAAGGTACTCCTTTCATTTCCTTGTTTATTTTATTGTATAACCGATTCTGTTTTAAATATATTAAACAAATAAATATTTAAAAACATATATAAAATAAATGATGACAAGTAAAGTGTTTTTAAATAAATATATTATTTATTTTCACTAAAAATTTATTTTCAATATAAGCGATTGATTTATGATATAAATATAAATAGATTGACTCCTTCGATTCTTCATCTAAAAATAAATACAATTCCATATTTCATTTGAATTTGTTACACTTACCTAGGAATATGTATAATAGATTATAAAAATCGTCTAAACGGATATTATTTCTTTTTATAATATTTTTTTTTATATTTCAACAAATAGTTATTTACCGCTGTAAGTTTCTGTAACTGCTATTATTTTATCTGAGAATATTTTTTATATAATTATAAATTTATTACTAACTCCTATTGTGAACATTTTATTTCATATTCTTTTTATAAATAATCGTGACAGAAACGCGTATTAAATCAGTAAAATAATAGTACCACTGATTTCCCTGATATATATATAAATATATACTTTTAGTTTATCAATTTTCAAGCAGGTCTTAAAGTGATTCCTTACTAAATTCTCTATTCGATTTCATGTCCTTCACGGAACTGAGACAAAGCTAAATTATATATATATATATATATATATATATATATATATATATATATATATATATATATATGTTCGTATATTTGTAATTCAGTGATTTACACTAAAACAATTAAACATTTGAAACGAAGTAATTGAATCTGATTAGGCCGTTTATTATTCACTAATAATGTTGAATATAATACAACGAACCTTAGCAACTGAGTGTCTGTGCAAACACGCATGAAGAATCACTTTATGTTGCAGTTCAGTTAATAGTGGAGTAGACATTTGGAGACCAGGATTAAAATCTCAGGAGGATTTTGTGATATATTCAAGCTTATACTAGTCACTGTATACAATTAATTCACGTATGCATGCATGTACAACTAACCGTAACTGTTAAATTACCGTGACACAAATTTTATAAGCAATCGTAGTTTTTTCTAAAAAAACTTATTTGATATTCAGCAGCGAGGAAAAGTTAATCGTTTTTATGTAAATTTTTATCGTGAAGTTAAAAGGTTTATTGTGAAAACAGTAAGGTAAATTGTACAACAATGAACTAAATTTTACTGAAACAACATATTTTACGTATTTTTTTTCTAGATTTGTCGAGTACAAAAAAATTAAATTTGAATTTTGATCACAATTATATAAAAATATTTCTACAGTCATTCTACCAAAAGTAATACTTTTATTTATTCTCTATTGAGTTATTGTAACTAGTTTTTTAATATTTGTTCCATGTTCAAATAGATTAATACAGAATCATGAAATGTTTTTATTAATCTAGATTTAGTTGGATAGAAATTTTATATGAATTTACTTCTGAGTGGAACACTGCATATACATATTCGGAAACTGACTTAGGAAATGTCAAATAAAAACTGAACTTACATTATATTTAACATACATCTGAACAATTTGAAAACTAAAGAAAGTTTACAGTGTTTGAGGACAAAATAAAATTACACTTACGTATCCTATGATAATTATTGTTGAGAATGTTCGCACATGTAATTAAAGAAAACTTTGAAAGCTTAATTAAACTCAAGATGTTATTCTACTACTACACAGAAAAAGATAACTGAAATTTTCAGAAACTAGCAACTGAAGTATTTAAATTACTTATAAAACTTGTGTTTCTTAATGTTCTGTGCTTTAATGTTACAATTGACACGAATACAGAAAGGACAATAAAATAAAAATACAATACTCTTATATAATTCTTTGTTTATAGACAAGTAAAAACCACTCGTGCTGTATTTAATAGCATTGAAGCTATTTTCAAAAATACGTTAAGAGCAAGTTAACATCACATTTCACATAGACGTTAATTCGAGCTATAAAATTTCAACATTCATCCTTTTATTGGCAATTAACAAGGTGATTCTGGTACTTATCTTAATTTATATACGCGAGTTTTAACCTTTTATGTGCACATTCAACATCGTTAGAAATGTGTGCGGTATAAAAAACACACACACACACTTTCTCTTCGTAATTCTCTCTGAGGTTTAACACTTACTGTTTCTGTCGATACTTCCATATAAAAGAGTTTATCTGCACGTATAATCTATACGTTAGTTCTTTGAAAGCTGAGGACTTTGTCTTTCCTTTGATATGCATGACTTGCTTCTGATATATTGATCCGTTGTTACTAGTTAATGTGAAATAGACCTTTTTTAAAAAATAATATATCTTTCTTAACTTTTTTTTGTATATATATATATATATATATATATATATATATAATTCTAATTTGGATACTTGAATTAAAATCTGTCTTTTATCTTCACTCAAAGAAGAAATTTATCGACTTTACTTTGATAAAATTTTATTTCCCAGATATAATTAAGCTAAACTTATTCTCTTATGCAAATAAACTTTATTGTAAGAACGAAAAAACTTTGTTTTAATGCAATTTTACATAATCTTTTTCTTACTCTTCTTTTTACTATTTACGAGTTCAAAGGAACTATTTTTGAAAACAGTACAAATAATCACTTATTTGTTAATTGTATTTTTATAAAAAAATACTGCATCAACTTTTAAATTATCAGCCTTTCATTAAACAAACATTTCATCATTATTAATGTTTCTACTGAAAATGTTTTGATATCATTATTGGAAAATGTGTCATATTATATTTGTATACTTTATATATGTATATATATATGTGTGTGTGTAAAATCAAAAACATATTTAGAGATATTTATTAAAATAATACCTTTCACCAATTTTGAACGTGTCATTCAACTTGTTATTTTAATCAAAATGTATTCTACGAGTATTGTAAGTGTTATATATTATTTACATAAATGAGAGTACAATCTTTTTGATGAATAATTCATAAACATGTATGTACTTAACGCAGACATATCCACTGAATTGACATTCAATTAGAATTGATTGGTTGACGGTTTATTTTCATTGATTACTTAATGTGAAACAATATAACGAATTTCAATTGAAATAGAAAATAATAACAATAAATAAAGTTCGGATTTGATGATACAAGGTTTAGAAAAGTCAAGGATAGTAATTAGTGTCAGCTGGTGTAGAATTTTTATAGAATTTTACTTTAAATTGTTATTATCTTAGTGATGTGTTTTACTTAAATAGCACGGAGAATTTCAACATTTGCATTATGTAATAGATTTTTTGGCACAAGTTAATTCTGGCACTGCGGCTAAATTCACTAGCACAAATTAATTTTTCACTCACTCTACAAACCACAAAAATGTTTTTTTTTTAATAAATAAAAGTGTTAGTAAGTTATTATTCATCATTTTTTTTTTGTTTATGCGTATTTCGATATCATCAACCTCAGAATCCTAGTGATGAGAAAATTGTCTGTACCTTATCACTCGAATGCTAGTATTTACATTGAAATGCACATATACTATAACCAAAATGATTAATAATCATTTACAAAACATTTTTTGTTCAGAAAAAAATCTTGTTTGTGGCTGTATTTGATCAAATTGTAACTGTGTTGTAATTAATAAAATTTTCAATCAATTTCAGAAAGATTAGTTTACATTAATCTTTATCCCATCTTTAGTAGTTCTTGAAGCTGAAGTTCCATATCTCAATAAAAAAAAATATTTATGAAGAAAAATAAATATACAAAACTGAAAAAAATAAACTTAAAATGTAAATAGTTATTCGACGTTCATCACCAATTACATAACCATACGTGAATTGGTATTGTACTGAAATAAACGTCTCTGGAATCGCGAATCGGTAGTATTGACAAATTCAAAGTTAAGCAGTTTCCTCGATGAATATATAAAAAAAGTAAATATCGAATCATGGAAAACTTTATGGCCTGAATAAATAAATGCGTTATAGAAGCTGTAGATAAATAACATTTTATATAAATAAAATCGACTGGTGGTGGAGACTGGTTTCTTTTGATGAAAATAAGAACGGAGTTCTCTAAATATACGCACTGACACCTACATGCTTTTTGTCACGGATGGATTTATACGGTTTCCGTCGAGGTTAATAAGATATTTCGCCAGCTCACTGCATCTACGAATATGATCTTTCACAATAATGTACATACAGACAGTTATATGTATATATATATATATATATATATATATATATATATATAAATTGCATTTTAAAGAAATTTCATTTAAATTTTATTATATATATATATATATATTAAATTGTATATATTTCATTTAAATTGCATTTTATTTCTATCATATGCATATATTTTGTTAGCTAAATATAGAAATGTGGCAAATTCAAAAATCATATTCAAATATTTATATCAGTTAACTTTTAAATGAGTGTTCTGTAATAAAATAATTCATTTTAAATAGATATGTAGAAATATTTCTAGTTAAGAATGTATAAAAACAGTGATTATATTATATATTTAATATTATATATATATATATATATATATATACAATCGATAACGAAAAATATTCAAACCTGAAACTTAGAAATAAGAAGAGAGAATTATAGAATAAAATAATATTTTTCTAACTTCTCTCAAATCATTATACTCATTTATAATTCAAAAAAATGTTTCTTTCACACACACATATGTATATATATATATATATTACAGAACCCCTCAAGTAATAAGAAAATTCTAATTAATTAATGATCGTTTTTATTAATGTCTGTATGCATTCAAAAGCGAATCCATCATCCTCAATGCCTGAAAAAGATTTGTTGTGCTAAAGTGTTCGAAACGGCATTGAATCTCAATCGAAATACACGTGACCAGCATTCAAAAATTATCTTTAATCAATTACAGAATCGAGTAAATCTACTAAGGTATAATTATATCCTGCATCATTATTTAATGAACATTTTATTAATGTTTTGTTATCATTTATTGAAATAGATATTTAAAAAACTCATATATTTAAAATACTACTCCTATATGAATATTGGTCATATAAACAATACTTATAAATGTAGTGAATAAAACTGTAAAATATTATTAACTGCAAAAAACTAAAAAGTTTTTGTCAACATATAAATTGATTAAAAAAATAAACAGAAAAACCTTTTCATGTTTTAAATATGTCACGAAAACATATAACAGGAATGCAATTTAAATACTATACACGCGTAGTACATATTAACAAATCTCTAAATTATATAAGCTAACTTTTTTATAGCAAAAAGAAGTCATCGAATCTGAATTCAAGAAATCAAATACAAAAATGTAATTCTTGAGACGTTATCGCTGCAGGAATACTTTTTTCATAAATTCATAAGTTTTTAATCAACTGAAACTTTTTCAAACTGACTTTTAGCAGTATCATATTATATATATATATATATATATATATATATATATTTACTCTTTCTAAACTGAATCTCTGAAATTTCATATAAAATAATCGTATTCAGTTATATTCAGATATTTTCACTTCTAAAAATACATTTTCTTTGAACATTGCAATTTAATTTTAAAGAAGATCAATTTCCAAAGTAATGTAATTATTTTACCGAATTTCAAATATAGATACTTTCATTATTTAATTATATTCTATGCATCTAAATATACAAGATTTCTCTCCATTTATCTTTCAATAAAACAATAGTGTTTTCTTTTATTATTCGATATTATCTCTGATATGTCTAAGAAAACAAAATAAAACTACTAAATAATTGATAAATGTAGACATGAAATTCCTCGTAATTAAAAACTTAATTACTGAATATAAAATCTCATCCTGTAGAAATTACAAAATATGAAGAATGTGATATCGATTCATTGTAAAGAGGTATTAAAAAATATATAAAAGATAGAAAACAAGGATTGTCTATTAATACACAACAAAGAAACAAATAATATAAATTATTTATTCGAATAATATAAACATGAAACAGTATTTGAACCAGTATATCGGAATGCTATAAAAAGGTTTAAGAGATAAAACGTATTGCGTATTTTCAACAGATAAATGAGACTAATTGTATTAAATTATTGATCATAATTACAATTTTATTTCACATTAAATTTCATTTACACACTCCCATAAGCCGTTATAATTAATTTATTTTTTTAATTCATATTTAACGCATGCAGGCAAATGACCAAAACAATTCAATTGAATTAGAGAACAAAGAGATGAAATTTTTATTGAACTTTTTAATGAAAACTATATATATATATATATATATATATATATATATATATATATATATATATATATATATATGTAAGTACAGTTCATTAAAGCTTCATTCAAATTCATAATTGAATATATTTATATAACCTTTTCAATTTGAATACTTTATTTGCTTTAAATGTCAGTCGTATATTTGCTATAATTTTTTTCTTTAATATGTTGCATATTAAAGAAAAAAAGACATATTTTTTGAACTTTTCGCCATTTTTGATTGAATGAATCTAAATTCCTGATTTAAAAAAAAATAGAATAATAATGATACCGTAATTTATCAATAAATATTATTTTTGTAGCTTATTGATTCATTCTGGAAATATAATTAATTTTTATACAAAAAATATGAGATTTGCTAAAAAATAGACAAGAGTATTCCAATAAATTTTCATTATTAAAGAATAACGTTTACATAGTCTAGATTTTCTATACAAATTATTCAAAAATAATTTAAATTGCCTTGATCTGACCTGATATAAATTGATTTATATATATATATATATATAATGTGATATATATATATATATATATATATATATCACATAAAAGTTCTTATTCACATTATAATCAATTTTTCACACTTGAAAATATAAGAAAGTATACTATTGTCGATTCTTAGAATTCCTATATAGAATTAGGGATAAAGTTTTTCATATCATAAAGACATTTTATATACTTTTGTATGCGGAGTTTCACAAAAATCGGTTTAGACCCTAAATACCAGCTGTGAGAAAAATGGCAGATTTCGTTTATAACAAAAAATCAATAAAATCAAAATAAAATAGCAAGAAATTTCTTTACAAAATAGAGTTTAAATCCTTACGAGTCAGTGATTTCTGCTAGTCATTTAGAAATAATATAATAAATTGAAAATTAATAAAAACTTATCACGAAATGTTTTAACTCTGAGGGGACGATATGCTTTTCTCAGACATATTTCCCATAAACATGTTAAAGTTTTTATATTACAAAAAAATCAATTGTATACACAAATAATTAATTTTTAAAAAGACTGAATTTTCAATACTTTAAAAATCATAAATGAAATAATAAAAATTTTGTATATATTTTATTGTTTCGAAGCACAAAAAGAGCAGTCATCCTTTCAACTTGCTACATATTTGCTTCATACATATAAGAAATTAATTAAAGTTTCTTTAAATATATATAAAAATGTCAATGTAATTTTATATTTATTCATAAAATAGATTTTTTTTAAAAAAATCAAACCATTTAACCGTCTTTTTCAAAATACAATGATTGTAGTTTTGAAACTTGGACAAACCTTATCTCTATTTTCTTGATGAATGATTAATGTACACTTTTATTATTATTTCTATTTAAAAGGACAAAAGTCTATCAATAAACCGACCATTCAATATATTGTACAGTTTGTATTATTTTATATATTCTCATTCTCAATTCTTATAGTTCCTCTTTATATCTCAAATAGACTTTTTATTAACACTTTCAAATTTCTGAAATACCAATGAAATATTTTGTAACACTTACCATTTTAACACACATATATATGCATATATATGCATATATATATATATATATATATATATATATATATATATATATATATATATATATATATATATATATATATATATATATATATATGCCTATAATAAAAGTACGGAACATATCCGCCATCAGGTCGTATACAGTACTTCTACTTTAACTGCTGTCATATCCTTTCGATAAAACTTGTTTTACTCACAATAGTCTGCAAGGAAATTGTTTTGATCGAACTTCCCTTCATGTTATCTCCAATATTCTCTTTGAAACCATATCGAATGGTGTGTTACATTTTCTAAGGGATCTGAATATACTTAACTAAATGTCGTAAAACGTTTGGTTGTATGGTTTATATAATATATATGTATATATATATATATATATATATATAAGTACATATATATATATATATATATATATATACATATATTGTTTTGTGTCAAAGCTTAATATAAACGTGACGTTTTCATAGTTTGCTGAATATATCTTTTACTTAATGGGAAACAATAGAGTTTAATAATTTCCGACATACTCAATCAGTTGATTATTAATATTATTTATGTGAGTTTATATGATTTTATGTTAGTCAATTAGCACTAAAATGGATTACATGTAAAGTTACAAACTTATAAAATATCTATGAACTAAAAATGTATCTCGTTGTAGTTTAAAACTATTTATTTTTTTTAAAAAAAACGCATATATTTAACACTTATTAAGTAACGATCTTAATACAATCTGAAAACTACTTATGGAAAATTAACAAAAAAAATAAAATTTAGATATAATATATTTAAAAAATGAGAAATCGAATTCTATTACACTAAGCAACGTTAATTTAAGACTCTAGATTGATTGAAACAACAAACAGATGTAATATCTTTGTGAAACCCAAGATGAGAAAAATTACAATCTTAAGTTAGAAATAAAATGTATATGTCTAAGCTTATAAATACTTATTGGAAAATATTTTACAGGTTGAAGCTCTTAGAGGGATTTTTCGGAACATTTATTTGACAACGATTTTAACAAGTTAGTATAATTATTTTAATTTAAAAAATCATAGAATTGTTGTAACGGATATGATGATTACTTTTTAGTATATAAATAAATTTTATTTTTTGTACCTTTATTTGGTATTTAGTTATATTTAAATTTTTCATTGTAAAATAGTAAACAAATTATATCTCAATTAAAAAGATAAAATCCATGTCATAATCTTCTAAACTCAGATGTTAATAAATTCATCATATATCAATAAATAATAAATAAATACTTTTATGCTATTTATATCAATTATATAAATGGTATCTAACCAGTATATCACGAATGCCTGGTATCCCATAAAGCTATTTGAAAGTACTGGTGAAAAACATTATAAATTACTATAACCATTTTTTATTTATCGCATATTACAAATACTTGATTTATTTATATATATATATATATATATATACATTTTTTTACTTCATAATTATTACTCTAATAGACTCTTTTAGAAAAGAGATGTTTAAATAGAAATTTTAGGATATATGGATATCTCTAAGCTTGAAAATGTTAAACATTGAGGATTTAAATTAGTACTCTCTTATTCAATCTATTTTAAGCAAGTATAAATCTTGATTAACTCGCATTTAACTTGAAAAGTATTGAAAGCTAGTAAAAAAAATAATTTAATTTGATAAGGTGTTAACAAAAAATACTAGTACATTTCTATAGAATCAATAAAATTGTAAATTTCAAATTTTATAACGCAGACTTGAAAAATCTTATCAGAAATAGTTCAGATATACAAAAATTAACAAATAAATTTATTAAAAATTAATATACCTTATAAATTGTCTAGTAATTTAATAAAATTTATTGTAGAATTTACTTGTAAATAACAATTTTATTTAAACTATCAATTACTCAAGATATATTTTTTAATTAAATACGTACTTGTGATTTTAAATATCTAATATTCGAATAAAACTGAATACTTTTAAATTATTTTAACTATTTGAAAAATATTTTATCGCTTCTATTTATTAGAATATTATTATTGTTTATATATTTATAAATTTCATCTGATATTCAAGAATGAATGAGCATCTTTTTTTTATAAAAATTTGAAATATTCATGTCTAGTTTAATATATTAACTACATTTTTATCTCAAAGAATTATTTTGTTAAAAATTCAAACTATTATACAAATTTGTTATTATTTTTTTTATTTCTTGTTTATTTCGTAGAAATATATTTAATCTCAATATATTCTTTATTAAGAAACAATAAGGTAATAATCTTATATAAACACATTTCTAACATCTTATAAATTCAATCATTTAATTTACGTATTTTTATATATTTTACTCTTTAAAAAAATAATTTCATTCCCTAATCATACATCTTTTCTTTTTATAATATCAAAAAGTTTAATACTGGTTTATGAATGATAAACATAAAAAATCATCAATTATGCTAAATTCTTGACATTGTGACTGTTCTGTAACAAAAATAAAATTATGGGGAAATGGCATAAAAGGTTGATTGAAAAATTCAAAAAACCTATTACCGCAACATTAAACTTCCCTTCCAAATATAAACCAACAAATCAATAATCACATTAAATAATTATGAATTTTCGATAATACTCGTGCAGCTGACAGCTAGTCTCTCACACTTCTGCAATTATAGGTACGTTGAATTATTTTCGACGAATTTGAATGATTTATACGTATTTACTTTCGGTCTACCAGTTAAATCATTTTAAAATAAAAAAATAAATATAATACCTATTATTCACTATTTGAAGCTTTAAATTTATAAAAATCAAATATGATTTATTTGTATTTCAAAATTGTATATAAAATCATATTATATTTATTATTTGAGTTGAAATTTATGCCAGTTCTAAAACAGTTAAAAGAAACGAAATTATTTCGAAATACACCGTACAAAAAATTACAGATTATATAGTGATAACTTCTCATAAACTACAATTATATAAATTTTTATTACACTTCATTATAATAAAATAATACAGTAATGTTTCAATTATATACAGATATATCTCTCCGAAAAAAGAAAAACATTACTGTTATAAAATGAAACGATTTGCGGAGAGTAAACGTGCGGCCAACTGTATTAATATAATTCATCGAATAATTTATCTTTATGAAAACACATTTAACTTGCGCCATGTGGCAACATTGAGTTAATTTAAAGACACATTGTCTCATGTTTATATTACAATTTAGTGGCTCGTAAAACTCTACGAGTTTATGTTTTACTGAGTTTAAGAGGAAATTTTGTTAAGAATTCTCTGAAACGAGTTCACCTTTGTATCTTTTATGTTGACAATTCACAGATACAGTCATATATATATATATATATATATATATATATATATATATGTCATGAGGATTTTTTTAGAACTTCAATATGAAAAAAATATTTTTTATTTAAAAATGTGATTTATTTAATCAAGTATATAACTGATATTTAACAGTGCACCACTTTTCAGTGAATATATTTATCCTGCCTTCATTAAAAAAATTGTTTTGGATACAAAAATGGTTCTAAAACTGAATTAACTTTTTTCTATATTATGTTCTTTCCGTTAACGTTAATCTACAAGTGATAAAACAAGTAATCTACACGAGGGAGAAGAACGAGTGAATATGGAGGATATGTAAAAATTCACCAACCTATAGTTTTTTTCTACAATACATGTTTGTGTCATATTTTCATTCTGTTTAAGTTTGATTAATAGGGGTTGTTTCAATCAAGGCAGACAAGTATTTTTTGATCAGGACTTGATAAATATTAATGACTTGAAATAATAAAATAGCTATTTTATGATTGAATGATTATACATGAGCCGGACAAGTAATTTATGATGTGATAAAATTAAAAAGATTTTCCATTGACCTTTTTGTATACATAAATATATATATATATATATATATATATATATATATATATATATATATTTATATATATATATATGTATATATATGTATATATATATATGTATATATATATATGTATAGTGTGTCCTTTGGAAAATATTGGAAATAGATTTAAAATGAGATTTGGTTTTAAAAAGATATTTTACATTATGTACATATATAGAAGAAAAATCCTTTTTTAAAACCAAACGTTTTTGTTAGAGTTTGGTACAGCTCAGTGTTTCTAAACACATTAAAACATAGCAAAAATTCAGCAGAGTTGTATTCATAATAAATCACGAAAAACAACTATTAAAAACATCTCTGTTAATAAACAACTCGTTGCTATATTTTAATGATGGCATTGCAACAATCCGAACACACGCGTTGATTGTCGAGCTCGGATCGATACATTGCTGAACATTGGATAAATGTTCTGCCAACTGTTTTAAACCTATTTCAAATATTTTCTAAAAGAAATTAATGTATTATGTTGGTTGGAAAATAATTACTTTTTTTGTTTTCTGAATTCTAACCTTAATTCTTTCAATGTAAGTGTGATTCCATCGTGTTCATGTTAATAACATTTTAAAGTGCATTTTTCAGTCTGTATACTGGTAACATCGACTTTGGTTTTATTGTTAATTTTGCTTCAAATTAGGCTATTGAATTAAAGATGGAAAAAAAGCAAAAACAGAATTTGTTCTATGAGTTCAAAACGGGTGGTAAAATAACAGAAACTGTTCATAAACTAAACAATGCTTTTGGTGTCGGTACTGTTAAGGAACGTATGGTGCAATGATGGTTCCAAAAATTTCGTACTGTGGACGAGAGCCTTAAAGATGAATAAAAAGTCTTAGGTGTCTTTCTTCAGTTCTTAAGGACAACTGAAGGCGTTAGTTGAATCAGAACCACGCACAAAAATTCTAGAGGAACACAAAAGTTAGGCGTTAGTCATGCAACAGTTCTGTACCACTTAAAATAACTAGGAAAATCAAAAAAAACTGCAAATGCTTATAAATTTGAAGATCATAAACCGTAATTATTTTTCTACCAACCTAATAATAACCTTATTGGAAATATAGTGAAAAATTATAAAAAAAGTTAGAATTTATATTCATGACTGAAAATAAAATTCATATTTCATTTCCGACAAATAAATGTTCTTGTAAAAAGTATATAAAAAAGATTTTTCATATAATTTCATATTTCTTTTATTTGCGAATTCTGTCAAGACTGAACCTCGTTAAGCTTTCTCGACAATTGTTCTTTTATTGAACGCTGACATATCTTTCAAACTCAAATTGAGTTCGTGACACATTGATCAATAGCACAACGTGCTACTTATTCGCCTCTGACCGCAATAATTTGATATCTCAAGAGTATTATACAAATATTTACATCTCCAATATACAAATACTAGTAAAATGGATAGTAGGATGTCTGCAAAATGATATAACTCGTCTGTTTTCATTAAAGTAGTACATATATGTATATTGTTTTCTTACATAAAATACAGTTGATAGTAGAACATGATATGTATAAGAATTTAATACAGTGTATTAAATTTCTGTTGCCAGCTGTAAATGTATCGAAAATATAAAGGTATGTTATTATCTCTCGAATATATCTGAATACGAATCGATTTGTGACAGAGCATGGAAATAATTTATATGAAATGTAATATAAAAGACAGTTTGGAAATAAATGTAGAAAATTATTCATTTTCAAGTAAAAGACATATATTTTTAAGACATATACATTGTATTTAATTTATATCAGAATATATTCCTTGAGTTAGAAAAATGCACTGTTGTATTCTCATAAAAATATGTATATGTAACAGCGATACTAACTTTGTAAAAAGGTAACTGAGAACCTTTTCATTAAAAATGTAAGATCAAGTTCTTACAATACAATTAGAGGGTTATGATTAAATTCATTTTCACAAATGAATTATTTCTTCACACCACAAACCACAATTTGTTTCTAATCACAATTTTTTAATAAATAATAAATTTCATTGTCACTTATGTATATTTCAATGGCAATATATCATCCTTAAAACGTTAATAATGTACTAAAAACTGTTTTTATGATTTCTTGGATGAAAAAAAAATATATTTGTGAAACTTAATTCCTTATTTGAATTTTTAATATAAATTCTACTATTCAAAGCAGTTACGTTTGAAATTATTATCAATATATTATAATTAAAGAAATATTATATAGAAAAAAAAACGATTACTGTAAAGTAAAAGGGACGATTTTAAATTTAAATAAATTACAATTTCACATCTTTTGTGTATATAGTAACATTTTCACTTAGATCGTTTAGATATTATTTAAAGATAAGTCAAAATTAATTATGTCCTCTTCATTTAAATCGTACGAATCATTTTTGAAGTACTCATTTATGGCCAGATTCGATTCTTGAACCTTTTTCTGATAGCTTACGGTATTCTAGAACCTCTAATAATTAACACCGAGCTAACAGATTACAGATGATACAACAAGGGTATGAATGAACATAAAATTACTAACTTATGCAAATATTTACTGGTAATTTTTATCATAAATAATTTTTTGAAGACTATTTAGTGAAAGGACATAAGGATTATTAATAATAAATTAATTAATAAAAATGGCAAGTAGTTCTACTGTTGATTGTGTTAGTATTCTACTTCGATCTTCAGACATATATTTCTGTAAGAAATTTTTAAACATTTAACAGGCAAGAATTTAAAAGAGCATCTAAAATAGTCTAAATATTAAAAAAAAATGTAAACAACAAGATAAAAGTAACAGTATATGATTCATTCCTCTGTATTTTAAAGAATGAATGTATAAAAATATATATGTCATTTCCTATTGGAAAATTATCTCATTTATTGACAGTGTATAAAATACCATTACTGTATGAATACATGTATATTTATGATATATATATATATATATATATATATATATATATCTACTGTCTGAATAACAAAATATATTTTTAAATATCAAAGATGTTTGAAGAGTTGTTGATATTTTTTTTGAAAAGATACAATAACGACAAATGAAATGAAATTATTGATTATATATATATATTTTTTCATTGATGTCACGTGTAGTCTGTATTGAAAATATTTTCTTTCAAGTATGATGAAAATAAATTATAATTTAACCCTTTGCACTCAGAGATTTTTTTCACCTCACCTACCAGCAACTCGAACATATTTTTTAATAAAATAGTAAGTAAAAAATAACTAAAAATAAAATAATATAGTTATTTTGTAGCATTGCAAATAATTACTTTATTTAAAAGACACTTCATTCCTTAATTCATTTTTTATAAAAAAAAAATATTGTTATTTCTTAGATTTACGATGTGCTCTCAGAGGAGACAGTCGAGTGGAAAGGGTTAAAATAAGATAGTAGGTGTGATTCTGTATTGAAAACATTCGTTTTCTTATTATTTATTTTTATAAATGTATGTTTATATATATATATATATATATATATATATATATATATATATATATGAAAAATAAAATGAGAAAAATAAAAATTATACTTTTGATAGATGAAAATTATTGAAAGTCATTAAATTAAAAATAAATATTTGTTTTTGTTATAAAATCAATAAATGTCTCTTTATAAATATTTATTTTTTTCGTCATTGAAATAATATAACTAAATATAATAAAATTACAAAAAAGTGTATTTTTGATACAAAATTTCAATTTTTAAAATTTGTAAGACAGCAATATAAGTTTTACTTTGCTAAAATTATATATTTGACTATCATCGATAGAACTTTACAGTTTAATCAATGGAACATGAATGAACCGCGCTATAAATCCCAAGTTCAACTTGTTCAACTCCTCCTGTTCGCTCTGGTAACAGGTTACAGGCTGTAGCGTCCGCTTTAGTATATTTTATGAACGTAAATGCGCAAGATAAATTTATGAAAATAGAATTCGATTTGAAAATAAGGTCATTCATATGCAAAAAAAATCCAGAGAGAAACTTATTAAAAGTCAAATATTATATATATATATATATATATATATATATATATATATATATATATAAATATAATTATTGTATACTGCAGTGAGTGAAAGACGAATGTAAGTAAATGGACTTGTAACCAAATAATTTTGTAACTGTTTATGTATTCAGAAGATGTATTAGTTCAAAAGCTGTATCTTCGGAATCTGATAAAGAGTTATTTGACACACAATTACTGAAGTTATATAGTTCTATGAATCAGGTAATCTCGAAATACAATTTCTATTCGAAATTAGATATACAACATTGTAATCTAATATGTATTTGGAAATTCGTGAAGGTATTTCAATTAGTTAACATTATAAGGGGCTTTATTTATTCACCGTATCGATAAATTCCTTTAACTAATATAAAAAAAATGTGAACGTCTGGAAATAAATTGTCATCTAACTTTACAATTCTACAGTTGTTGAGATTGTTAGTTTTTTGTACAAGAAATGAATTAAATATTTATAGAACTTAAATAAGAAATAGTTTGTTTTAATAAAATAAAAAATTAAATCGAATTAAGATACTTGATTTGTTTATTGTTTACGTTTTTATAATTTCAGACGCATTTTTGTAATGATTTTATAAATATATACAAAGAAGTTTCAATACATGATAATAAATTCTAACTCAGCACAAATTAAACAATAATTTTCTAATACAATTCTTCAATAATTGATTTTTGCTCATTTTAAATTCTTGATTGTATCCACTTCAACAACGATACTATAATTCTCAGAGAAGAAAAGTAAACGAGGACTAAACCAAAATCAAAAATCATTTATTTATTATTGAACATTTTTAATAAAAGAAATCATTTAATTCTTTATGTAATGTCGAAACTTTTAAGTCGTAGAAACAAAAATTGATATTAAATAATTCATCATTCACATCATAAGAATTCTATGTCAAGAATGAAAAAAATGTTATAAAAGTCACATTATTCAAAAAATATCTTCTATTTTTCTGTTTTTGAATGTTATTATTTTTCATAATAAAAATTGAATTTCACAATAAAGTTCCATTTTTTCATTTTAATTAATTCAATGATTAAAATATTAAAGTCAATATTTATCTCATATATTAATTACTAGATTTTATAAAAAAATAATATCTTATTAAATTGATTATTAATTTTTTTCTCTAAATTAACACTGTGATAACGATACCGTTACAATCAAAAAATGCATATTAGTAATAATTAAAAATAATTGATAATCATTTTTTGAGCAGTTTTGATTAGAAAATAATTTATGGTTTGAGGAGTGACAAATTCAATTATGAAAGTGAATTCATCCTCAGTGTTAAAACGATATTATGATGAACAAATGTTATAAGCATGTTTATAAAACTTTTAATTAGTTAAAATATAATTATTCACTGCTTTTAAAACTTGAATTAAAATAAGTTTTCATATAGAAGTGAATAAAAAATAGATTTAAAATTCATTGAAATTCTTCAAATAGTTCACGAAAGTTTCATTTTCAGATATTTGTATCGTACAACTCTGTATTTAAATGCTTTTTAATGATTTAATGAAGATTTAATGTTAAAAATGATTTAGTACAACATGTAAACAGTGTGTCACATCTTATAAATGTGAATAAATAAATGTCCATTAATGTATAAGTGATAACATGCTTTTAAGGGGACGTTAAAGCGTTGTTTTACAGAACACTAAATCTAATTATATATCGTCTGTGGAATTTAATTAAATAGGCACTATAATTTATAAAAAAAAGAATTTACGAAAGAAAGTAATTAGTTTTGGAAAAACAACAGAGTACATGAATGTCGCATTTTCATTAATATTCAACAGAACGTTATTTCCTATAAACTAAATCCGTATTGAGTAGATATAAACAAACATATTCATAAATAAAGATGTATTCAATAAAGTTTTACTTAAAAACCAAATAAATTTACCAAATCTCTTTTCGACTGAATGGAATCAAATTCGAAAACGTAGTATAAAAAATCATCAGCTTTTAATATCGTTCGTTATTCTGTAAACGTAACTGAACGCTACAAAATGAAAAGATTTCCCGTTTTCTTATAAAATTTATATCTTTTTCTTTCAAATTCGACTTGGTACTTTTTCGATAAATTTCGATTCGTTTGAATAAATGTTGAATTGAGCCTCTTGAGAATATATCTATAACCGCTTTGGACAACATCTTGTGTTCTTAGTACTTTTTGCAGAATATTTACTACGTTCATCTCTCCAGATTATCAATTTGGTGAATTTATATATATATATATATATATATATATATATATATATATATATATATAGTAAATTTTGTCAAATCATGTAAATTATTCAAATAAATTATGAAGTTTATTAAAATTACAGATTCTACTAAGTTTTTTGTATACAAAAAACATTTTTCTTAAATTAAAACACTATTATTGATTCCTCAACAAATATTTGTTTTCAATAAATATCTCTCTGATTAGGAAATTTCATAAGAGTAAACAAGAATATGTTAATTATAAGTAAATGGATAACTGAATGAAAAGTTATTATCTTTTATAATCTTCTTGTTTTTGTTTAAAAATTTATGAAAATAGATTTAGTTACAATGTCAGAACTGTAGTATTCATTATACTTTCATATATTATTATTAACCATTTCGAATTCCACTTTGTCAAAACAAGCTTGCTTGTCTTACTTTCTCTGTTAAAACTTTACTTACAAAACAAATTATCTAAATACTTTTAATATACTTTATCGAATATCTCTTGTAGTTTCCACTGAGATTAAAATAACAATCTGAAATAGTGTAACAAGAATAGCAAATCTAGATAAGAATGGAGGTTGTAAGAGGCTCGAGAATCCTTTTTGTAAACACATTTAAATTTTCATGAAACACTTCTTACTTTCCATACTAAAAATATATTTTAATTAATTTATTATATAAATCTATAAGAAAATAGTATAAAAAGATATAGAATATAGAATAAAACAATAAATATATTTTTAAACTTATCTACTTATCAGGTTTGTGGTTCGAGCTGTTTCTTTAATATAATAGTCTTATTATATACAAATTAATCAACAGTTATCGCTATGAAGATGTTCTTTATCCAAGAGTTTCTTTTCATTAAATCTTTTCTCTATTGTGTGTAAATATATAATTGTGTTAAGGGTTTCGAACGTAGAATGAAAGCATTATATTCTGTTCACGAATAAAGTAAAACGATACGATAAAAACTTTTCTAAACAAATCTGATTTCATCACAACTTTTTAATTATATCACATTATACTTTCAAAAAAATATTGATATTCTTTTCAGAGTGTATTCTTTTCATCAACTTTTTTGTTTTCAACATTAAATTTTATAATATATATGTATATATATATATTAAATTTTTATCTATCAAAGGTATGTTGAACCAGTTAAATACCTTAATAATATATATATATATATATATAAACAATCAAAATAGACAATTACATATAATTAGAAATTTTCATTAAGAGAAATTTGTAGTGTTTGAAATACCAATTACTTTTTAAAATTTAACTTTTTTGTATGTTTCTTTGATGCGTTTATTTTAAATGAAAATAATCAAAATATAATTGTATGTATATATATATATATATATATGCAAATTGAAGTTGAAATCTAGTTTCATATTTCCGGCATTTTTCATGAAAATCCAGTTAAATAAAATATACTTGCGGATGACTATTTCATACATGTTTTTACTTTATATGCTCGACGTTGCAGTCTGATCTACAGGTGAAGTTCATTTAAACTCATCACTCAGAATTTACTTCCAACGACATACACAAAGTTCTTTCATATTATCTGCTTTAATAAGATGTTTTATAGCATTGTCGGTGCTAAAAACTGACAGTACTTAATCTCAACAACGCTCTGGTTACCATATATATATATATATATATATATATATATATATATATATATATATATATATATATATATATATATATATATATATATATATATATATATATGTATTATACTATGAGAAAATAAGAAATGGTTATAAAATTGTCAATAAAAATGAAATAAATCCTGGCCTTATAAAAATATATGTTATAAAAAACATGCTCACTGAATGGAACTACTAATAAAAAAATTAGAGTTATTTGAACTATTTATATAAAAAAATTGCAAATTTTTTTAATTTCAAGTACAGTTAAATTAAATTTCATATAATGTAAAATAATACTATTTTTTTGATCTAAATTTTCTAATTAGATATTTTGTCCTTTAACACACTGAGTATAATTTCATTAAATGCGCATAAGTAATAATAAAACTAAACAATAATCGTTTAGTTAACATTTTGAACAGAAAATTTTATCAAACTTATAAATAAGTGAAAATGAATTAAGAACCATTCTAACTAAAAAATATTATTGTGACAATATAACAAAATAAAGACATACTTTTCGATGTATTTTCTTACTGTTTGAAATTCTCTAATTCTGTAAATTCTGAAGAGGTTCGACAGTTTCGTGTTAGAAAAATAGAAATACTAAAACATTTTTTTTAAAAAAAATAATAAATGATTAATGGGATATTTCTGATTTCATTTTAATCACACTAGAAAATAAAATAAAACTATCTTATTAAATTATATCACATTATATAACAGAAAATATGTATCGTTCATATCAAGCAGTTTTTTTTTAAATTTGTGTTCGAGTATATTTAATCTTATAATTGCATTTATTTCTCTTGAAAAGTTATTTCTTAGAAAACTACTTCATAAATTATCATTACCATTTTTCCTAAACTTTTATATTAATAATCTATAGTAGTAAAGTATGTAATAATATTATAATATTTTACATATAAATGGGTAATTCATTTATATATAAACTGATATGAAGAGTAGTGCTACTGCATAGTTGTATTTTTTATTATTTATAAATACAATTTTAAAATAATACCTTCAGTGGCTCTTGAACGTTCAAAAATGTATGAAAAATATTATATGTGGCTCTTATTATCGACGAAATGGCCCACCCCTGTTATATATATATATATATATATATATATATATATATATATATAACTGTGTGTATAGGTATGTGTAGAAAAATAGAGAAAATAATGAATTATTTAATTATAAAATATACATTTTTATATGGAAATATTAAATAAAAACATTTTTCATAGACATTAAATATTTTTCTAAAAACGTCATGAACACAGAACAGATTTATGAAATGTATTCAAACCTGTTAAAAAAATTAATAAAATATATTTATACAAATTATTGTAATTATATAAAAGGTTTTTCTATACTATATATATAAACAAATTTCAAATTATTATATATATATATATATTTATATATAAACAAATTTCAAATTATTTTATGTTTACATTTCACCAAAATTTAATATTTAATAAAATATTGCTTTCAATTATAAATGGTTAAATATGTGACAGAATTTGTGACATTCGGTCAAGTTTATTTATTTGAATGTGAGATTTTTTTTTTAATTAAAAGTAACTATCCTGAAGTTGAATGAACTTCAGAAACCATTGATTGTTACTTTACTTTAATTTAACTTTTTTACTTTTTTTTATTTTAATAAAATACGTTTATTTATTTCAATTCATTATTTATTATATTTAAATTTTAATTTTAAATTTTGTTCTAATTAGTTATATAAATTATTTAATGAATATTTATAAATCAAAGCTTAAGAATTTCAATTTAATTTAAATATGTTTGTTTAAAAAAAAACTGATACTGTTCATTTCGTTTACCTTAGAGAAGAATTGCTGACATTTATAAAACATAATCGGGGGCAGAGCGGTAGTACTGAACCATGTTTACGTATAATCAATATAAACTAAGAGTATCTATAACAAAAAATCGTTTTTATGTTTTGGTATCCTACCAGACACTTTATTTACTTCAAGCTTAGCTTATTGGTGCGTCTTGTCACGTACAATTGACACTACAATTGACGCTAAAATGAAAAAGTCGGATATATACTTCAAACATCAAACATACACCGTATAAAATAGAAAATATTAGGAACAGGTTTTACTTGGAGACATGTTTTAATTTATCAATCACTAAATGAACGATTTACCGTTCTCAATTGAAATTAAATTCGATAAAAGTATCTCAATGCAGTTTTTGTATTGTGGTTAAATTCACGTCCATAAATAGATTTCTTATTTCAAAATTACAACGTTTTTTTTGCGGTTAGTTCTCAGAATGTTAGACATTTTCTATATTTTAGCACAGTAAGAATCATGATGGAATGAAATCCTTATCGAAATCTATATAAAAAATTATAAATAATTAATTATTGAACATTTTTTAAATATGTTCTGGCCTTATAAAAGTATGTTTAAAAAATATATATTCTGAGCGGAACAAATAAATGATTTAGAAATGTTTGGACTAGTTATATAAAAATAAATTGCCGGATTTTTCAATTTCAATTATAGACAAATTTAATTTAAATAATAGATTTTGATCACAAAAAAATTTCGTGGTTTATGGGATGAGAAAATAATTCATTCGTGAAAGTAAATTTAGCCACAGTACCAGTATACATATTTATATTTATTTATAATACGTATTTGAATTCAATAGATTTTCAATATTATTTTCACTTAAATTGATCTATTAATCACTCTTCTAAATGAATTTTATTATGGATTTACCAAAATATTCTATTCGTATAGAAAAATCTTCTACTCTTAAAATATATAAACATATATATATATATATATATATATATTGTCATGAAACAATTAGCACACCTTTTAGCTGTATATTTAAATAAATAATATCATATTATTTAAAAACTGTTTTTTTTAATTTTCTAAATAAATCTCTAAAAAACATATAACCACAGATCACACATCTACAAAGAATTAATAATTCAAGCACTTTTTACTTATTTAAAAACTTATCACAATTAAAATATAACAAAAAAAATAGATTCCTATATAATAACGCAATACTATAGCATAATAAAATTTAGGGTTCCATATTAAAGTATTAAGAAAAACGTAAAAATTATTATGTTATCCCTCATTTAGTATTTTAGTTCAATTTTATTTTATTATTGAGTTGAACTAAAATACTAAATAAAAAATAACAAGACTTTTTTAACCACTGCGCTCCCTTTTACTATTTCTATCTGGAAGTCTAAATTGAATCACCCTATATTTATAAATAATATAAAAAAAATAATTAAAATAAATCTATCATAGAACACCTAGTTTGAAGAAACAGACAAGTTTGTTATTCATTTTATACACTGAATTATATTTATTTAATATATGAAAAATGTTCTCTTAAAGTCACAATTATTTAACCTTTTTTATATCCATTTACATATTTTATGATCTTTGAATAGAACTGTGCATATACACAGACGTTTTCTATCACACTATAAAACATTTTCTTAGAATTTGACATTCTCTGATGCTATTGAACATTTTCATCTTTTATAAGTGAACAAATATAGAAGAAGCCTTTCGGAGACAGTTTTTTTAATCTTTTGAATTTAGAAATATTTATTTTAAAACTATTCTATATCTTCTGCAAATATATATATATATATATATATATATATATAATTTGATAAACAATATCTCTTTTATTTTATTATTAAATAAACGTTTCATACCTGTCTAGAAATCTGTCTCTTTAACTAATCTAAATCCGTATTGTCTTCATTATATGAATTAGAAGATAAGGAAACAGGTTTAAATAAATTAATCCACTAACATAAATGAATTATTAATTTTTTATTATTATTTATACACATATATATTGAATCCATTATTCTATGTACTTTAGCTCTCTGAATATGATGGCACTATCCATCTAAATCACATAATCTATAATCAAAAATGATCAGTAATCAGTTATTGAGTTTTTTCGATCAGAAAAATGTTCTATGGTTTATGGAGTGATTGAGAAATTTATTTGTAAAAGTGAATTTAATCACATTGTGAAAATTATGTTTTTGCAAAATCTGAAATCTTTATATTTGGTTTATATTTCATCAAATAGAAAAGATTCATTCCATTAAAAAAAATTAAAATTCAGTAATATAAAGTAGGTCAAACGATACAACTTTCTGTATGTAAACATGATTTTTTCTAGATAGTATCTTTTCTTTAAAAATTGCAATTAAAATATAGTAAAGTAAATCCACTACTATGAGTAAAATTTAATAATAAATGAGATTTGTTACATAGAATATAAAATTCTAATATTTTTTTAAAAAAAAAACATGTATAAAATGTACAAGTAAGTCAAATTAAAATAATGATACAGATATCAAACCTTGAAAGATGTGAAGAGCTGGAAGAAGTTTCCGAAATTCATTAAAAAGTGGCTACAACAGTTTCATTAAAACTTTGCTACAGACTTAACGGTATCAAAATATGGCGAGGCGAAATATTTTATAAATTCGGTTGTATGTAGAACATGTATTTTTTTAAAGTGCTTGACAACTTCGCAAACAAATTGACCGGTAGACTTATTTTAGATACATGGTTACAAAATTTCCACGCTGTATTCTGTTCTATCTCGCCTGTGAATATTTTGACACTTTCGAACAAGTTTACTAATTTCTCACACCTGAGTGCACATTTGTAGATGTGTAGACGTTTCAGAGTTGATGTGCGTGGTTAACGATACAGAGTCAAGTTGAATGGCCCAACAGGGCACAGTAATTTTATCTACAACATAAACTTTAACGTGTTCTGTATACTATTTTTAATATTTTCTTTCTTCATGCTGCGTGACAAAAGTATTAATTTATTTTTCATTAATAACATGAAACTTTATATTGGAAATTTTAATGCGTTTCTTTGTAAATATATATTTTACGAATATAAATCTTATTTATTTTTGTTCTTACTCGATTGACTTCTAAGATAACATATTTCGATACTGTACAAAGTAGAAACTTACTTTACACATCATGAACTGATTTAACATTTTGAATCATTCCGTATACAATCGTAATTATATTTCGACGAATTGACTTGTCAACTATAAAATTAGATTAAAAACATATATATATATATATATATATATATATATATATATATATATATAATGTAACAAACTTTTGTTCAAAGATGTACATATTTATTCTTAAAATATTTTTTATGAGTCGATATATACTACTAGCTTGGTAAGAAAATAATTACAGTTTTTGTATTCTGAATTACAATCTTACTTTTTTTAATGAGAATGTCATTTCATCATGTTCATGTTAATATCATTTTAACAAGTTCAACCCAGCATGGATCACAGGTGATTCTCAATCTGAGCTTTTATCTGGTCTCATGAGCCACCGGTGATCCACACATAATTTTCACCGTTAGGCGGCGTGAGCCACTGGCGGTTCACATATATGTTTCCAATTATATTTATAACAGCATAATTTAAGGAAAACAGTCTCTAAATATAAAGTTATAGGAGGTATTAATCCATTTTAATTGGAGTCAAAATCTGCTGAATTGACCTGGACTGAAGTAGTGTATCTTCAAAACAAGTGTATTTTATAAACAAACAAACAAGACTCGCCAGAAAAATAAACAATTTTTAATCACGCGCTGACCCATCATACAGAGTATGAAAAAGCTCGCCGGGTTAAATGGTTCAAATATTTATCACTAAATAAATCTCTTTGTATTTCAATTTTATCATAAAATATTAAGCTGCTAAATAATGTAAAGGTCAGCCGTACTGAAATACAAAGAGATTATTTCAATGAATACACAAAGAGTGTAATACAATAACAGGTATACAGATATATAAAAATATTTTTTAAAATATAATTTAGTTTTTATAAATGCAACTTTATATATATATAATTAATAGACAAAGGGCATATAATAAAATATATACATTTTTATAAAAGAATATAAATGAAATAAAATGTTGACGTACGTAGTATCGTTCTATAATTTTATACAAGTACATACATCTTGTTAGGTATGTACATATTTTGCGACCGTCTGTGTACGAGTATGATTAAAAAAATATATTAAAAAAAAAACACAGGAAATTGAAAAACTAAACTGTAAGCATCAAAACTTATACATGTATGTCGTAACGTTCATGGAATTACTTTCATACACATATAAGGAAAAAAGTATTAAACGAAAATTTACAAAAAAAAATATCACAAACATCTTTGCTTGTGGAATTTTCACGACAGAAGCTTTTGTAGAAAAGCCTTAGGCTTAATTTGATGGGCGAAGGAGGTCTCGCAGAAGCAGAAATATCTTAGCGAATATTGCTATCATTATTTTACGCAGCAACAGTAGTCTAGTCGTTCAAGATACCACACTGTTATTACTACATCTACTGTCTGCTATTTTCTCGGAACGTGTCGTCTCTATCAGTCTCACTATCATCACTAACTTTATTCTTATACACTTTTTTCATTCTTTTCTTAACGAAAAGTTCATTTAAATTGTGATTTTGTAATTATTTTTTTATCAGTCTTTACAGTCTTCGAAGTAAACATTTAAATTTATTAATAGAAATATACATGACACTATCATGTTAAATTAAACTGTATTTAAATATTTTAATTTTTTTAATATAAAATTATAGAAAAAACGTTTGCTTAGAAATCAATATTCTAGAAAACGTGTACAAGATCATATACTCCTCACCTAGAAATTATTACGAATCTGTGGTATATATCATCTTATAAAATAATTGAAAATAATAAAATTTCAATGAACATTGTAATTATAATACATAACAAACATGTATGCAAGACTTGAAAGCATATACGTGTGTGTTTAAAAATTTTAAAACTAGTTTACAAAATTATTAATAACAGCTTGTACAAAAGTTAAGCGTTAGTCATTCAACAGTTCTGGAACACTTCAAATAGTTAGGTTTTGAAAACAGAATTTGATGATCATAAACCGTAATTATTTTTGTACCATCCTAATACTTAGAAAATAATATAATATTATATTAATAAATGATAATATAATATTAATTTACAATATTTAATTTTTAATAATATAATATTATATTAATAATATAATATTATATTAATATATAATATTAATAAATGTAACAAACACTAATTCATAAAAGAATAAACGTAGAATATTTTTTAAAACTCGAATGAATTATTCTGTATGATTTGTTCTTGTTATAAGCAGTTATTATAGTTAACTGCTACGACTGTTTCTACTTTTCAATTATGTTCAGCTATCTTACTGTTAAGCTTATTCCTGATCTATACTTGAAATCGTACTAAAATTTAAATTCAGTAGGAAATAAATTTCAGTTTCATAAATGAATTTTTCACTCACTACACATACCACGCTAATCAAACATTTTCAGTAATTGATTATTACTCATTTTTGATTGTTGTTTATGCACATATCGATGACAGTATCATCATCAGAGCGCTAAATTAGTTTTAAAAGTAGTTTACAAAATTATTAACGTCATTTTCTATAAATGAGCTTGAAAAATAACTAAATTCCCAGTATGTAAAAATCAAGTACATAATCACAATTCAGATAAGATTATAATTGACACTAAGTCAAGGTTTTATGTCATACCGTAATTTTAATTAAATCAATTTCGTTTTTTCCATTCTAGAAATTATATTTGAAATTGTCGCTTTCCAAATAACGAACAATACTCGAAAATATTTAAGCGTATAATTTACTTACATTATCAACAATGTGTACGGATACAAATACCAATTTTCTGACAAGTTTATTAGAAGCAGTGTTATAAAAGCGGTTGTGTTGCAGAACATGGACATAAAAGATCAAATTAGCTTTGAATAATAAGTGAAATTCAGAGTAGCGCTATTCGACGCCAGTTTATGGCTTGTGACCTGCAAGATAACGCCGATTATAATCTCGGAGCAGTTGATTATTTTTTTTTTTTACAGAAGTATTTACTTAGTTATATTTTTTCTCTGTATATAAACATAAAAATAATTAAAAATTGTATATATATATATATATATATATATATATATATACATTTCAGATAATAAATGATTATTACGGTTCAAACATTTATTTTTTTAGTTAGAAACTTAAAAGTAAAATTGCAAACTTAAAATGTTTTTTTATATGAAAAATATTCTAAATTATAAAATAAGATAAATTTTAACATTACACACGTGTGCCAGTATTTCTTATATTATTTAGTATTGTAAATGATATTAATACTTTTGATTTGTATAAACAAATCTTTTATAACTGAAACAGTTATTTTGTATTAAAAATAAATTTATTGTTTTAAAGAGTCAAGTTTTCCAATAGAAGATTCATTTTTATGTAAGAATCTATAAGCGATTGTTGTAAGTTTTATGCACGAGCTCTTAACTCTTGAATGGTTTAAGATATTGGGATACTGTAAAGAAAGAATGTTTAGAATATTTCCTTTCAAATGGCGATTTTAACAGAATCATAACTATTATCCATGAATTGTTGCTAACGAGTAGAGTTTATTTACTCGATTGATGAATAAATCAACTGTTAACTCACAATGGTACATAGAAACTTTTTTTAAAAAAAATAGAAAGCTAGTTTTCAGCATTCGGGATCACTTTGACTGAATTGCACTTAATCGTTACAACACAAGATCACATACTACTTGACATTCTCCCCAAGAAGCTCTTAAACAGAACAAATTTGATATCCTTACGGAGCTATCTTAAGAAATCGTTTTAAATTTGATTTTTTATTAAAGAAAAACAAATATTTTTTCAAGAATATTATTAAATCATTTTAAATAAAATGACAAAAGGTTTGTTCATCTGATTTTAAAAAAAATTGATGTTTAAAATGAGTTATTTTTATTCTATCTTTACTAAACCCCTAGTATATAATTAAATAATTATGGGAGTATACATACATATATATATGTGTGTGTGTGTATGTGTAAAATATATTTATAAATTTTATGTAAATAATGAATCGTAACCAATATTAATCAATAAATATTTCATAAACACTATGTTATAATTAAATTTGTATAAAATATTCTGGACTGAATTCACCAATTAAATGTTATTATATACGACTTCATTCTCCTAATGAACAAAAGAACTTCCTGCAGCCATTTCGTGTGGCATAATATCAGTCAATAAAATTTTAGTATGCAATTTGACACCGCACTGTAGGAAACGACTCGAGACGCACTGTTTTACACGTGTATCTGAAATTATGTCTGAAATATTTTTTTACGAATATTTATGACGGAATAAATTCGTCGAATATAAATTCGCAACATGTCTGTTTTATCTGTTTTTTTTAAATTGTCTACAAATTTCATATACATTCGAAATGGCACTCGGAATCTGTTCTGATTATTCGAATGATCGATGAATTTATTTTCTAATAGGAAATAAATTTTGTTATGTTATGTTAAAACAATTTATATCAACGGCAGGCAAAATGTGGCTCCCAAAGTTACTCTGTGCTGCTCTAGAGACAATATGAATTTCATTGCTATTTTTCTTACTTTTATATTAATAATCTATAGCCAAATTTTAAACTATTAACTGTAAAAATGAAGACTCAATCAAAGTCTTCAGCGAGTAGAGATTAAACATATTCTTCTTTGGTGTAAAAATATATGAAAATTATTATGTGTCTCTTATTATCGAAGAAATTGCCCATATCTGAGTTATATAAATGAAATACTTGAAAGATATTTTAAGACAATCGAAAAAAATTGTAGACTATCGAATAAAACAAATTCATAATACTTTCAAGTTTAATAATTAAAAAGAAATAATACTAAAATTCATATTTATTTTCAAGGGTATTTAAATAGAACTGAACTATGAAAAATAATAAAATGAGTAAATTATTTACATTGAATTCGATGTATGGAAAACACATCTGAATCATTTCTGTATTAATAAAATGATTCTATTTGCAATTATAAAAAATAAGTTTAACTGAAATGGGTTTTCTTTCACAAATAAATTTTTCAATCAGACTATCACAAACAACAAAAAATGTTTAAAGCTGTGAATTATTGCATCTCCATCTATAAGCAGCAATCAAAAATGATCAATAATCAAATATAACTAAACATTTGTAAGCCAAAAAATGTGTTTGTGAGATGACAGAAAAATGAATTTAACTACAATACAAGAACTATATTACGATTTAAATTGATATAAAAATAAAACAAAAAAAGAAACCAGTGTTATCGAGACATTAACAAAACAAACAATCTCGAAAATTGAATTATTTAATCAATCCTGCAGATATTTCATAGATTAGGCAACGTAATAACTATATAGCAGCTTTACCGTTGGATATAAAATGATTGTGACATTAATTACGGATATATTTCAAAAAGTATCGTGAAAGTATCATGATACTGATTTCACTAAATACACTCCTTTGTTATCTTGACAGGACAAAGAACGTAATACGAATTTGATAAATTCAGTCAATATGTCCACTTCTAAATATCTATTGTCATATATAATTAAAAAATATTAATTTCAAATAAAAATAATAATATTTTTTAATACATTATTAAATAGTTTTACAAGTATTTACACGAATAATTTTTTAAGGATTAATATTTATATTACAGAAAAAATATTATTTAAATATTTTTTGTTAGTAATTTTTATAAGCTTTGAAACTTTTGAAAATTACTAATTATAGGATGCATATATATAAAAATATTAATATTTTAATTAAAAATATTAATATTTTCATTTGAAATCAATATTTTTTAATTATATATAAAAATAGATATTTAGAAGTGGACATATTGACTTACCTATGTCAGCGGAACATTGGTTCTTAACGCCAAAATCATCCAAAGAGTCCAAAAAACAAAGATAAGTATGGAAAGCTGCATGCTAAGAATAACAAGAAGAGATAATAAAAGAAAAGCATCGATACGAAAACAGACATGAGTCACAGCTGTAATAAGAAGAGTAAAGAGTTTGAAATGAAAATGATCAGGGTATATTACAAGAAGAAAATACAACCGATAGACAACAGAAATTATTAACTGGAACCAAGGAATATACAAAGATTAAGAAAGGGACAAATGAACAGGTGGGATTGGGAAATTAACATTTTTGAAATCAGTGGAAAACAGAGCTATTCAATCGTAAGAGATCTTTATTCAGCAGTGGATTGGCAGAGGCTACTGCTGATATAAATATATATATATATATATATATATATATATATATATAAATATTTAAATTTATATGTAATTATAATTATATGTAAATATTTTTTTATTATTATTTCTAAAATATATATTAAACATTTAAATATTAATGACGTTACATAAAACTACAAAAAGAATATAGGTATAATTTACAAAATGTACATATACCAAATTATTGTAGCGAAAGAATATATTTTTTTGTGTTTATATATGAAATATTTATATAACAATATTCATATATAATAGAGACATATGTATATATATATATATATATATATAAAGAGAAAGATAAAATAATTAAATCATTTTTGATGTAAATCCGTATAAATATTTATAATTTTCATATAAATATTATTATCTTTATAATATATATATATATAGTTGTATTTAGTAACAACTTTTCATATATCATAAAAACATATAACTGAATGTGTTATACGTCTTCTTTATATAAATATTTTGAGATACAAAAAAAGAAATTAACTACTTAATTCGTTATGAAGCGGAATAATGATAAAAACAAAGGTCATGTCAAAAACACTTACAACGTCCAAGTTACAATTTTATATGAACTATCAAACACATATGTTTTCGTTAATTTCGCGTTACGTTATATTTGTATGAAATTTCAAGAAGAGAATTTCATTTAAGGGATGAGATTTTAATATATGTTGTGTTATACACATTATCATTGTTCTAAAATTAATAACGAGTGTTTTTTAATATGTAGTCAATGAACTTATATTAAACTTTGTATCTGAACTGCCTACGCAAGCAAATTAAAAAAATATATAAATGTCAGTGAGTTAGCAGAAAGATTTGTTCGTTTCGAGTGAAAAAAACACTTAATATTTTCAACAAGTTAAGGTTGGTGGTTGGTAATTGGAGTTTAGGGACGCTTCGACAACTAAGGTCATTAGAGCCCGATCAACGAGTTTAAAAAATGTATTTTAAATTTATAGTTTTGTTTATTTTAAATTGTCTCTTTATTTTGGCATAATCTACAGATGAATATTTTTTATCGATCACATCATTTTTTTCTATTTTTGTACTAAAAGACCGAGAACGCTTTTTAATTGCTCTGTCATAATCTTTATTATGTGTTCCACTTTATTAAAATGGGTCCCTTTTCAGAAATATTTTGTTTTTGAAGTACAAAAAAGCAGAATCGGTGAGGTACGGTGAATAGATTTTGTGTTTAATTTATGTGATTTACTGGTAACAATTGCTTCATTTATAACTATGAATAAAAAATAGAACACGTGATGAACAATCAACTTTTAAAACTACAAGTCAGATTTTTACCACTGACTTTTCTATCAAACACTCTTTAGAGCATGGTTGTAGAAATACTGATTGATCGTTTGTGTTCTATTATCCTCAGAATCTAAGACATAAAATGTATATTTTTTAAAAATAATATCATTTTTATATATTTACATTTTTACACATAGATGTCTTTTTAACGAATCTTTGAAAGATCATTCTTTTATTCTAGATATTTTTTTATATTACTGCTTATGCTGTCTGTGGTGTTAAACAAGTGTGAAAGTGATTTCAACCACACTGTCAGGCTATACTTACTAAAAGTTCTGATAGTTTTTCTTGAGCTCGATAGATAATTAAAAAAATGTTTTATCTCTTTCACATGCCTCGACAATATATATATATATATATGATTGTTAAAAAAAACAATTAGTATTTTATTATATAACTAACCATATTTTAAGTTTTCATAAATATTTTTGTAGAAACTATTGCATTTATTCATTTCAATAAAATATTCAAGTGAGTTTAGACTTTTGTAAAATATAATTTCTACAAATTTCAGAACACATCAATATATATATATATATATATATATATATATATATATAAACAACCACGTTCAAAATAGATTTTTTTACATATTTGGAATTATAGTTCATATTTGTTATTTGTGTATGTATGTACGATTGTATTTTGTTGTATATATGATTCTATAAAACAATTAAAAATGATTAACAATATATTGAAATTTAATTTTTAAAAAATATGATCCTACATAGAAAATATTTTTTAAATTATACTTCTATCATAATTTATATAAATAATTAAAAAAAATGACAAAAACATGTTATAAATTCGAAAAATATTTACTTCTATAAAACTAATTAAAATTTGTTTAATAATTAAATTAAATATTGCAATAAATCTATAATAAATTCCATATAATTTAAATAATTTAAAACAGACTGACGGATTAAAGTTAAATATTAAAATATTTAATTTGAAACAAAAACATTAACCATTTACATATTGAACAAAATAAATCCGCTGTTAATATCGTCACTCCATTTGGAAATTAAAAAAAAAATGAAACAATATTTCAAAAAAAGTCTAATGACTCATAAACTAAGAAAGAAGTCTTTTTATTTTCCGGAGATAGAATCACTTTGAAATTTTTCCTTATACTGACCCGAACTGGAAAGTGTTCTTTAAAAAATTAACACTAATTAAATAAGAAAAATCGACTACTCTATACTTTCCTTAAATAATTATATCCATTATCCGGAATTGTACCGACAAAGTACACTATTAAAGAGGGCATTATATTTTTCAGCACGTTCTAATTCTTTACGATAAGTGAATGAAGCACGGTTTTAAGGCACATTAGGAACGGTCGATAAGAATATCTAATAGCATTATCGCGCTTTTTAAACGGAGATTGAATTTTTCTCTTTACTGTGAACCAAACGTTTTTAACGACTGGTCTTTGAACTTTCAATGAGAAAATTTCTCTCATGTATATAACTTGTTTCTATGCTGAAATCTAGCTAAATGAAAAAATATTCGTTTCAATACAAATTCTTTTTTAAATGATTCAGCATAATAAACCTTTCATATAAAAACGTTACTTCATTAAATATTTACTCTATAATAACACAAAGTATTTTTTATGTTTTATTTTATGACTTAAACTTTTAAAAACATACTATTCTTGATAGAATTCATTTTCAATGTCAGAACGAGTGAATTAACTACTAATTGAAATGGAATGTGCAATAAATAATATTTTAAAAGATGATCTGTTTAGTTATATTTAAAAAGAAATTATTGTTTGGATTGAGAACATTGTTGAGACTAGGAGTATTAGTACAGTAGTAGAATAAATAAATATGTATTTGATTATTGTTTCATTTCATAAATTTATTTTATATAAGATTTGCTAAGGTGAAATGAAGATTTAACGAATAAATGATGACTTATTTAATTCTAAATATAGTATCGAGATTTCTTCACACTGTTCTCTCTTTCAACGATTAAATATGTTGTGATTTTTAATAGATGTTTTTAAATTTTCCATTCTGAACAAATATAAAAAAAATTATAAATAATGAAATAATATTTTTGTACCTGTAGGCTACAAAAAAAGTAAATAGGAGTAAATAAATCTGATATAAACTCATATGATCGAAAAGTGTAAATAAATTCGATGTTTCTTTCTTATTATTTTTTTTAGGATAAATGTTTGAATTGGTAGTTGACTTTAACGAAAAACGGTTCATGTAAAGCAGGAATTGTATTACTACGTTTTAATTTGTGAATCTGTGAATTTTCTTTTTTCATGACTAATTTAAGAGATTATATCCAACAATTCTAAAGAATGAAAAAATAGACATAATCTGAAATCAGTAGCGCGAATTTCATTGTTTACAATGATGTATCACATGACTATAACAAAAGATGAAAGTAACTAGAAAAATGATAAAAACCACAATTTTTTGTACCAACTGTATATAAAGTCTTTCTTAAACTAATTTTTCACTTACCTCGAGAACCTCAAAAAAATCCTCTGAAATCCACAATAAAATCTAATATGTTCAATAATTGATTATCGAGCATTTTTAATTGTTGCTTATAAGCATTCCAACTGCGATTCCATTATCTTCAGAGTCTTGATATATAGAAAAATATAACTTCGTTTAGGATCGCTCTTAAAATTCACATAATACAAATGGTCAATAATCAATTAATAATATTTTTGGTTTGAATAATCTTTAAAGAGTTTTTAATTCTCTGAAAAATTCATTTAAAAACAATTCTATTCTTTACTTGAATACAAAACTTACTCGAACATATTTCTATATAAAAAAAAGTATTTTAATCTTTATTGAACACACCTACATATTACTTAAAACATTCCTGCGTATCGTACAAATATGTCGATATGGATTTTCCATAACACTATAAATAGATTAGTATACTGTGACATATTGACCATACAAATTAAAAAGCGTGGTGTAGATACCTTATATATATATATATATATATATTACAGAAATGGAAAACATAGCCATATGGGAGATACGTCATGTTTATTTCATCCGTATAATATGTGGATTCAGGCCGCACTATCCGATTTATTATCTCCAGCGAGAAATTTATATGACATACAGATAACATGGATAAAGTATTTGTACAGTTAACGTATATCAAATGAAATAATTGTGGGATTTATACATCTGTGATATCCTGTTTGTCTGTATTGATTGTATTCAATAAACAAAGTATGTATACAGCTGTATGTAATAGACTGAGCTGGAGTTTAATTAAAATCTCTTCCTAAATAACGTTGAATTATTCGAGATAATTATTTTCTTAATGAAAAATAAACAAATGCTCGTAGATATGTTTAAATAATGAGTCGCGTATAATTTACTATCATAATTAAATTTACTCATTAACGTTTATTTTATTTTTTGCTATAATTAACTTACAGTCGAATACTGTATTAAATGTATTTCCAAACGATCATAAATCTGACTGGAATCTATATTCTTTTCTCTGAAAGTTTATTCGACCGAAAATCTCCAACTGGTTTTATAATAATAATAATAAACACGTCGTTTTCGTTTTCAACGTTCTTATTAAGCTTAAGAACTCGAAAATATCATCAATAAATCAAAATAAACGTTGTTACTGAGAGGTCGTGACGCTCGCGCGATGCGTTATACGACGAATCTGTTTACACATTCTTTTCAGTGAATCAATGCCAAGCATCGTTCCACTCTCTATTTTAAATTATTTCTATAACTGAAAACGTAAACACGATTTGTTCCATTCTTCGTACTACAATCGTGAATAAAATTACGTCGTTTATTTAAAAGCGATGAAAAACGCAATTTTGTAACCTTGTGCACGGAAAATGCGTACACAGAACATTGTGACATTTTATCAGTTTAAGAAATTGTATGGAGGAATACTGAAGTGATTTTAGAAAAAAATTTTCTCTTGAAACGATTCTTATCTTTGTATTATAGGCGTTTGTTTGTTATTTATAATATTTTATATTCTCGGTTATTCAAAACAAGTAATGGCACTAAACAATTTTAATATTTTTACAAATAAATTATTTTTTTATTCCACAAATTGTTAAAAAATTCTGATCAAAATATTCAAAGAGAGATTATTTATCATGTTCAATTGTTGCTTATTCGCATTTTAAAAACAATTGCATCATTATTAAAGGGTTGAGCTACAGAAAAATCTGATTTTTCTGAAAAAAAATATTTTTCTTAACTTAGATGTGTCTATAGAAATGGAAATAGCTATCGACAAAGATTTATAGTCAAATACTGCACATTTTTGATCAGAAAAGTTTTTTTTGTAATTTGAGGTGTGAGAGAAAATAATTTATTTATGTAAAATATGAATTTAGCCAAAAGGGTAGAGATGTATTGTGACAATTTTAATAATTTTTTGAAAGATTTTAAAAATATTGAATTAAATTATATAAAATCTATTCAAACTATAAAGAAATATTTTTAAAATAAAATTTAGAGATGATGAAAATAGTTACAAGAATACAAAAATTCTGAAAGAATTTGTACGATTAATCTTTTTCATTCTGAAGTTTTATTCAAAATTTGATATATATATATATATATATATATATATATTAATTGTTTGAAAAAAATTATCATTAGAATTTTCACAATTTTTATAATAGCTTTATGGGAAAACATTACATTTTCGAATATAATAAATAACGAAGACCATATTTGTAGAATCTGTGATTTATTTGAAAAAAATATGAGTATAGTTTATGTACAGAGTATATTTTGTGTAAATATTTATTAGAATTTTATGTATCGTTTTAGAGAAATTAGTTATAGTTCATAAAATTTTGGCTTATTTTACAATTCTTCTAATTCACGTCCAGCTTCAAAAAGTTAATAAATATTGCTGAAATAATCATCAAATTTAAATTTAGCGAATCGTGTATCATATATATTACTTATTCCTTTTACTATTTATATACTATGTATATATATATATATATATATATATATATATATATATATTCGTGAATTTCAAATTTTGACTAATTTTGCAATCAGTCGTATCATCAAAACATTTTTAATAAATAACTGTGTTGAAAGACAAACTTTACAACCTCATACAATTTTAGCTATGAAATAAAAATTCAATATTATTAACGCCAATAAAAATATCTAGCACAAACATATAACAAAAAATCAATAAAACTCATAGAAAATTCTCGACGTTATTCTTAAATATGAATATTATGCAAATGTATAATAAATGTAAATAATAGAATCGGTCTGTGATCTTAATTGACAACCACTGTCTACATTTTTCTATTTTTATTGTGCATGCCATACAATCAGAGCTTTCGAAATAAATAACTGTCAGACACAGTAGGTAATAGCATTATATGAACCATACATGTACGTATATACTGTAAATGAACACTGTAGCAACTAACCAGTTCCCATAAAAAAATTATACAAAAAGTAAATAAACGCTGGCTAGCAAAACGACCGCTCTTTAAAGTACAAGTTCCTGAAGTACAAACAGACGAATAAGTTCTCAAGCTCGGACGTAAAACGAGAAGGAATAAATAAATATTTATTATTATAGTTCTGCAGATTATATCTTTATAAATACAATGTATATACATACATACATATATATATATATATATATATATATATATTTATTTAAACTTTGTATATTATTTAAAAGTTTCTCAGTACATTTCCATTCAAATATTATCATCACACAATTAATTTTTCAGGAAGAACACTTGTTCTCTTTTTAATACTTTGTAATATTTTAAACTAACAATAAAACAACATTGCGTTAATTTCATTCGAGCGAATTAAAGAGAATAGAATCAAGTCTATCATATTAGGTTGGTGTAAAAATAATTGCGGTTTTTGTCATTTGAAGTTTGGCGCAACCTCCGCTTGTCTCTCTTGCCGCAATTATTTTTTCATCAAACTAATAATTACAAATAACTACTTCAAGTCAAAGTTGTATTCAGTTCGAAAATGTGATTATACTATTAAAAAATATGCTTAAATTTAATCTTTGCTTACTGCATTTTACGATTTTAGATTTTTTTTGTATTTATTAAACTGAAAAAGGTCGTAAGTGTTGTAATTATCAAATATGTTTTAAAATTTTCTTTTGAATTCCACTTTTAATAATTAACATTATTTATGAAATGTGTATGATTTTCAAGTTATAATTCTTACTTTATTTAATATATATATATATATATATATATATATATATATATAACTAAAAATATTATCGGAAGAGCCACACGTATTTTTTACAACGATCACTATAATATTTCAATTGGTATTTGACCCGCGTCAAATATTTCGTTGTTAAAATCGGAACGTGCCATGTAGCTTTCGGTTACATTCCACAGTGAATGTTGTACTTTTTACATTGAAAATCCCCACATGCTTACGACGTGTGATTTATATAACCGCACATTTTGAATATATAAAGAGAGAGTCACACGATTTTATAACCGTAAATACGAATGGGTCGAATTGCTATAAATATTTTTTAACTTCATGAATAACTAATTCTTTCTCATCTATATCTATATATGTACAACACACACACACACTCATATATATATATATATATATATATATATATATGTATATGTATCTTCTTTAAAAAAACATGATTTTAAATAAAACTGTAATTCATAACTAAGTTTGTTGCTAACGGAATTTTCTTTCTAGCTTCCGTTATTTTACATTTAGTCTACGTTTGCAACTTTCTACATAGTGTTATTATAAACTCTTTGTATACTTTAAATATTAATGACTTTCGTTCTATTAGAGATAAAAGTAGCCTATAAAATACTTCACTAAGTTAATTTATTCAAGCTTTAGCACATTTATTTTAGCGCATCCGAGGATTGTTAAGTTTCAACATATCCCACCCTCATTACAAATACAAAGCTTGATATAATTTTAAAGTTATATAAACACTACTCGTTTATGTTATAATTATTTCATTAATCACAATTACTTGTACATAAAATTCGTATGAGGAAAAATGTCTTGTCGAATAAAATATTTCAACATGTTTTTGTAATAAAATCTCAATTGAGAAAATCTGGTAAACTTATCATTCAAGTTGAACTCCTCAAATCAATCTGTTTGAGAAAACTGTTTAAAAACGATCTAAAGCTACGAGAAAATGTAATAAGGATCTTAATATAGTTCTGGAATTATGTATATATTTACTTTCATAAATGAATTTCTTACTCTAATAATCATATTTTTGTCGAATCAAATTTTTTTAATTAAAAATTGTCAATTATTTTTGATTATATACATTTTGGTTGTACCTTAGAGGTGTGAAAATAATTAAATCGGCATTGAAATGCGTACAAGTAAGAACTAAAAATAGTAAATAATAATTTATTGAACAATTTTGATCAAAAAAAGTGTTTATTATTTACAGTTTAATGAGAAATTCATTTATAAAATGTAACAAAGTTGTGTAAATATCCATGCGCATAATTGCGTCAAAAACAATACATTTTTTAAAATTTCTTATAAAAAAACTGTATTTTATATTAATTTTTAACGTTTTAATTCAAGAATAATCTTGCATACTTTCCAAATAACTCTCGGTACTAACAATTGTTTATTCAAAGAATAACGAGTCAATTATGGGTGCTTTCCTAATGCACACAAGTCGTGGACTTGAAAATTCTTCTTATATTCCCAAACGTATGATAAAATCTCATTATCTTATATACAAACATTATATTTGTTGATTTAACAGGCACAGTACAGAGCAGATAGATTGAAAAGTGTGAGAAAAAAATAAATATGTTTTTTATGAAAGAAAAGTTGAATAAATTTGCATTCTGAATCATTTTACAAATTGTTTTCAACTTATATCAGACAAAAATTATAATTTTTATTAAACTGTGCTAGAGTTTTCTTACAGACTTACATTTTTATCAGATATTTTTTTTCAGTAGAAAGTAAATACTCACATACTATTTATTTTTCGATATTTCATACTCTTTTAAACACTTATAGTTATTAACACACTTATATCAATATAATATAGGAAGCTGTTTTAATTCCGAAAAAGAACACGTCTTTCTTTAATTAACGCCCTAATTTCACATCTGAGCTATTTAATATGATATCGTCGCTAGCACGGTTCTAAAAATACAATATCTCATATAATTCCTATCTTTATATAACGAGTTCATTTAAAAAGCCTATCATTTGCTAATGATACTTCTTATCTAGTTAAGATAATAAACATACCTACGTGTATGTGAAATGAAACGGAAATGTATTTCTGGTACACTGACTCTGTAAGACAGGTGATACAAAGTGAACAACACGAAGCAGGATAAACGGCTATTAATTCTTACGGTTGACTCTGTACGATTCGCAAAAAGCACAGTTAATAAAGCTGTCACTATACTACATTTCGATTTCTCGCGAGTTAAAGACAAGGATATAGAGAGGAAGAATCAATATTGACAACGGTCTAAATTGCTTGCGTTACGACGACTATTGAACATTAAGAAAAACGAATTTAATATATATATATATATATATATATATATATATATATACATGGACAGTAAAAAGCAAAGTACCATTTTCTCAAGAACGAAAATATGATCTTTTATATAGAATAGATTTGATAAACCTTCTTAACTTATAAGTTTTCCACCTAGAAAATCTAGTTCAAATATGTATACTTACACATATATTAGAACGTGGGTGTTATGTGTGTGTGTATATGTATATATGTATATATATATATATATATGTATGTATAAGTCTATGTACTTTCACATCAATCAAATTCAAACTAATTCGAATTTGTAAACATCCACGCCTGAAAATCTATATTTAATGAGTAAACTTTGCATCGAATCAGTATAACGTAAATTTAACTTTACTAGTTAACTTTTATTTATAAACAGTTATATGAAAATAACTAGTGTTATATCGCGGTATCAACTAATTTGAAACAATATCGTACCTGATATATTTCCAGTATCAAATTCAATTTGTAAAAGAATACTAAAAGAAACTACTATCCAATAAAAATAACTTCTTCAACTTTTCGTTTCATGTTAAAGTGATACTAAGTGTATTGAATAACTGACATAAAATTTATTATTAAAGCAGACAATGAGAAACTGTCAACTTGTCATGTGATAAATTGCTAATCGATAAGTTATGTGTATATATATATATATATATATGGAGATCATTCAATAAATGATTTATTCAGATAAAGAAAAATAACAAGTAAAGAAAAAAATCTAACTCTGGTGCTTATTTATGAAATCATTCGGAAAATAGACGTCTTTATTTTTCATTATCCGATTATCTTTTATTATAAAAATATTTTTTTTTTTAGATTTATGAACTAAAAATAATCATTATGAATGTAGTACAGTCTTTATGGGTGACAATTGTGTTCCTTAAAAAGTAATTACTTGATAATAGTCATTTCTACAATATCATTCAGAATACTAAGGTTAAATAAACTTATTTCATCGTTTATTAATTCTTGTAAAATCAGTACATACAAGTAGAATATTTTTCGGCATACCAATATGTTGTTCAAAACACTGTTGACAAATATCGACCAAAATAATATAAATTACAATGCAAACTGACAGATTTTGTACGAACAATACATATAGTATTTTTTGCATTCGTCGTATTTCCACACATGAATTACTTCATTGTTTTATTATTTCCATGAATTATAAAACAGGATACTTGGAATCCATCTCACCACTTTTTATCAATTCTAAACATTTCTAACATACTGACACACTTTTTTACCAAACGATATACAAATATATCCATATATATATATATATATATATATATATACACAAACAAACAATTTAAATATATAAACATTTCTGTGAAATCTACACTACTTTTTCTATATCCTATGACACAATAAATCGTGTCAAGGCGACCGGATTACATTAACACAAAGCAAATGAAATATTCGACTTCTACCAAAAAAATATATATTATCGTCTTTCAAATAAAGCTTCTAATATATGACTTTAGTTATCGTTTCGGAAAATATATGGATAATTCGAAACTTTTCTGTCCTAGAATTAAA
>CM068321.1:27861359-28033859 GCA_034766995.1 Acanthacorydalis orientalis | reverse complement strand
TTAGATTATGATCGATTAAATAACACAATTTTTATGAAATAATCCTTCAATTTAAAAAACATGCTATTTAAATAAAGCTTAATTACTGATATATTCAAAGGTGACCTTTTTCATTTTCAATTAGCCGTTTTTCAAACAGAATATATATATATATATATATTAACTATTTATATATCGTTTTGGAAAAGTTGCGATATTTTTATAATTTGCATATAATTTTTAAATTTATTAAAAAAATCAGTCTATAAATATCTGAATTTAAGTTCAAAACAAAATAATTTTCCACGTTTTACCGTTTTTCTTACATTGGAAGCTAATGAATAATCGATTTTATTTAAAAGTGAATAAAATAAACAACACTGTGTTGTATTGCTGAATATTAATTTGAAGTAATATAAAGTGCTTTCTCGTAAATCTTTTTTTTTTTAGTGCACGTGAATGTAACAGGATATATTTTTAAAATGTCTTAAACATTTCGTTATATTTTTAATTATATACATATTAAAATTATTTGAATAAGATTATAAAAAAAAATAAATTTCATTTCATTCAAAAGTGTTTTTCATGCATATGAAATCGTTTTAAATAAATATGTTATATATTTAATTAAATGACAAAAATTGGTAAAAGAATAAATATATATATATATATATATATATATAATAATAATTAATAATTGGATCCTTTATTAATTGGAATATCTACGAGGGTCATTTGACAAGTATGGCAAGAAAAGCAGGTTAAACACAGTTTTTTGTAAAAAATCGATTTTATTTTTCGACATAGTCTCCATTGAGGGTTATACTCTTAGCCAGAGAGAGTCCAATTTTTTCATCCTGCAGGAAAAATAACTTTTCTCAAAGTCTGCAAAAGACACATTAACGGCAGCGATGACATTCTTTTTTCTTATTTTTTTCACTGACTTTTCTAATAAATTAAATTAAAAACTTCCGCATTTTATTCTTCTTGATTAATTAAACAGTTTTTATGTCTGTTCTTTTTTATATACAATCATATCTATATTTTAAATCTTTTTTCGCTTTTAAAAATATGTTTAAAATTGTTTTGAATAAATATAAATAGTATAATAAAAGAGAAAAGTCAACTTCCTTGTTAACAGAGATTAAGCATGTAATGAATAATTATAAAAATTTAAATTAAATGAAATAATTTTACATAAATCTGAAACGAAATATTTGTTTTTAAAAATTATGGAATTACACTGATTGTAATATTTTTCAAACTACTTTTAACACACTTCATACATATTTATTTCAATTAAAATATTTATTTCGAAACACAAGAATCCTCTCTGTCGATAATAGTTTAAAAATCAGTCGTACTCTCTAATTTACAAAGCCTGAAACATCTTTAATTTATTCATGTAGTCCATCGAATTGCAACTGTATACGAAAATAAGTATTTAAAGGATCCACCTTTGTAATTCTTATACACAGTATGGTGACAAAATAAACATTCATTTAACGAAACAAAGCCGAAACACAAACAGGCGTAAGCAATAAAATTATATTTCATAAAAGAAATATTCACATCTAAAGCACTTGGTTACGTTGATTTAGGACCGTAATAAAATACTCGAGATAAATTTACAATTCAGATTTTTTACGGTACGGTGTATAAAGCTCACCCAATGCGTACATGAGTGTTGTTCAAGATTAAAGTTTCTTTTTCGTTAAATGAAAACTTATCATCTAACATAGATATGACAATGGTGACAAGTTGTTGTTGTTTTAGGACTTATTTAAAAAATATATAATATATATATATATATATATATATATATATATATATATATATATATCAGTTCATAAGATAAAATAAATTGATTTTAATTAAACTTGTCTGTATTTGTACAATTTGGGTGATTTATCTTATTTCATTTTGCAAAAATTGTGAATATGACAATTGAGTCAATTTATTTTCATTATTATTTGTAGATTTCTATAGTTGATATTTTTATTAATCGTAGTACAATTTATTTGTAGACACTGATTTATAAATTACAACAACTGAATCTCTAATTTACCGTTGCTAAAACCGAAACTATTTTCCAGCAGCCAGAAAAAATGTTTCAGTTATTTTATATAAGTAAAAATATTATTATTCATAGTTTTTAAACACAAGTATATCGTGAAAATTAATAAAATTGTTCTAACATTGAACATTAAATTACAAAATAATTTAAAGTCCAAAAAACATATTAGGTTAGTGCAAAAATAATTACATTTTTTATCATTTTCAGTTTGTCGCTGATTTTTCTAGTTACCGTTATCTTTTGTTAGTCATATTATACATCATTGTGAGCTATGAAATTAGCACTACTGATTTCAGCTTATATTTATTGTTTTCATTCTTTAGTATTGTTGGATATAACCTGTCAAATTTATTTTCGATACGTAAAAATCGCAATTATTTTTGCACCAATCTAATATTTTTTTAAACACTAGTTACGTAGAACGTAATTAAATATTTCTATCAGAAGAGACCTAAAAGAAAAAAAAATATAATTGGATTATAGGAATGTAACATATGTTAGAGATGACATTCTTAACAGATGTGCAATTGAATTAATTGTCTATAAAATTAATTCATTATAATCGAATAAAAAGCGTGATTAAAATTTTAAGGAAATCAATAACAACTTTCTAATCAAATCACATATTTATACAGTATCTTAAACATGCAATTACAGTAAATTTAAATTCCGTGACTGAAACGGCCGCAACCATGAAATTGACACGTCGATTTGCTTAAGTTGAAGGGGTTAAGTAGGTTTGAGTCACGTTCGACAAGTATTTGACCCTCAAACGTAACACATTCAACATATTGAACAAAGTACGAGACATTGGCGTCGACTGTTCGTGAAGGTTAATAAAGAATCGAGAATGTCATTGTACTGTTAAAGTTTGTTTCACTTGAACTTCATTCAATCAATTACAAACGGTCCTAACTTAAATTTACAACACGCAAGATACAAAGCAGCTGCTAGTGTTGCTACAAAGTATTAACAGCGAACGCTGTTCGATGCGAATATTGCTCTGCATCTTCGACGGTTTTTTTTTTATATTCCCATAGAAGTCGCAGTTTGCGAAACGTGACGTATTGCAATCAGAGGATATTCAGGAAAGAACTCTGTAAGATTATGTAACTTTTTAGTACTTGTAAAGAGCAACAAAACTGAAAGAAAGTTGTGTAAAAGATTTGGATACATGTATAATTGTGTTTCGAATATTGGATTATTTGTAATAAATTTAGACTGGTTTTATTTATTAATATTATTTATTAGGTCGGTAGGAAAATAATTGTGGTTTTTTATAAGAATTTGAAGCTCATAAACCGTAATTATTTTTTTTACCTACCTGATATTTTTATTATATGATATATTATGGTTTTACAATTCATTTATTAATTTTTAAAAATCTACCAAATTACGAATTTATACACATATATTATATTTATACACATATATTATTATTTTTGTAATATAAACCGTATGTATTACAATTTTTCAAAACATTACTTAAAAATATTTATAAGTTTATAAATTTTAATTGATATTTTAATGAACTAATTTTTAATTGAACAATTAGACTTTTATTCATAAATTGATTTTTTTATTATAAAAAAAACATGTTTTAAATGAAGATTAATTTTAATTAATACGGCCATATATATATATATATGCATTTTGAAAATTTTTTTTCATATTCAAGAAATTATTTTGCAAATTTCTATAGAAAAAATTACAAAGTAAATAATTTACCACTATACCATCTTTGAAAAAAATATTTCATAGAAAACCAATGTTATAACAAAAAAAAAAAAAAAAAAATTCCATCAAACTGATTTTTACAAGACTTACACAATACTTGGAAATAATTCCTCTCCTGTTTAATCCTCAGTGGCAATATTGACGTATTAGTGAGAGAAATTACAAGCTGACTTATAAAATAATTTCTTATCGTACTCAAATATCTTGTGTACTACCAGAAAAAATAATAATTTATTTTTAAAACAAACTGTGATTCAATATCTATATTTTGTTTCATAAAAAAATAAGCTCATATTTTAAAATACTTAAAGCCTAATATTTTGTCACATTGTCATTTAAATATACCATTTTGAATACAAGGTTTAATACTGTGATAAATCAATAAAGAAATTAATATTTTCCAAAACACCAATTAATTATTTTTATTCTGTTGTTTTCCTGTGTACCAGATGTTTATTATTTTATTATAAATCCTGTAAGTTAATTACGAATTCGTTTCTTCTAAAACCAATTTTGACTTCATCACTTACAGATAGATCTTTTGACCTGAAAATTGAAATCTACTTAAGATAACAAAAATTAGAACTGGTTGTAGAACAAACCAACTCATACTTCATCTACAGAATTCTTAGAAAACAATAACTGAATAGTCAATTAAACTTCAGTGTTTTAAAATCGGTTATTAATAAAAAAAAAATGATTTTAAATATATCGATTAATCGTATGAAAACTAATTAATTCGTCCATGAACTATTTTTAAGCTTAAATTAATAATTCGAAAAATATTTACTTGAAGTTTATTGCATATATGCATAGCGTAATGGAAAATTACAGAAATACATGCAGTGTTGATTGTGATCTGACAGGGATTATTTTTCAAACATAAAATAAAATATTATATCAATAATCTGCAAGCCAGCTTATTTAAATAAAGTGCTTATTTTATTGCTTTATAGCTATAGAGACCGAATTTTCCGATTCATTTATCATACATTTTACGATTCTTTTATCATACATTTTACGATTAAAAGTAGTTCTAGACAATTTCAAAGCAAATGATGCATCTATATGTAAATTACAATTGTATTACATGTAATTGCATTGTCTATACACACATACCTGTGTTTATATATATATATATATATACTCTAGTAATTTTTTTTTATTTCTCAAGGGAATTGATACAATGCAATATCTATTATAAATAATACTAAAAGATATTTTATTATTTTCTTAAGAAGAGTTAAAAAATAAAAACTATTTGTCAATGTCTACTGTAATATTAATAAGATGAATATTTTATCGTTCAAAATTAGACAATTATTTTTAACAAACGAAACATTTTATATTGTTTTTTTTATAAAGAAATATTTTTATAATAACTAATATAAAACTGTCAATAACAAAAAGAAAAAGAACTATTTTTAATTAAACAAGCGTACAGTGTCTTCTATTTTAATATAAAGATGAAGAAAGCTAAACTTTTTATTAAGAAATAGATAATAACTGAAACAGACTGAGTAGTTTTTGTATTAACAAAATGTAAATTAATTAAAGTATGAATGCCGCACAAAACATATGTCTCTATTAGACAAACTGTTGGAAGGACAGGTGCGTAATGAAGGTGGAGGTACTAAATAATATCCTAGAGTTCAAAATGTGTAGGGGTGTAGCGAGTAAGAATTCATATTTTCCAAATATAACGCTTTATATATATTTTTTAAAGTGTTTGTTCTATTATAAATCAAACAGTAGTTCAAAAAATTGATACAAAATTTAGCATTGTTTTTTGTTATGTTAACTTTTATAAACTTTTTCAATAAAAATTTTACGATTTACATTTTATGCAGATTATTTGTGTGTATAATTTGATAATTTTTGTTATTTATAATGGGAGTACGAGCAGGGGTCGAAGCCTGCCCGAAGGTTGGCAAACAGGGGACGGAGTTCGCTATCTTGTTAAAAATTAAAAATATATTAAAAAGAAAAAACAATTCAACAATAATTGAAAAAGTTAATTTTATAATTTTCAAACTATTTAGTACAACATATAAAATTATTCAACGACTTTTTCTACGTTTTAAAAATTGGTTTCAAGTACTTTTTCAAATAAAACTAATTAAATAATATCTTTAAAATTTTGGCACTGACAAATCTTTAATTATTTTCGGTGATTCAATGAAAGTAATAATTAATATGAATCTGTACGATTCTATTACTTTTATCAAAACTAAACAAAATCTTTATCCGGCTCTGAATAAAACTGAACCAACAAGCTGTCGCAAGAAATCACACCCTAGTTAATCTCTACGACACCTGCTAGTTATATATTTCCTCATTCGTAATGAAAACCTTACCTGTACTCGCAACAAAATATGATAAAGATCTCCCACGACCATGAAAAGTAAATTAATTCATATAAAAATACTTATACACAACTAAGAATGTTCTAGTATATTTTTCAAATACTGTACGTTCATTTTTTGATATAAACGAATTGAAGATAACATTTTATTCAGCACTGTCAATTCACATCAAATTGATTTTATATAAATGAGATACTGTAAAAAGTCTGACGAACGAAACCATAAACAATCAAATAAGTGGCGCGAAAAAATCAACTTGACATACGACATTTTCCTGCGAAACGTACAATCAATATTGATGTCGATGAACAGATAGAATTCGACAGCTGATTTATTATCAATTACAGTTTTTATTAAATAACTAAATAAAAAAAAACAAACTCAATTATGAAAATTTGGAATATTTTTTAAATTAAATTTATATAAAAATTCTAGACTACAAAAATTATTATGAAAATTTACAGCTGACTTATTCATCTAAACTGACTTATCAATCCAAGATTTTCGTTTTTTTGAAGAGTTGAGGCTGGAAATTGATATTATATACAAGAAAATAATTTTATTATTAAAAAATTTTTTGAAAGACTGTCAGTGTTTTAAAATACTTCTTTTTTGTCTTCTTCTTCTTCTTCTTCGATGGTGCTACAGCCCAAACCGGGCCTTGGCCTTTACCTGGAAGTCCTTCTCCAGTTCTTTACTCCCAACACTTCCATTGGACCCTTTTCTAAATTTTCTATCTATCTAAGCTTTGGCTTGCCCACAGGTCTTCTCCCACCTGGTTGTCCATCCAAACCCCTTTTTGGTACTTTTGAGTCCGGCATCCGCTCAATGTGATCTGCCTATCACAGATAGAGCATTTTTGCAAAGACCGAAGTATTTTAAAAGACTATACATTAATTTTCAAAATAATTTCAGTTATTAGCAGTGTCTAATAAATCACTTAACTTTGATTTTTATATTATTATCTTCAATTATGTATCTTCATTGTTTATAAAGTATACATCTTCAAGCGGTGTGTATCGGAAATAATTAAAAAAATTATTATTTTTAAAACAAAATGTTAAAATATTAATCACTCATCGGTCAATCCATTGTGCTCTGATTAGCGTATCGACTTATCTATTGTTCTACAGTTCTCTTTTACTGTACATAAAGTGTGCAGCCTATGAAGAATCTTCGATATAACACGGATCCTTACAATCTACAAACATTTTCTTTACTCCTGCACTGGACCATCTGACAAACATTTGTGATTTTCATCCGTAAGGATATTTAAAGCAAAATATGTACACAAGTACTCCTCAAATATTGAAGATTTAAAATTAGATAATAATAACTGTAATAACAGAATTAAACTCACGGTTTCATAAAAATACACACTGATTAAATGAAGAGGGTTAAACGATGTTTGAAGACAAATTTGTAACATTTTCATCATCTCCTATAACGTTTTGAACTTCAAATCAACTTGTAACTTTGGAGACATTTTTTTTTATTCTTTAAATCAACTTAGGTTAGGTATTTTTCATCTTGTCACCCTGTATTATCGATATACATTTAAAACTTTTGTGTGTTTTTGAAATAACGTCTCATTTTTTTCTAATGCAGTTTGTTGAATAACTCAGTTTAAACAGAAAATATCAATAATGGTACCAGACCATCGTTCGAACTTTCTTCGAAAACTAAATTAGAATACACAGACACACGCACGTGTGTATATATATATATATATATATATATGTATGTATGTATGTATGTATACTATAAGCCTGTATAACAAAAAAGGGGACGAAAAATTCTCGAAGGTATATCAATTCATGTTATTACTGTTTGATTTAATAATAAAAATCGATCATCAATTCGTAACTTTTCATACCTCACACCTTTCCAGAAAAATTAAAAAACCCGTGATAAATGTTCTCCTATTGTACACTTTCATTAAGCTCGGTTGAAAAATTAGTTAATTGCCGAACTGACAGACGAGTCGTTTGCACTCCATGCGATTACAAATGAGTTCTTTTTTCAGTCGAAAAACAAAGTAGCATTAATAATTATCTGTAACTTTGATTCAAGTCTTTCATCAATAAATAACTTCTTGAATATGAAAAGTTATACCTTTTTTAAATTGATACGTTTTACAAATCTCTCAATGTTTATTAACACCGACTTTTTTATGGACAGTCGATTTTTTAATAAAAGAACAAATGTAAAATCGAGTTGGATTATATATTTATATATATATATATATATATATATATGTGTGTGTGTGTATTAGTTACATATTAATAATTACTTCAAAATATGCTTTTTTTCAAACAGTTTCTTTTATATTATCAATCGAACAAGAAAATGTTAGAATTGGTAATAAACTACGATTTATCTTTATTAATAACTGAAAAGTATCTATAGAGAAAACCCTGGTTGATAAATAAACAAAATAGGAAGAATTACGAGGGTCGAGTGATAATTATCCGTGTTTGACAAGAGCTGGTACCATTGATATCAAACTACAATGTCATTTAGCAGCATTATCATTCACACTTCTGCTGTTAAAATTTGAGCAACAATACGTTAATTAGTTAGAAAGGATAAGAAAATTGGAAATGCATTGGACTAAGTACATCAAAGTGAAATGAGATTACCTTGAAAAATAAAATAGACTGGTTAAAAAAATTATGTTTTCTTGACAAACACGAATACTTATCACTCTACCCTCGTATCTTAACATTTGTAATAAATTTTGAATATTCTGTATTCAGACACCTTTGAATTATTTTAATTACAAAGTAAAAATTACTGAGAGTTACTGCATCGTCGTGAAAATCAATAATCAAACATGAACTATAATCAACAATACTTTTGTGATAATTGATCTGTGGTTAAATGTTGTGATCTATTATTTATATTTATATAGCTTACAGTTTTTTTTTCTATTTTATGTTATATATATATATATATATATATATATATATATTATCAATAGCTTTATTTGTAAAACAGATTTTTTTTATATAAATTAACTCTAAAATTTCACTTATAATAGAAAAAAACATTGATACGATTTTCATATATTTCCATTCTTAGAGAACTTTTAAACTTTAAAACCAAATACCCTTTTTCTCGATGAAATATAAAAGAAACTATTGTTATAATCATATTAAGCATGAAAATCTAAAATTATTTTACTGAGAATAAAATCTTTAACAGATTAAATTCATTACAATTCCATTTCGTTTCCTTTTCGCCCTAGTACATGTCTTTCATATTTCAACACTAATAAATTTCCTTATGATAATGAAAAATTCCGACACTTTTTTTTTTGATTTGTTGATGATACTATTTTTGTGTACGGTGCGACGCTCTGCGTGTTTTTCATCGCATAATGATACCGTTTCTTATGTCTTTATATATTCGCAACGGTCTCCAGAGTAAAATAAAATGCGTTTTCTTCCGAGAATCACTTTTTTATTCTACACGAAAATGAATGATGACGCGGAAAATTTTCAGCGATGTGTTTTCTTTTCTTTATAAACATACGAAATTTTCCAGACCTTGATGACAATTAAATATATATTCTCGATTGAGAAAAAATATATATTCTGTTCCTTGAACTCTGGTGTAACAAAGTCAATGCTTTCGAATAACGCCTGCTTCTTTCTTATTGTTATATGATTGATTTAAAAGAACGAATATTCTTTTGACGAGATATATTTTTTTATCTAAAAGATAATGTAATATGTAAGAAACTGTATAAGTATTTAACTTGGATATACCATTGGGTTGTTGAATTCAATAAATCAAAATTTTATCTTAAATGCTAAGTTCTACTTTAAATCATATGATGATGAAAAAAATATATCAATTATGATAGAACAACTCAATCAAACTTTTATATTAGATTGGTAGAAAAATAATTGCGGTTAATGACATTATGCTCAGTTCGTGCTTCACTCCCGCCTGGTTCTCCATCCAAGACACTTTTTGGTACTCTTTAGTAAGGCATCCGCTCAGTGTGACCTCAAATTGTTAAATTCACTCTTGACAAACACAAAACACTACATTCTTGTAATTATGAACTATTGTTTTTCCAGTGAAAAAAATTAAAATCAAATTTAGGAGTTTAATCATTAAAAATTAAAGCATTATTCCACATGGAAATTTTTAATACCGATTTTACTATTCTTTACATATGTATTTATAATTAGGATAATTATTGTATTGTGAAATAAAGTAAATAATTTTTATTGACGAAAATTCTGATTTACTATAATAATAATTGTGTATATATATATATATATTTGCAAGGATGAATGACAAAAGAACTAGATAACAAATGATACTATTATATAAACTAATGTAATGTAAGGTATAATCCCTGGTTGATGTTTAACTACTTGTTATTCTACATTCTGCCAGTAGGTGCCCGACCGTATACCAAATGACTTTGAACTGAAACTATTTGATGTGGTAATAACTATTTCAATAAAGTAAAACTATTTGTGATATAGTTAAATGTAGATTCGAAAACGTAATTATTGAAACATTGATTCAGTATTATTGCAGTCGATTATAAAAAAATTATCGCGACAGGGTAGTTTTAAATGAGAAAAAGAGTTAATCCTTTATAATAATTTCAATAATATTTTCATATATTAATTTTATAAACAATTATCAGTAGAAGAAAATAATTATTTTTATCGAAGAATTTCAACTGAAAATTATATAAAAATTACTCTGAAAACTCACAATTGATTTGAATTCAATTCTTCCATGTTCCTGAAATCGAAATCAGCACGAATTAAATTGAACTGCACATTTCGTGTTCCTATTTTTGGAACAATAACACATTGCGACTATTATTGGACGAAAAAAATCAAACGTACGGTGTCAATTTCAATGGTAATACAGGAATGTAGTTTGATGTACATACACAAACAATATAGTTTGAATAGCCGTTGGATTTATGACCACGTGGGTGTATTCACACAACTGAGAAAGCATACACGTAGTAAAACGAATGTATTATTGTTTAAAAGCATGCTCCAGTTACAAATTCCTATCAGATAAAATTATACAGCCGATGTATTTGTCACGAGATTCAATTATTTATGGTTACTGAAAGATAATAATCATTCCAGGTTTATATTATGGACGTGTTTTATAGATGGTTTCAATAATACACTGTCATATAATATATATATATATATATATATATATATATATATATATATATATATATCAACTAAATCTTAATTAATTATACTTGTGAATTTTAATTTCTTTTATTAAACTTTTATGTAGATAAACATGTAAATAAACAATGAAATGTTATAATATATATGAGTAAAAAAAAGATTGATTAAATAGAGATGTATGTATATATATATATATATATATATATATATACACGGTAGAAAGCAAAAAATATAACAAAACTTCGCATATTCTTTATAACGACTTGAATGAACAAAGCAAATAAAAGTAAATATTTATTTTTCTACACAAATTGTTACAAAATAATGTTTTATTTAATTAATATTTTCTTGTTTATGTTTCATAAAACATAAACAAGACACATTTAATTAATTTAATTTGTTTTATGTAATAAATTCCAGGATTGTTTAAATAATGTACACTTATCATACAGGTATTTATTTTCTTTGATAAACGGAATCAAACTTTGCTAAAAAAAAAAAAAAACAAAAATCTATACAAAATAGATTCCGAATGAATAAAAATGTATACAGGAATATTATATATATATAAATATATATATACATATAAATGTATATACATTTTCATGTTTGCAAATATAGAAAAATTCTAACATATTGTTTTCAATTTGCGTGGGTTGAAAATTGAAACCATATTCAAGTACAAATAATATCGGTTTTACGAAATATACTTACAGTATAATATAGTTGTTTGATATTACTGTTAAATTGTATTTTAATTTAATCACTTTTAGAATAATCGATAAATAAATACAGGTTTATTTACAAACAACCGTGTTTTCTTTGTTAAATCTCTTTATTAATTTTAATGTCCGAATGATAATTATTCACATACATAGTTACATTTTTCATGTAGAAATAATTAACTAGATAACGATAAAGTAATTGACAAAAAAAAGTTCGAATTTAAATGAAAATTATATTTATCGATGCGAAGTATTCAGTATCTACATGAAATGAATCGTTTTGGTTCAGTTTTTTTTTAATTATTTATAACCTACAATGAGAATAATAAAGCAATGTTTTCTCGTAGAAAAATATACGACAGTAAATTAATAAAATAAAAAAAAATCGCAGAAATACTACAAAAGGTTTTTTTTTATTTTCAGTATTACTTTTAGTGGATGACAAACTTATAAAAAAGTATATATAAAGCAGTATATTATTTATAGTTATTTTTGTATAACAAGGGAACATATACATCATCCAATACAAATAATTGATGGTTATATAAGGTAAACATATTATTTCAGTTACCTAATAAGGTAAATATCGTGGAAAACACATGTCCTTTTATTTACTTGAATCTAAGAAAACATATTTTAAATATTTCAAATATGCGTATTTGTTTCCACTACAAGGTATTTAAATTAAGTAATTGGATATTGATATAACATTTAAATAAATAAAAATGACAGATTGTTTGTATACAATGATGATTTAGATGTTTTTGTAATAAAACACGTGTAATTTCTTCTATATAATATCGACTTTATATTAAATATACATTATAAATGAAATACTGAAACTTATTTGTACATCTGTTCAATTTTCGATACTATTTTTTCCGATGATTAAAATTTAATTAAGTAGTTTTATTTATACAACGTAACCTATATTTAATATCCTTACATATCGTCAGTTAATTAGTTTACTTTCAGTTATTTGCAAATTTGAATCGGGAATATTGAATGTTGACAATTGAATAGTTTACCTATCTCTCCGCAACATCCTATATAATAGATAAATGGATGCATAGAACTAATATAATAGATGTCACCTATTTATAAATACATTATTTATTAAATTGTTGAATCAACTATTTAATAATTGATATGAATATTTATTTTTTAAAAAATAATATAAATAATCTATGATCAAAGGTGATAATTTATTAATAGAAATATATTATTGCATTAAAATTAAAAATGATTTTATTCATTCTTGTATATTAAATACAAGACAGTGTGTACAAAGGTAGATCTTCGTACAGACAAACTAAACAATTGATTAGAAGCTTGAAATTCGATAAATCTCTTTTTATATTTTTCTAATTAGGAGGGAGTGACGGATGCTAGGAAATATATACTACCTAAGAGTGCTAAAAATTTAAATATTTCTTCTTATTTAATTTTTTATCCATTGGATCACTTGCCAATTCCTAATTATCGTTAGGAAAAATATATTTTAGTTCAAATAATTTTCAAATTCTATATCGAAACCATTATCAAAGATTTCAAAAAAATTTGACTATAAAATATCACTACATTTTTTTTATTAATATATATATATATATTAGTGTTAGAAAATAAAATCAATATTCTTTAATATAATAAATTAAAATGCAAATAAATTGATTAAGTTTCATTAACTTCTAAACGAACAAACTATAAAACGAATATCTATGCGGTATAGCTTAATTTCAATCCCAGACACTCATTGCGTTGGTGGTTACAGACTACACACCTTATTCTTCATTTAACTTCGTACATAAAAGCCCACAGGTGGTAGAACTGGCGAATATAAAGTGTACTCCATCTGTCCTTTACATTCTATTTAATTGTTTGAAAATGTAACATCAGGTTTTGTTCTGACATCTGCATGAATTTGTTAAATGTCCGTTTTACTCAAAATATTTATTTTCAACAAAAAGTTAGGATATTTATCAAATAAATTATAAAAGTCGTTTGATCGAACAAATATTCTTTATCGTAATAAACTTCGTTCATATTTATGTATGTCTATATATCTCTACTTTGATTTTTTCTAATTACAAGGTAAAAAATGTTCAGTTGTAATTTTCTATTGACTTCTATCAGATTTTGTTTCGAACACGTTCTCTTCAGTGTCATAGTTGCATTCTCAATTATATTGAAATCTATTTGTGATTTTTGACTTTCAAAACTTTTCAATTTCAATCCGAACGTAAATATGTTTGTGAATGATAGACATATCTGCAAATACAATTTAATCCATAAATATTTGTAGAGAGATATAATTCTGATACTAAATCGAATTTTATAAAAATTTCTCTACTCTTATATATTTTCCTAGAACCATACACGTAATATGCGGAATTTTTATTAAAAATATTCAAGTTATTTACGATCATGAATATTAGAATCCATACATGCAACTCTATAGATAAATAAATGTAAATTATTTTAAATTCTCCAAAGTGTTGTAAACTGAAATTTATGTGCACTCTTTTCACAAGAAGCATCTCTATGGTTCTGCATATACATTGTATATCAAACATTTAATCATTTCTACTTAATTCATATTTACATCCACTTTGAAGTTTGTATATTTGTTTTGACATTTTTATTCTTTTGAAGTAAAAAAAATGTGTATATATATATAATGTATGTGTATACATATATATATATATATATATATATATATATATATATATATATTTATATACATATATATCGCTTTAAATAGTATCTGGGTCATGGGTTTTTAATTTGTTTTTGAATATGTATATAGAATTTTTTTTCCCGGGAACATTTGTAAGATATGATGTAAATGTAAATATTTTTTAATAGAACTGGCGTATTTAATAAATTTTCATAAAAAAAAATAATTATGCTTCAGTCAGAAACTTAGATTTATTAATATAATATCTTATTTATTCAATGAAATTGATATCTTAGTCGATATTCAATTAAATAGTTACTTGGTACATATATTTTATTATTCATAATATTGGATATTATTTTTTTTTTGATATTTATCAGGGTTAATGAATCTTTTTAAATTTTCAATACACACAGTTTTAAGAAATATCGAACATGGACTGTGTACTTCATGCGAATAAAAAAAAACTACTATAGATAGTAGTTAAGAGTAGAAAATATTTTTTTTTTATAATTACTGCTGAAGTAGAATTTATGAATTTAGATTTTATTTCAAATAAGTTGAAAAAAAACTAATAAAATGTGCAGCATTAGTGAAAAGTGTCCTATTATTAGTTTCATACCAGACAAACAATTTCCATAAATGTTTTTTATCGTATCCACAAAACTGTATAGTCATTTAGTTACATACGAAAATCTGGCACATATTTTCTCGTTTTTTAGATTAGAAACGACCGAGATTGCAGTTCAGTAATATTATAATGTATTTCTGTAGTGACCTTTCGTATTCCACTCACATTATATCAGAAAGGATTATTTCGTACTGAAAACAATTATCTGCTGTCGGTATCTTGTGACATGGTTGAAAAATATTGTGTACGAAATTGGGTTGCGTGCCTGTTGACAATCTCAACAAATAACGATACGGGGTTGCTCGTGTTCAGCGTGGCTCATCTCGACGTCGACGTCAAAACAAGTGCGTCACGTATCAAACGAACGAATTCCGTTGAACATTCTTCAAAGTACATTTTTTTGTTTCAAATATACAAATTGTTATAAAAATGGCAACTATTCCATACCAGTCGATGCGTATTCAAAAGTTCTATATGATATCTTACACAAAATGAACATCAAGCGATAAAAAATACCGCAAATATAAAAAAACTGCTAAGTCACATTTTTCTTGGATATGGCGGTTTTTCTTGCTTAAAATATCCAAGATGTTACAAAAATGGCAAAAACGACTAAAAAAGATTCTGATAAACATAAGACAACCTTATATTCCTTAATATAATATTTTATTTATTTAATGAAATTGATGTCTTTTAATTCATACTTTCCTATATAAGACTTTTTCAACAAAATCGAAAAGTGTCTAATAAAGATTATTTTTTTATACAGTCTCACATTATCTTTAGAGCAAGAGCTTAATATTTCATATACTTTTAAGTGAGTATTTACCAGCAATAGAAATAGTTCCAAATTAAAAGTGGAGGCATGATCTTGTTTCATAAATAAAAAATATTTTATTATTCAATATTCAATAAATATTCGCCTTTTTAAAAAAATCAATTAATTTTTTACGGTTTAAAATATGCTATATATATATATATATATATATATATATATCAATTAAAGTAAAATGCTGCAGAATGTATATGAATTTTCAAATAACCATTTTATTATTGTTTATAATTCAGAAATGAATTGAGAATGATCGATAAGAATAACTGTTTGTATGTATATATATATACATACATACATACATACATATATATATATATATATAGAGAGAGAGAGAGAGAGAGAGAGAGAGATGTATATACATTCATAAAGAACAATGAAATTATATATAATAAAGTGAGTGAATGAAACAAATTTATGGTATTTCATTTTACGGTCTAATGAAATTTCATATGTAATTCAACCCTAATTATTTCATCAACTGTGACTTCATCGTACTACATATAACATTTTCTTGTCTCCAAATATCCTTGACCGACCGTATCGATCAATATGCCCCATTGTTAATTACTCTTGTCAAAATATTAAACTTGCAGCTGTACACTCATCTAAATTACTATGTATATATATACATATATATATATATATATATATATATACGTATATGTACATATATATATATATATATATATATATATATATATATATATATAAATAATATAAAAATAAATTAAAGCCAATCATATAATAGAATTTTAATTAAATCAATGAAAAAATATTTAAAATATTATTTTTCCTAAATATAAAATTTACAAAATATTACTTAAAACTAAAATTAAAATCAACTGATTTCTGAGATTAATGCAATTTCAAATAGTAAGACAGTAAATGTATCTATTTATAAAAAAAAAAAAAAAAAAAACATATCTTACTTATCTTCCCTTCACTTAACTTGAAATCGAATGAGATAGAATGTTTGTTTATTTCTAAAAAAAAGCAAATATTCTAGACATGTGCCCTTTTAGATATAAATAATCTACCTGTTAATATTCTGAACACATTTGGTATAAATAACATGAAAATCAAATATTTTACTACCTATGTCATAAAAGAATATCTGGCAATGAGCCAAGTTATTGGTATTTATTTATTATTCTTGTGATATTGGTCCTGATAACTCTCTTCACTATTTATTTCCCATTACTGTTTTTAGATATTCTTCCATTTATTTAACAATATAGACACATTTTTAATTGAAACAGCAACAAAAAAGCAATCGTTATTTTCAAAAAAATGCACATTCATTAATTTTAAATTAATATAACTTTATTTCTTCAAGTACTATTACAAAGGAGAATGTTTTTTTTTAAATTATATTAATAATTGTTCCACTTTGTTGAATATAAGCTAAATTATTTAAATTTTTGTCTTCTGAAAATTTACAATGACGGAATTTTGTTCTTATAAAAATAAATGATTAACAATTCTTAAACAATAATTGCTTGGCAATTTGCAAATTATTTTCAATATATATATATATATATATATATATATATATATATATATATATATATATATATATATATATATATAATTAATAGATGTATAAAGTTCAAAAAATGACAACGATTTATACATTTACTTATTTACTTTAATTATATAAAATATTATTAATGTAAATAAATATATTTTTCCAAATACCTTGAAATATATAATCTAGTATTTAGATTAATCAGAGAGTTATACATCAGTCAAATTATCAACGGCACCCGTACATGCTTTAATTTGTCACATAAGCAATAATTCGTTTGAAGCGAGAGTGATATGACAGGTGAAGTAAATGTTGTTTAGAAGCGCTATTTAAGTAAAATATATAACTCACACTCATATTAATATACGATGTATGATCAAAGGCGATAACCAACTCAAACATTTCAACAGTTCAGAGTTAAATTCTTATCTTGTTCATTGCTTATGAACGTAGTTTGAAAACCGTATTCGTAAAATTACTTAATTATACAAGCACTTATTTTAAATGTTTTCAACTTTATAAGTTATGATATGAAAGTAATTAATAGAGCAATTGAGTTATGAATGAAGATTTATAACTTAATGGTATGTGAGTACAGTTGTTTGATTAATTTACTTGGCGAATTCTTGTTGTTTTAGTTTGGAAATAATTTGTGCATCGCTCGAAACGAATTCATCAACTCTTGTCAAATCAATCTACTTTTCTGACGTTTAACAAACGCGTTTGTTTTCTTCTACATAAATCGGTATACTTATTACAAAAATATATTATATATTTTTTTAACAAATAAAAATTCAATCTTAGTATGTATTATTATCTCGTGCTATCCATAATAGTTTCACATTTAATTGTAAATGTATTATTATAGAGAAATAAATTTATTGGTCACTATATGTAACACAGAATTGAAAATGGATTTGACCAATTTTTATCCGATTTCTACAATAAAAATACCTTATTTTCTTCAAATTGATATGTATTAGAAAAGATTTATCTTTATTTACTTGAATATTACAAGAATTAAGAAAATGTTTAAGAATTTATTTATTTTGCAGGGGGTTTCAAAAAAATACACATAAATAACATCAGGTGTTATTACATATAATAAATGATATGTATAAGATAATAAATCCTATTATATGAAGGTACAGTTCAATAATGATGTTCAATGTTTCTGGAAAAACAAAATAAATTTACTTTATAATAAATTGTATTATATCAATATTTATTTATTTCAAATTATATTAATTTATGAATATTTATGCATAGAGGATGGAAATCCTAAGCGAATATTTGTGTTAGCTATACTGAAACTATCAGTTCAGTCATCGTGCAGTTTGTGGTGATATATATATATATATATATATATATATATATATATATATATATATATATATATATATATTGACATTATTATAATATAACCGTTTCAAGATAGTTCAATAATATTAAGTATTAATAATTTTTTCAAACAAGCTTTCATATAGCTTCAAATAGTAAATATCACTTTAAATATAATTGATATATATATATATATTCAATTATCTGCGTCCAAAATAAAATTCTTTATCTTCACTATCGATATTTAAATAAATCAAGTATATATTTTACTAAACAGTAATTTAAATATACCCCATCACACTTGAAACTTTAAGTGAAAATTGACTGAAGATAAAAAGTTTTCATTCTGTTAAACTTTATATTAAGTTAGTAGGTAATTATAAAAAGATTTCAGAGTAAACTGGTGAATAATATTACATATTTTACTTTTGAATTTTCTTTTATAATAATTGGATGTGTCGGGTTTCATTGAAAAAATAAAAATGCACGCGAATTTTAAAAATTAAATTCTTGAAAATGTCTTGATTCTTTTTCATGAATATAAACATTATACTTGACACTTGGAGAAATAGATAAGGTTATTAATACTGAATATCTGATTTTTTTGTATTTGTATTATTATACAAGTAGATTCTTCAGTGTGACAGATCTATTTATGATTGAGTATTTAAAATGCATACATATCCCATCTCTTCTCAGGAAAACCATACCACGAATATTTAATAACTGGATGTTACTAAGAATTTTAATTTTAAAAATTAAAAAAACACTATTAGTAAGAAAAGTACCGATAACAGTGAATTAAACGGTATGAGAAATAATTGAAGAAACGATAATTCTGTATCATCCGAACTAATATTTATAAATGTTCAACGTGAACAAATGTCACGCGTATTATTGAAAAACATATTGGAGTCGAAGGTTATCGTTTTATGTGATCATTATTCGAAGTGATAAAATGAATGGCACAGAAACAAATTGGAAAAAAGCAGTAATACATTTTGAGGGGCTGATAAAGATATCATTATCGAAAAAAAAATATGAAATGTGAAACCAATAAAGTTGATTGGTTATATTGTTCTTGTAGGACGGAAACGGACTTGGAAAATTTATAGAGTTGTTCGACTACTGTGACGTTTTTGCTAGGGAATTTTCTATGAGGTGGTTTAACCCATGCTTAGGTTTTCTTGTAATGTATTCCGATTCTAATAAACATCTTTATTTTGTATATTTTTTGAAAGTAAATAATTACAGTATAATAACTTTGCAATATTTATAATTAGATGAATAATTATTGAAAATTTTCTTTCTGTCTGACCAAATTTATATAAAAAAATACAATAAAATTTATACTTGAAAATAATCATTGAATATTTAACATCACAATTTTATTACATTTTTTATACAGTATGATAATATTTGCTTATCAAATTATATATCTATATATATATATATATATATATATATATATATATAATTCTTCTAATAAAATATCCAATATTTGAATATTCTTGTGTACACAATTTATAACACAGTCATGGACGATACAAAGTAAATCATTTCAAAACATCACACACTCTACACACATTGGAACTTACTAAAAGTTGACTAATAATTAATTACAATTATTACTCGAGTAATTTATAGCCATTAATCGTCATCAAAATGTTTTTCCGCATATTGAATTTCAATAAAATAAATTCAAATAAATAAAATTTACTAATATTTACCATTTTTATGTGTCGATGATTATTGAAATATTATTGACTTAACCATTATTGGTTATATATTTATACAAATTATTTAAAATGCTACAAATATTTTCTTCTTCAACAAATTATTGAATTGTACATACTGTTATAATTACGTGAAAAAATATAATTTCATTTGACATTAAGAATTAAGGACTTGTAGACATATTTTTCTTTTTAATAAATTCTTGAACTAATCAATAATTTATGGCTATTTTAAGAAATTTAAAAAAATTCAATAAGAGACGCTTATGTTTTTTTTGTACATTTCATATAGATTTAATAAACATATTTAGTCTCATATATATATATATATATATATATATATATATATATATATATATATATATATATATATAGACTAAATCCATGTATTTCAGTTTGCAATATCTAAATTTTTCCACAGGGATATCCTCTCATGAAGGGTGAGATTGTAGGCATGCTGGCATTGTCTTCGAGTCTGCACAATTTTTTTTTTATTAAAGTTGACATCGTCGGTTTACTAAAGTTTTTACAAACAGTGGTTCAATAAATATATTTCACTATTAATATAGCGCGATGAATAACAAAGAGCGTAAACCACAAAGCTTCCGATTAAAAAAGAACACGTAATTCAATCTTGCTAGAATATTTGAATAATAATTATCTATTATTTGAAAAAAATGTTTAGATATTGTGTTGAGAACGATAATTTTATAAATTATGAACAATGTCGGAGCGTTTATGAATGAATGGTTTCAAAATAGAAAGTATGAGAAGATATAATATATATATATATATATATTAAATTATATATATATATATATATATATATATATATAATTTAAATAAATATATACATATATAATTTAAATAAATATATATATATATATATATATATATATATATAATTTAAATAAATATATATATATATATATATGAGGATAAGAAGAATACAATGGATACAAAAAAGAGTTATTTACATAATAAGTGTAAAAGTTTTAATAAAAATTTAATGAGTTTTTATAAAAAATTTAATAAAAATTTCTATACGAAAATATTTGTCATCAAATGGGGAGCACATATAAAGCATTAACGAGAAACTGATAAATGTATCAAATTATTATATCAGAAAATATATAGAAAAAAAATTAATACCGATATGACTTTGTAAAACAGGTTTAAATTGGGAATGATTTTTATTCAGTAATGGATTGCCAAAGTTATAAAATGATGATGCTGTATAAAATGATGAACCCGTATAAAATATTATTTAAAACAATACCAAAAAAAAACACATTTCCAACTTTTGTTAAAATTTAAAATGTAACACACATTTTGGTGAACCATTATTACTTTACAAATTTGCATAAATTCTCCTTCAAACGTCTACATTATTTGAGTAAAGCTCACATCAAAGATAATATTAAACCAAACGTTATTGTATAAAGCTAAGTTTTTTTTAAAGTTGTTCATTTTAGGGTGAAAACGATTTTTACAAATTAAATACACGTGCGAATTTGTGTTTCATAAAGATTACATAAAGTTTCATGTACTCGAGACCAAAAATATTTATTTAATTTTTATTAATTATCTTCCACGCAGTGAATTAATATAACTGTTCTCAAAGATAATATTTGTCTTTAATGTAGACTTTCTGATGTTACAGATTGTTTTATTAAAACGATTATTTCAGATATTTAGTAGAAATGTGGGCGTTGTTAATTAAATTTAACATCTTTATATGAATACAATTTACAAGTTCGTTTCGATTTTAAACAATTCTTAGTTTTGATATTCTTTCATAATGTATTTATATTTTTCTACACACTGTATAGGTTCTATTTTTCATTGGAATGTAATTACACAAATTGAAATCTTATAAATATGTTAACTGAACTGGATATTTTTTAATTACACCGTCTCAAACACCTTTCCATTTCTTTTTTTTTATTTATAAAAAAATATTTTAATTATTCAAAAAAGTCTGATTTAAATATAATGAAAAAAAATATTTATCTTCAAATCACTTCATTTAACACCAACTTTTATTAACAACATTTAAAAAAGTATGAAAGCTTCAAATTATCAACTGACGTATTAAAAATCATTTGAAAATGCATTCAAATGGAAATTTCTTTTCGAATAACATTATCAGTACGTTCATTTAATAAACCCCTTAATTAGTATAATTTTTAATTATTTATTGAGAAGTTATCATTTTGATCATTTATAAAATTCTAAGTAAAACGTTCGACTTTCATATCCTCATTTCGACAGTATTTAATATCAAATATTCCAAGAAGATATTACAGAGAAATTTTATTAAAAATTTAATTATATTTGTCGTAATATTTCCCATTACAAGTTAATTTAAGTTCTAATATATTTGTTACAAGAACGTTTACTTTTCGAAATATTTCAATAAGTATGTTTTTTTTTGTGTAATCGTTGATAGTCAAACAACAAATCGTGACGTTATATTAAATATCTATATTCATCTTTATATAAATTTGAATTAATCAATAACCACATTAATCCTAACAATATGCATATATATTTTAAAGTATTAAGATAAAGATACTTTATCTCCCAACTGGAATACATTTGAAAAGAGAAATTTATTTAAGTGATATCGACTTTATTTTAATTACAACTGATTGAAAAATAAAAACTATAAACTTATCATAGACTTATTTAAATTATACAATCATTGAATGATTGAATAGATCCTATTTGTAAAGATCTTCAACAGATCTAATGATCTTCATCAAATTCGTTTCTTCCTGCTAGCACTTGCCATTGTATTTTTATAAAATCGTCCTACACTCGAAATCGTGTACCCTCTTTCGTTGTATACGATGAAACAGAACACTTATCATGTGACTGATATCAACCAATCAGAACAGCGACCACGTGATCGATATCGAACAATCAGAGAACGAATAAAACGCACGCGTAGCTGAGGAGCCATTTTTTAGTTATAGAGAGATTTTTGAAACTTTGTTTAAATATATTTCAGTATTCTAGACTTGTAAGTAATTGCACCCATTAAACAAATTCATTTAGTAAGAATGTAATTCACGAATAAAAATATTCGAAGCACAAACTAATTTTACAAAGACTGCAATCCACTTAATCTTTTGTAATATTCATCACAATGCAAAACGTCCGTAACCAACAGTAAGTATTTAGCATTATTTAACGCGGATATTACAAATTCATGCAAATTCATGAACATAATTTCTTTGTTAATATAAAATAATGAATGCTTTAAGTACTCCTAATACAATTTATAGAATGGATATCCTTGAGCTGTGGTAAGCAAAGACGACGACAGACATTTCAGAAGCTGTAATACACTACATACCTATATACATATGCATACATACATACATATATATATATATATATATATATATATATATATATATATACAGTTTTATATAATATAAACATTTGTGTGTGTCCCTATTTTCATGTACGTCACGTTAGTATCCAATGAGTTGTGAAATCGAAACCTATTCATCCTAATTACTTTTTTGTTTGTTGAATTCAGAACAATTTGTAGTATTTTGGAGATCCTACCTTACTTAATAACTACTTGTCGAACTCGAATGAGATTACGAATCGAATAATAGTTTATTACCGTTATTGTCTTTTTTGATACAATTTTTAATTGAAAAAAAAAACATTCGTTTGAACAGATTAAATATTTACTCAGTCTCCAACGTATATATCAACATAAAAACAAAAAAAAAGCTGAAAAATCGATACCGAAAACATATTTGTAATTGGTCGCTAAAAATTAAATATAAATTATTAATCTCTGTTTATCTCTCATAGATATGTTCTACGACTATATAAATATTATATATTCGCTATACTTTTTTCTACCGTATTTTTCTTTAAAATGAAATATTAATGATCATCAATAAGTAATGAAAGTTTTGTTGTAAACAGAGAATATATATTCGTATATATTTCTGTGTTTCAGTTTCTTGTCAACAATACAATATTCATGAAGAATACTATAAATTATAAAGTGTATTTATTTCAATCTGTTCATATTTGTTGCAGACAAGTTTTATAATATAAATTAATTAAAATTTTTCTTAAGTTTAAAATCACTTGTATAGTGTGATTCAATTTAGGCTTCCACATGGAAGTATTAAAAGGGGCCGCAAAAGTTAAGAAAATTCATATTATTTTTTATTTAGTATTGTAGTTCAAGCAGATGCAGTTCTTTAATTTATTTATAATATCTTTATAGTTTGTAGAAATTTTTGAATAAAAAAATTAATAGAGCTTGTTCAGAACATGTATTTAATGTGTATAAAATTTCAAATCTATAACATTAATATTCATGTCAAAAAAATATATCAAAATCGTACTACTTTTCGAACAGCAAACTTATGCAAGCCTCTTAAGAAAAGTCATGTTATTTTTTATTTAGCATTTTAATTCAATTCAATACTAAAATACTAAATGGCGGATAACATTCTTTTTTTAATACTTCCGTGTAAAAGACTAAGTTGGATCATCACTTTGTATATAAAGGACAAAGTTATGATTTTCTTGTAATTTATATTTTTCAAAAAAGAAACGTATAAAATTTTCTCTTTTATTAATTATTTAAATTGTGTACAAGTTTAAATGAAAATTCATCTATAAAAGAATCATAAATACAACCACAATTCACAATCAATTCATACAATCGTTCAACTTTAATCAAATTAAAAACAGTCTCATGCATACTAAATATTTTAATTGGTTTTTTAACGAAATTAACACTTTGATATCTTTCATGGCTTTAATAATAATTTTGACCTTTTCACGTTTCCAAATTGAAATAAAACAAGACACGTACAAATACATCACATATACAAACATGTTCTATAATGTTATTTGCATGAGATGTTTGAAGAGGATTTGTTGATTACAGAGTAATTTTTTTTGTTAATTACAATCATTGACAGTCAGAATCGAAACAGACTTCTGTATGTAAATTACGTTTCATTGAAAAAAAAATGCTTCTTGTTCATTTCATGTTCACACTCATATCGATTTATAGCATGTAATTGTACAATACATACACACAAAACATATTTTTGTAAATATTTGAAAACATTTCCACACTGACATGTAATATTTTCGTCTATACATATTTTATAAATTTAATTAATATTAGAATGTGCGCCTGATTTAATTTTTAAATCAAATATTGAAAACGAAACTAATTTACAATTCGAAAAAAATATAGGTTCGTATTTTTTTTTTATAAAAATTATATTGTTTTCATAATTTTGCATACATTGAATATATTTGGAATTTAACGCAACTTTGAGGATGAGCCTCACGTACCGAAAATTAAACAAAAGTGGTTATAAACACGTATTCGTTCAATTATCTCAATTCGTTTTATCTTACTGTACGAATCGACCATATATTTTCAAACATTCCACCACGAAATACAATTTTCGCATTTATGAATATTTTAATGTAGGCATTTTCTTTAGTTGATATTTTTTTATTTAAATTTGTAGCATTTTTCGAAAATCAACTCGAGCATGTCTATCTAAAGAAAATTAAATTGAAACTGATCATAGCAGATTTTAATAGAAATATCTCTGAAAAACATAAGATAAAAAATTTAAAAAAAATACTTTTGACACATATACCTTTGTCACTGTGCTCCACACACTTTTATAAATATTTTTTTCACTCGTCCTACAAATCAAAAAAAAAATTCAGTCACAAAAACTGTTCAATAATTGTTTTTTGTTGCTTATGCGAATTTCAATAGACATTTTTGAGTAGATTTTTTGTGATTCGTACAATGAATGAAAAATGTATTTTCAAACATACAGAACTATTGCAAACGATTCATCTTTGTCTTTGAAGTTTTAATTCAAGGTACAATCTGAAAGTTCACAATTTTATAACGGCATCTATCTTTTCTTTCATAATCTTATCAGAAAATACGTTTCTTTAGTGAAACAATAACAAATTTTGATTTTAACTGTCATATAATAATAACTAAAAATAATTGTAAATGTAATTCTTTTTATTCGATTTTTTTAAAAAAATATACAAAATAATATTAATAAATAAAATAAAAGTTAAGAAAATACAGTAATGTGTATAGAAAATATTTTTTTTCAGAATTTTTAAGTCATTGTCCCCTTATCTTCAATTGTATTTATATACAAGACTATTTAAAATAACTTAGGCGACAAATGTACTTTTAATGGAACATAAAAGACCGATTACGGCTAACTTTTATAAATGAAACTTAATTTCCCCAATATCACGTAAAGAAAAACTCGAAAAGGAAAAGCGGAATTCAATCAGCTTAGTACATGAAGTGAACCAATTTATTGTGTAATGATGACTTCGCATAGAACCGTGATATAAATCCACAAGTGTTTACTTTCAACTCGCAGAAATTAACTGAAATCGAGAAAGTGGATTATGTGGATTTTATCACGATTTATTTAATGGAATCGTTCGCTATACCGAAAATACATCAGTGCATATTGTTGGAAGATCGTTTCAGAAACGTTGTTTGCGTATACGACCTCTGCAACGTTTGGTTGAAATATTTGATTTTGTTGTAGAATCGAAGTCAATATGTATATATGTATGTATGTGTGGATATATATATATATATATATATATATATATAATACTTATACGAATATTTTAAAAATGAAAATATAATATCGATATTTTATACTTAATTCCATAGAATTTTACTTTTAATTTTCTTGTTTATTTTAATTGTATATGTATCTATATTCTCATAAAATTAGTAATTATTTGACATATTTTTTTCATTTTTAACTCTTTATAATAATTTGTTCAGAAAGAAAAGAATGGATAATAAGATTATTGCCTATAGAACAAAATATATCAAGAAAATATTTTTTTATAATCTCAAGTCATAAATAAATGCCTTTATTAAGTGTATGTATTTAGTCTTAAATTAATAAATGTTTATTGAATATATTTAAATTAAATTACAAATACTAATTATTTTTAAGTTTATTTGTCGAAACGAAATTAATGTTTAAGCTATTTAAAAAAAATAGATGGTTAGTAATATTTGATTAGATTTCCAGTATTTTTTTATCTTAGCATCAGTTCACTTGCTTTTCAATCTCATCATTTAAATGTAAATAGTGTTTATTTTATACAATACTTATTTGTCAAGAAAGAAACACTTAGTACTTTCAATAAATTGTTTGAATGTCAAAGACAAGTCGATATATTTTTATAACAATTTCCGAATATCCATTTCTTCTTTTCATGAACTTCATTATCATTTGTAGATCGTTTTACATCTTAAAAAAAAAAGTAAAAAGAGGATATATGTGAATACAACAATTTATATCTATATCGAACAATCCGTTCGATAACCATTAACCATAGAACGGTCGTGTGAATCGACATATGTCATATATACTTAAATATTCGTTCATTCGAATTCGTTTTTTACAATTTTCGACGGTCTGTTGACAATACGGGTTGTGTGTAAATGGTTTCGGTTAAAGTTTTCGAAACTTTCTTCTTCTTGATGAAAGAACACAATTGTTGTGAGATTAACCTCAAAGTGATGACTGTATAAAAAGTAAACATTTAGATTTAATTCAGTTTGTAAAAATTTGAATAAAAATGAATATTAGAATTTATAAATCACACTTTTTGAATTAGAAGATAATATTTTTAAAAAAATGGTGTTTATTTCAGATATAAAAAGAAGTTTGACGAGAGTACTGTATATTTTTAAATTGTTCATTTACAAAAAAAAATATTATATATAATTATTAAATATTATATTGAGATATATTTAAAAACTGGAAATTGAAACTGACATATTAAAAATAATAAAATAAAATTAGAGTATTTCATAAACTCGTTAAATAAAAATCAATCATAATTTCTACGTTTCCTTTAATATAAATAATACTTTTCAACTAATTTCAAAAACTATTTTTAATGTTCAGTGCTATAAAATTAAATTATTTCAGTCATTTTTAAAAGAAATAGTACCTAATTTTATTTTTACAAATGAATTTAAACTATTTTTTTTTAATTTTTCATTGAAAATTATCCAATAATTGATTATCAATTTAATTATTAGGTATTTTAATCAGAAAATATTAAATATTTTGTGAGAAAGTACAAATTCATTTGTGAAAAAAATTTAGTAACAGTGCCAATAATCATAATTGTAAGTAGCTGGTTTGGTTCTTTCATTTTTCTATTTTTTTTATTTTTTCCTATAAGGTTTATAAGTTTACTTTTTCAATTCTTTAATAAATTCTTACAAAATGCTATTAAATAATTCTACATTATAGTTAGACTTTATTATTTAATGCTAATTTATAATCGCCAGACTATAAAAAAGGATTATTTTAATAAAAAATATTTCTCAAAAAAAAATAAGAGGATGTTTCTCTAACATATCAATGACTCACAATTGATTGGTATTTTAAAACTGATTGATAACTTATAAATTCGAATTTGACTTTATAAGATCATATTTTATATAAAATCTCATTTTTATGATTCGACAAAAATAACAAATTTAACCTTAATAACATTATAAAGCAACTTAAATAAAGAATTAATATTCATCAATTTTCAATTTGTATTCACAAACATTATTATTTCACAGTTAGTGGTCACCATACAAAAAGATGTATATTATTATAAATCTTACTATTACTATAAATCTAAACCTGATTTTTACCTAATAATATTTTATTATCAAAGGATACATGTTGATAAATTTTGAAAATTTATGATAAACGTAAGCAATTTCAGATTTTCACACTCATTTATTTATTTGTTTCAGGACACACGATAAAATCTTAGTGCAGACAATGCGTTCGGTAATTAAAAAAATGAAACAGTCTACAAGGAATAAAATAAATGTATTTTTATTAAGAAGAGTAGTTAGAAAACAACGAATTTCTATATTTAATATTACATATAAAATATGATACCAGATACGAAAGGAATCAGAAGTGTTTACATAAAAGAAGATGTTTAGTTTCCAGGAAGAATTGAATCAAACGGTTTCGTCGGATATTGATATCGACCAGCTCGAAATCAACAACAATGACATCGTTATATCTTTTGATTTATATACGACGATGGAGACGTATATCTCGTCTAAAAATCAAAGTAATTGGGGTCCTAAACGAGATCCTTTATATATTGTGATACCAATTACAGTGGTGTATGCTATTATTTTCTTCAGCGGAGTCATCGGCAACATAAGCACTTGCATCGTGATCGCAAAAAATAAATCGATGCACACGGCCACGAATTATTATCTGTTTAGCTTAGCAATTTCCGATTTACTGTTATTGATTGCCGGTCTTCCTCCGGAAATGTACTACATATGGTCGAAGTTCCCGTACGTTTTCGGCGAGGCTTTTTGTATAATACAAGGCTTCGCAGCCGAAACGTCCGCGAATGCCACTGTTCTGACAATAACGGCTTTCACAATGGAGAGATACATAGCAATATGCCACCCGTTCTTATCGCACACAATGTCGAAATTATCTCGAGCAGTTAAGTTCGTCATTGCGATCTGGATTGTGGCACTCTGTTTGGCCGTTCCCCAGGCGATGGCATTCGGTATCGTATACGAAATAACACCTAACGGACACATCCTCGAGGATCACTCCATCTGCAACATCAAACGTACAGTTGTGCCGCACGCTTTTGAAATATCAACGTTCGTGTTCTTCGTTGCGCCAATGTCTTTAATTACCATTCTTTATATACTGATCGGCGTTCAATTAAGGAAATCCGCTTTGATATATTCGAGAAGTAATATGAATAACAGCAGCGTACGTCTCAAGCACCACTTTTTCAAAATATCGAACGTGACAAATCGAGTCGAAGTGCAAATTAACGATAAGATTGCCTGCGACGGTGAGAACGTCGACAACGCTGAAAATTATCAATTATCGGCTAAATTAGATAAAACGAATCAATCGACGAATAATGACAACGAAGGACGGAAGAATTACACTAAAAATGTTCATACACTGGCGACGAAGCACGTTGTTAAAATGTTAGGTGAGTATCTTTTACTCTACATGTAGTCAATTGTGTATGTATATGTATATATATATATATATATATATATATATATATATATATATATATATATATATATGTCTTCATTTTTCCGCACTATTTGATGTTAGATGTTACCAAGTATCAATTAAATATAAGTTTCGTTAAATTTATAAAATAGCCCTACATGAAACCAAAAATTCATTAAATGACCAATTATGTACCTTGAAAGTAATATTTATGCAAAAAAAACACATTTTGCTACATATTACATAAAATAATAAAAAAAAAACTAGTAAAGTACTCATTTGACATTAGACAAAATATTATTTTTCTATTTATATTAGATTGGTGCAAAAATAATTGCGGTTTTTATCATTTTAAGTTTGACGACGATGTTTCTATTTATCGTTATCTTTTGTTATAGTCATGTGATACGTCATTGTAAACAATAAAATTAGCACTACTGATTTCAGCTTATGTCTATTGTTTTCATTATTTAGTATTGTTGGATATAACATCTTAAATTGGTTTTGGAAAAAAAGTAAATTCGTGCGATTTTATTGTATGTGATTAAATTAGGACGTAAAGTAACAGAAACTGCTCGAAATATCAAATTTGTTTTTGGCGAAGAGTCAATAAGTGAACGTACAGCTCAACACATGGTCACTGTTTGGTGATCGGAAAGTGACATCATTCACTACAACTTTTCAAATCCTGGTGAAACAATAACAACAGAAAAATATTGTCAGGAAATTGAAAAAACGCATGATAAGTTGCATTGTTTACGGCCAGCATTAGTCAATCGATGAGGATCAATTCTTCTTCATGGCAACGCCCGACCGCACGTCTCACAAATGACTTTAAAAAAATTAAGTGAACTGGGTTATAAAACTTGTCCCTTACCCAGCATATTTTCCGGATCTGTCTCCGATATATTAGCATTTTTTTAAAATATTTGAGTAATTAAGGTTTTTAAATATTTGAGTAATTTTTTTTAAATATTTGAGTAATTAAATAAAGGTTTTCAAAGATCAAGCATCAGCTCTAGGCACTTTCGATGAATTCGTTGATTCCAGGATTCGAGAATTCTATTTTGTAGGAATAAACAAACTTGTTTCCTGTTGGAAGAAATGTGTGCGGACTAATGATCTTTCTTTTGATTAATAAATATAATTTTTAACTGATACATGCGTCTTCATAATCGATACGTAAAAACGCAATTATTTTTGCACCAACCTAATAAAAAAGATTTATTTTCATCCTGTCCTACAATTTCTGTCTGTGACAGAAAAAGATTAGCATCATTTGAATAATCAATAATTTATAAACATTTATTTTTTACATTTTAAATCCACCTCACTCTTGATATTCTTCTGGAATTTATTCATGCCTTACATTAGAATTCATCATTTTTTTTTCATAAACACGATCAACGACTTCAAAGCTGTAATTTCGTATATTAGTTTATTCTCAGTAATTATTCTAATATAATTGATTTTATAAAATGTTTTCTTCGAATCTTATTTTATCCTTTATATATATATATATATATATATATATATATATATATATATATATATATACGCGTACGTATATTAATAAAAATGAGAAAATTATTGTATCACAGTTGAAAGCACATTTCATTAAACACGATAATTAAATTTACTGTTTTTAGGATATTTATATCTTCTCATTATAAAACATGAAAATTATTTATTAAACATTTATTAACATTCTATAAAGATATTCCTTACACAATCAAAACTCGTTTATCGAATGTTCTTGATTCAAAAAAAAATTTGTGAAGTAACTGAAAAATTAATTTGTGAAAAAGTAATCATAGGCAAGTGATTACCAAAGAAAGTTTTTCACAAATGTGCCAAATGTGAGACTTAAACTCTGACAAATTTGTTTAAATTTGAAACGGTGCTTCTAAATTATATCATATTTTAATAAAGGTCAATCGCTGTTTAAAACATTCTAATAAGTTAAAAATTTAGCAGGGGTTTAAATAGAAATAAAAAATATTTAGTCAGTCGATTGAAATTTATTTTTTTATACATCAGTAGTAATATTGTAACGTACCACTATTTTTAAATTATTTATAAATAAATACTGATTGAATTTCTGTACGATTTTTTTCTTATGCCATACCAGAAAATTATTTTACTTATTTTTAAAACATGTATATTAATACAATTTTAGATTATTTAAAATACTCAGAGAAACTCATACATATTAACGTTTCAATATCTTCATTTTTATTAGTTTTACTATCATTCCCAGTGATTTAAATATCCATTATCCATCCGTAAGAAGATAATATATGGCTCATCCGAATAATAGGAATATCTTTCGGGAAATTCACTAGTTCTCTTGAACGCAATTTGCATAAAAAAGCGGGGAGTGCAAGAAAACCGCCATTCACGATATTCAGTATTGAATTATATTTGAACTTGTGCTGATAAAGACAACTGTATAATAAGATTATACGGAATTAGTAGGGAATAAACGTTATACTGTTAAATAAATTGAGATATCAGTTTTCATAAAAGTAATCCACGTATGACAAAAAAATATGAGGCAAATCACGGTAATTACTTTTATGAAAATAGGTCAAGCGAGCAAGATACAAACCGAGCTGCAGGGAAATAATTATCAGCGTTATATCCACATCTAGTCATATTTTTGGATTATAAGCGATTATATTTAAAAGTAATATTTGTTTGAAGTGAGTTTTATGTATTATTAGATAGTTGTCACATACGATTAAATTATTAAATCGTTAACGATAAGTACAGCAACTAAAACAATCTACCATGACTATAATATTAATGAAATTATCATAGCTATGAATTCATTTATTTATATATAAATGTATACACACACATACACACACACATATATATATATATATAGCTTTTTCAATTTTGTTTATTCATTCATTTTGTATGAAAACAATAAAAAATAATACTTTTTTCAATATTTTCAAAACATAAAAGTGTAAAATAATATAATATAAAAAACAAACACATTAGATTGAATAAGAACAGCAAACAGAACTTGACACATTTATTGAATATATGTTATCAAAGTTTTATTTTTATTATTTTGAAGCAAAATCTGTAAACAAATATTATACTACAAGCTTATTTTTATTACACTTTTTTGCATATTTACTTTTTCGATAAATGAAAAGATTTTTATATGTTTTTATAGTCAATAAATTGGCTGTCAAATATTGCTAGTATTTACAACAGGAGTTATTTTTTTCATCATGTTGAATGCCTTTTTTACATTATTGTTAATATATTTTCTTTGAAAATTCACCAACTTGTATTTTTGTAGAAAACTTCGAGAACGTTTTCTGGGAAATGGTATCTAAAAACATGTTTATTTTATTTTCTGAAATTTTTGAGACGATCTAAATATAAATTATTTAATCTGAAGGTGTTTCAAAGGTTGAAGTCGGCTGTAATATAATCTTATAACAAATATTATATGAATTGTATTTTTAAGTTTTTCAGACATGTACATAGAGGCATAAAAATATATTTATATATATTTAACAACAAAAAATTATAACAGCTCATGAAGGAAATATAATTAGATATTTTTAAAAAATCTATTTTCTTAAGAAATAGATAAGATTCCGCTGAAAACATTGTTTTATTTTTTTATTTTTTAACAAATCTTTAAGAAAAAGTAATTTTTTATTGAAATAAAATTTCTAAACTTGATTTTGTAGATTTATTGAAATATATTATTTGATTTATTTGAATTGTTGTATAAAAAATCTAAAAAAAATTACTCGATACACTCAAATCTACAGTTTTCAAAATGAAAACATTATTTGTAATAATCCGGAAAAATATCTAAAAACGAGAACATTCCAATCATTCCACGGAAATAAAAATAAACCTACACATCAACTTTTCACATATTGATTACAAATATTTGTGTGACACCGGGCACACATTGAATGTAATTTGTTCCGACATACGGAAATATACGGCCTAATCCGATGTAAATAAATATCCAGTTTGGAAAAACCACAAGCCGGTGATTAATGTTATCGAAACGCCGATTCATTTGAACCGCAATATCACATTATCTATTTGAAACAGTGAATGCGTTGAAAAGAAAGTCGATAATTTTCGGAAATTGCCCAGATAATCATTTCATATTAACTAATTAGTTCCAAAACAATAAACAAGTAATGATTTTCGAATAAACCAAACATTTCGATGTCTTTTAATGCTCTTTAACAGCTTTTTGTTAAACAGGGGATTTTATACTGCAATAACAGTCATTTGTTTGAAATTTGATTTGTGTTTTGTACAAAATAATTTTATAGTTCAATTCACATTACTGGAAGCATTATTCATTGTTCATGTGAAGTTCCATCATTTAATAATTTAAAATAATTTATACTTTGACAACGCTTTAATTTGATTTTTCACTTTATAATGTGTACATTGAATTCAGTAATTTATCATAGTAAAATAGGTTTCAACCCTCAAACTACACATAAACTATTAACAAAAATATATTGTGTATTCAACATATATTGTGTATATATTATGTTCAAATAATTTTTAAAATTAAAAAATAATCAATTTTTTAACCATACATATTTTTAAATAAAACTTGTACACTTTCATGAAATTGTTTCTTTAGGTTCGCAGTTTTACATATATATATATATATATATATGTAAAATCATACAATTATTTAAATATCTACAAAAAATTATCTACAGAATATATACTATAACACCAGCATGTAAAAATATTTAAAATATTCGTATTATATTTTCTGAGCATAAAACTTATTTTAATCATTTTTTATTTACAGTTGCTGTTGTAGTTGCATTCTTTATTTGCTGGGCACCATTTCATGCGCAAAGATTACTTGTTATATTCTCAAGCGGAAAACATCTTCATCCAGCAATGGTTACAGTGCTAAAAGTGCTTACATATGTCAGCGGCATATTTTACTACCTGTCAACTACAATCAATCCTCTATTGTACCATATAATGTCTCATAAATTCAGGGATGCATTCAAGGTGAGTAGGAAGAGATAAGACTTCATAATGGCACATTAATTAAAATATAAACGCTATAATGGAAAAAAATACAGTTGGTGAAAACTTAAACGAATACCAAAGAGAAGATTTCATCTAAGAAATGCTTTTTCCCTTTTTGGCAAAGTTTCTGTAGTGCCATTTAATTTAAATTGTTAAGATCTAACCAAATGTTATGTTAAGATATCATTTATCGCTTATTATTAAAATTATATTCATAATTAATTTCAAATTCCCACAATTAATAAAAATAAAAAGAGTTCTATTCCATCACTTCAATGCTAATTGTGAGCTGAATACTATTGAGAACAATACAGAATATTAAAATATTCAATTGAGAACTCCAAATTAATCTCAGTACTAAAGACAAAGTCAAAAGAATAATTTTTAAATATTTCACATCAGAAGGAGAATCACTGTCAGTAAGAAAGGGACAAAGTGCTAAAAATGAAGAAATAATTATAATTACACAATAATGATTTATATATCTGAAAGCATTATTGAAAATTATATTTATATTATTATATTTTAATCGAACGAATTGCACTTCAGTAAAATATGTGTGTGTTGACGAACCAAAATGTATGTGTATCAATGAGAACTTTTGCAAATAATGTATAGTTTTATTCTGTGTCTAAACCTGACTACACTATTTAATATATAATATTAATAGATGATTTAGTTCGTTTTCATAAATAGGTATACAATACAAACGATAGTCGTTTTCTGATTAAAAAAAAAAAAGATTAAGATGTGGCATATTATGTTCCAGGATACGTTCTCGTGTTATCCAGGCCGCAGTCAACGTCCGCGTGAAGGTAGGTTATATTACACACTGTCGGGTCGTTCTTCGCAGGTCAACAGTCACAGTGGCAACAGCAACGTGAGCTTCAGTAGTCTTCAAAATAATGGCCGTTACAAACAAAACACGGATCTAGCGCTGCGTCGACCTCTCGTCGTGTCATTTCGTCGCCATAAACCACTATATATTCATGAGCAAACATGTCCAAGCAACCTCGACACGGAAATCAAGAAAGCTTTAAACGGACTCGAGAGCAACATAGATACGAAATGTAAAAAAAATAAAGAAACGATGACGAAGAGAAATGGAAAGAGGATGACCGACGCCTTCGACAATAGTACGAAAATATCGTTCGCGAGTCTCGAGTCCGATAACATTGATTTTGTTCATAATTCGATGAACGATGATTCTATTGAATCACCTGACCAGTTCTGCGTCGACGTACACACGAATCTTTTCAACGACGAAGCGTACAAAAACGATCAGTCGAAATTATATCCGTCGAAAATTGAAGAAATCGAGATATTTCGGGAGCAGAAAATGAAAGTATGCTCGCTTAAAAGACACAACGCACCCATATAATATCACAATGTATGTAAAGTTTTACGCAAACTTTTTCTGTTTATGAGGGATAATCAAAACAGCTGCATTTTCTTACATAATACAGAAACAATTTCGAAATTAATTGAAAGAGAATCGTCCAGAGAACCCAACACATTTCCATTTCAACAATCCATTACTCTTTCAGTTTTTTATATATTGATCTTGTACTTGTCTTATTTTGTACTTTAATCAAAAAAAAATCACTTTCAGGAATGAATTCTTTTTTACACTACAATCTATAAACGAAAGTTTTTGGTCAGTGTTCAATAAATCATTATTGATCATTTTTGATTTTTTCTTATACACATTTCAATGACAGAACTTTTTTGTTGTCAAAATTTTTCAATATATAATTAATCTCGTTATATAAATGCTTTTAATTTGTTCTTATGCACAATGCCATCACCTTCAGAGCGCCAAGATAGAGAACAATCTATATCTTTGTAATATGAAAATGGTGGCATCGCCATCGAAACGCGCTTATGAAAAAATCAAAATGATCAACACAATTGATAATATTTCAATATCATGAAGCTACCAGAAAAATGCTGACAAATTGAAACCGGCCATAGCAAAACGCATCGACATTAATTTAACATAATCTATCTGAAAAGGTCAGTAGACAAATCTAGTAATACTATTAATAGAAATATATATTTAATCTTATAAAATCAATTAATCATTTTATGCTTTGATTTACCCTCGTATTTAAGAAATACATTATTTTCAAAACCGGAAGATGAAAAATATACCAAATAAGAATATTCGTTTCTCTTATTTCGAAAACATATAAAAACATTTTCATCCGCCTGATTCGAAAATCTATTTAAGTACAACGGACAAAAAGTTTTAATACAGAAACTTACTGGTGCTATTTAAAATATAATTCAATGACGGAAGTGTTATGGAATTCAACAAAATTCGTTTTCTTTCCAATATATTTTCTTATCTAGAGAAATATAATAATGCATCTATTTAAATGTTTCTGACATAAAAATAAATTCACAACATCAAATCTATAAAAAAGAAGTTATATGTTGTACAAATATGTTGTTATATTGTCAACAAATATATAAATGTAGCTTGAAATCAATTCTAAGATCTTAGTGTTTTAATAAATGTAATTCATATCATGTTATTAAGAAAAATGAACACAGATCTTTATTTGTTAACAAATTGAATAAAATAAACAAATAAGTGTTTTTTTTTTTTAAAAAAAAAAAACATTAAAATTATTTTCATAGCTATTATTTATATATATATATCACCTTTTCATTTACTGACATTTTTTAAATATTTCTGTGATAAATATTTTTTGATTATTTGCATTAGAAAAATAAAATATGCTTGCTCTATTAACTTATAAAATTACGATGTCCATGCCTGTAAGTGTTTATATTTTTTACATACGTATTTTAATATAAAAGCGCACATAATATTAACTCTCGTTTTGAATATATAGAATAACATTTCTGACTTCTTACTACAACTTTTAATTTAATAGTTGGATGATAAATATTGCTTGTGAAGTCAGTTCTTATCAAAATATTAAATATTTATTTTAATAATGAGTTGTGTGAACTAATACTCGTTGTTAATTCATTTAGAAACATTTTTTTGGGAACTGCTGTTATTTTGATTACATTTCTTAATTTAACAGACATACAATTATTTTATCGTACTAATAAAATATTAAACATTTAAGTATAATTTTATAATTTTCAACAGTTGCGGATCCAAGTGAATTATATAGTAATTACTCACTTAAAATTATTTACAACAATTAAAATATGAAATAAGGACATTTTTTAATAATTTAAATATTTTATTATAAATATTAATCGATTTAAAAAAATCAAATAATTATTGTGAATTCACAAATACTAAAGAGTGAACAAAATATGTGTGCATTTTCATAAAATCTTTCCCCTAATGGTAATCTTTCACCGCTCTCTAATGGTTCTGTGCTTGATTTTCAAAATAATATTATGGATACAGGTGACGTCTTAAAATTTTAAATCAGAATCTCAACGTATCTTTTTTATAATCTATTCATTTCGAAAACAAGGTTTGTCTAGTAAATTGCGTGAAAATCATTGATACTCGTGAAAACATTTCTTAAAAGTATATTTTAAATTTTTATAGCTGTACTCTTTTTTTTTCTTTCACATCTATTTTCCATGTTATGATTTTCTTATCTATTTGATAACTTTTTTGACAAATTACATTTTTACATAGATTTTTTTGATTAATAGAAGAAAATAATTGAAATAAATGTTATTTATTAGAATGAAAACGAACTTCCTAGCAAAAGCACGCATGTTAATATCAATTGTTATGAAAAATCACATATATCCCAAAGGATACATGAAGTAAAGTTACCATATAGAAAGACATTTGCAGTTCTATTCTGTGGCTGATTTTCTTTAGTTTTTTTAAGGAGACAGAATATGTTTTGATAAAAAAATGTATAGTTGAACATTATTTTATTTTATTTAAAATAAAAAAATAAAATACTCGGAAATTTATTAATTTTTTCGAATACATTACTGTAAAAGAGTTTAATAAACTTAACCACCCAAATGTTTATTTATTTTAAAATTTTGGATATAATGACAAACTCTATTTATATCACAATATAGATACTTAATAAATACAGTTTGCTGATATAAATAATTTATCAGTAAAATATTAATAACCTATCTAACGGAGGGTAATAAGGAAAATTAAGTAATTACCCCCTAAGAATATCTATCAATGATTAAAATATAAAATTGAACCTTATTTTTTTAATAATTAAAACACTTTACAATCATAAAATATAGAATACATACACATACGAAATACATACACTTTAAAATTATAATTATAAAAAAAATCAAATGAATTTTAATTAAATATTGTGTACTCATAAAAAACTAAATAGTGGATAATTTTTTATATGTATTTCTTAACACTCTCATTACTCTCCCTCTAAACTCACAACTTGGATTCGTTCTTACCGTAATTTGGTGTAATAAGGGAAATATTTGAAATTCAGGGGTTAACGAATACTTTATCGAGTCACAGGACTTTAAAATATAACACAAAAATTATTGTAAATATTATTTTATCGCTGTACAACAAAGAGGTTTCATAATAATCAAATACTGATGCACAAGTTGTATTTTATAGTACCATTTGACTGGTTAAGTCTATAAATAATTTGTGTTACAAGAATGTTTTAGTTATCATTTCCATAATTATTTTGTTAATAATAACTAAATAAAAAATATAATTACAAATGAATAATTTATAAGTAGAATAGTTTTCAAGTATAATTGTACATAAAAATGTCATGTCAAATGTTATCAACACCCGCGGAAGTTTCAATTGAACAAATAAATCATCAACATAATGCAGAGGGTTACTAATTTTAATTTCGATCAAATTATATATTGTGATAAAAAATATTGTATCATTTTTCAGTTCTATATTATAGTTTTAATCATACTCATTAAATTCATTTTTAAAAATATTCATTTATTTCCGTGCAATTATATACAGTCGATCTTGGAAACGAGTATATCTTCATTGAAAATTCATACCTTCATAAGAGGTTCTTTTTACTATTATAACAATCGTATTTAGTCCTTTTTAAAACTTTAATTCTTTAATGAATTGCCAGTAAATCGCATTTTTAAGTACAGATAAAAGATGTAGGTCCTATTCATATTCTAATATAGAAGTTATCGAATATAAATCTAACTTGTTTGTATCCCAAAATAGCAACAATTGTTTAAGTGTTGGTATGAGTACAATCAAACAGTTTGAAATATTCTTATAAAAGATTTGGTAGACTTCATCCCAACGAACCAAACGGGACAAAGATTCACAGAGAATGTCTTCGTTTTAGATACTAAGATTTTTTTAATAAAGCATAGAATAATACATAATACTTAAGTACAATTTAACGATCATTAATATAACGAGAAACAATTATAAAAGGAAATATAATCAGTTCTGTTTGCTATACACGAGGTCGGCTATACACACACACACACACACACACACACACATATATATATATATATATATATATATATATATATATATATACACATACAGATGCATATATATATATATATATATATATATATATATATATATATATACATACAGATGCATATATATATATATATATACATGCATACATAGAGATATATTGATATAATATTAAGTATTATAAGATTCAAAGTAATAGAGAATATTTTATAAGTGATTGCGGATAAATTTATATAAAAAAATCATAAATATACATATATACATATATATATATATATATATATATATATATATATATATATATATATATATATATATATATATATATATATATATATATATATATATATATATATAGATAATATTTATATAGAGAGAGAGAGAAATGGGTAGATAGATAGATAAATCTCTATATCTATTTTTAATTAAAATCTGATCAATAATATATCGTAATACATGTCATTATGATCAAAAACATTTATATAATAATTTCTCTGCACGTACGAGAGACACATTTTTGTAAATTTAGTATGGAAATTTTTACTTACATTTCAAATTTCGATTTATGGATTAAAAATATAATGTTATGATAAAAAGTGATATATGAAAAATAAATCTGCTTTAAATAATAAGGGAATAGAACCATGTTTTTAATGAAAAATTAAGAAATTATTCCATTACATTCTTAGATACATCAGATTGTTTGAGATCAAATTTACTGATTTGAATATTAATTATATTAAATCGTTCTAAAGAAAGCATTGTACTTAACCGATAAACTATAGTTTACATTTTTTTTTTAATAAAAATCTGTATTTAAGTCTGTAACACCCATCTACCTAATTATTATGATAAAATTTTATTAAAAATCATTTTTATTTATTAATATTTGCGTTTCATATACTTAATTTATAGGTATATTAACTTTAATAGTTATAGGGAATTTTACAAAAAAAAAAAATAAATTAATATTTGGGTTGCAAAAGTACCTGATGTTTCCAATTTACACAAACACACACGCATATATATATATATATATATATATATATATATAAATATATATATATAAATATATATATATATATATATATATATATATATATATATATGAAAGTAAATCGAAATTTAAATATTTCTAATGCGAGTATATTTATTTTAACTTATACAATTTTTTAACATTATTCATACACAAGTGGTTGGCCTAGTAAGTAAAAGCGGATTTAGATTGATATCGAAAATACAAGAAATTTATGTAGCTTAAAATAAGTATACTTTTTTTACAATTCCCTTATTTTCGCCTTGCCCTCATATGTATAAATTGTTAACGTACATATTTCCCATAGTATTTACAGTCCGCATCCATCTTCAAAACTATTTGTACCATAAGATAATTTTTAAAAGAACTGTAATTTTTAACATGAATTCAATAAATGTTATTTGTTGTGAACTGATGACCTTTTTTATTGTTATCTTATTTTGCAGGTCACCTTTGTTTCTCTGTTACTTTGAATATTTATATTTTAATCGCCTACAACGATTTTATTCTTTTCAGATAGAACGCTGTTGTCATTGAAACTCATTATATCGACTGGAAAAGAAATCGACATTTAGCCTTTGTTTGCGTCGTTAGTGCTTTGAAAATGAATTTATATTATATGCTATTAATAAATATGTATTTTGAATATTTTTATTATATAATAAATGGGCATGCGTTGTTTTATTAAGTTAGTTATGTTTTGGGTCACGTATAACATACTTTAATATAATAAATTGTTACTCATATATATATATATATATATATATATATATATATATATATATATATATATATATGTATATATACATACATATGTGTATATATATATATATATATATATATATATATATATATATATACACATATGTATATATATATATATATATATATATATATATATACATATATATATAGAGAGAGAGAGATTAATCAATTTAAGATTACACATGAAAGTATGAAAAAAAAGCAAAATTAAAAAAATGGCGCGGCGGCCATTTGAACAATATAATCTTGCATATATAATGTAATAAATTGAAATAAAATACTAAATAAAAATTAACATGATTTCTTAATTTTTGCGTTTTTATAATACTTTCATGTGGAATCTTAAATTGATTAATCTCTCTCTCTCTCTCTCTCTATATATATATATATATATATATATATATATATATATATATATATATATATATATATATAATATAACACAATTTCTCTATATATATTACTGCTATTATTTTATAAATCATAATTTCTTCGAGTTACATCGAACATATTTAAAATTTTCAATCAAAATACAGCTACTTAACATATTAATTGGTTGTATGCCTACCTACACACACACACACGCGCGTATGTATATATATATATATGTATATATATATATATATATATATATATATATATATATATATATATATATACATATATATATATATATATATGTGTGTGTGTATATATATATATATATATGTATGTATGTATATATATATATATATATAGGCAGATAGGTAGGAAAATAAATAAACAATAAAAGGTGTTTAATATTAATTAAATCAAGTAATTTATGTAATAGTGAAATTAATGTGTTTAGGGAATTTTTGTATTAGAATGTTAGCTTCATGCTAAATGAGAAGGAGACGCTAATTAAACACAAATATTGTGGGCCGTTAAATTTGAAACGAATATAAGTTATTTTAAAGTAATTATTGAAAAGAAAGCATAGTAATAAATTAATGTTTAAGTGTATTAATGGTGAAAGTTAGTATAACAGTTAATTGTGTTTGGTTAATGTATATAATTACTTAAAAAACGAAGGTTTATTTTATAAACCAACATTTATTATATCAAATCAAATTCTAACTATATGTTCATGTTGTTTTTTCTCACATACAAGTTAAGTTATTGTTTAATATCTTATTTGAAAGGTAATGATAATTTTTTTTCAGACTATGGAACACTCAAAAATACCAAAATGTTCGTTTATACCTAAAGTACCTTTTAAAACCAATATAAATAATATGAATGCTGAAAACATAGAACCTAAAATAGCAAAAGGTACAAAAAATAAAGTTATATCTCGAACTAAACCGAATGAACAGATCAAACGAAATTTGGAATTGAAAAAAAATATTCTTTCTACTATCATAGAAAATAAACAACCGGCAACAAACGTGACTGTGACTTTGAAAAGAAATAAAAATTTACCAGCTTTAAATGAAGTACCAAAGCCGAAACAAACAAAGGTTTTACCTATGAAACCAGCACCTTATGATTTTAAAGCAAAATTTAATTTATTACAAGAAAAACATGTTAATTTGAAAGCAGAATTGTCAGAAGTCTCTGAAAAATATCAATGTTCTGATGAAAAAGTACAAGATTTATTATCTGAAAGAATTAAATTGCTAGAAGATAAAGAGAAATTGAAAATCACAATTGAAGAATCTAAAGCAAAAGATCAGACTATTGCTGATTTAACTCATAAATCAGTTGAGTGTGAGAAAAAAAAATGTGAATTAGAAAAAAAATTAAATGATTGTAAAGTGAAAATTGAACTATATGAAAATGAAAACATTATTCTTAAATCTGATCTTGAAATTAAAACTAAAGAATTGGATCTCTTGAAAGTCAAGGTTCAAAATTTGCAAGAAACATTAACTGACACAGAAAAGATTAAAAGTAATATGGAATCATTGCTTTTGAAGCAGGATTTAAACAGAAAACAAATGCTTAATGTGATACAAGATTTGAAAGGTATGTAGTTTCTTTAATGTAAATATCTTCAAACTAATTTAAATGTATTTGAACCAATTTAAATGTTTATTTTCTCTATATTAGGAAATATTAGAGTATTCTGTCGAATTCGACCTCCGACTGAAGATGAAAAAGAAAAATTACTTTGCCCAATAAAATGTAAAGACGAAAACACTGTAGAATTAAATAAGGATACTAAAGAAGTTTTAAGTAGTAAAGTACGACATATCAAACAAGAATTTATATTTGACCGTGTTTTTACTCAAGAAGCAAGTCAAGAAGAAGTCTTTTTAGATTTGAAACAACTTGTTGAATCAGCCCTGGATGGTTACAACATCTGTGTTTTCGCTTATGGTCAGACAGGATCAGGAAAAACTTATACAATGCAAGGAGGGCAAACAAGTGTGACACTTGGCATGATACCAAGAACAGCACAATCGATGTTTGAACTGATCGAAATGAGAAAACAGTTCGGCTGGGAATATAAGGTAGAAGCATCGTTTCTAGAAATTTATAACGAACACATCTACGATTTATTATTAGATCATAAAAACCAAAAAGATCATGAAATACGTATGGTTGATTCAAAATCAACGAACGTTTACGTTACCAATCTAACAGTAGAAAGTATAACGTGTGCTAAAGATTTATTAAATCTCTTAAAAGTAGCTCATCAAAATCGCTCTGTAGCTGCAACTGAACTAAATGAATTTTCATCGAGATCACATTCTGTTACAAAAATTACACTATGTGCTGTTAATAATAAAACGAAAGAGAGCTATTCAGGAACTTTAAATTTAATAGATCTAGCAGGATCTGAAAGAGTTCGAAATTCAGAAGCAACTCGATTAACAGAAACAAAGAACATTAATAAATCATTGGCAAATTTGGGAAATGTTATTCTTGCTTTGCTTCAAAACCAAGAACATGTACCATTTCGGAATTCAAAATTAACTTATTTATTAATGCCTGCATTACGAGGAAATTCCAAAACCTTAATGATAGTAAATATAGCTCCGCTAGAAGAAAATTACAATGAATCAGTAAATTCTTTACGATTTGCTTCCAAAGTAAACCAGTGCAAAATTGGACCCACACGAAAAAATAAACTGATACAATAATATAGTTTTACATCTCTTTTTACTCAATTAACAATTGTTTTTAATATTTGTTATTTTCTCATTGTAATAATGTAAGTATAACATAGATTATATGATGGAATTAAATGTGTACAAGGTTGTGTATGTGAATATGTGTAAACATACACACTTTAACATTATGCACAATAGCAGTTGCAGAAATTATTTCAAGTGGCTCTATTGTGTTATTTAATATTTATAGTCTATTTTTAATTTTCCTAGTTTTTCAAGATGCATTTGAGATAATTTAATTATGAATACTTGGAAAAAATTTAATAACTGTTCTCAACTTATGTGTGTATGAATATATATTAAAAGTAAATATTTTAACAAAAATAACACAATTATTAGATTAATTGCGAAAGTTGAATTTAGAATATCTTTTCATTTAATCATAAAACTGAATTATCAAATTAGAATAGTTTATTATTGGAAGCAAATATAAATATATGAAGTATATATAGTCAAAAGTTAATGTTAAAATTTTGTGCAATAATCAAAACTGCAAATTTATGATTCTTGTATCAAAAACCACAATTTGTAATTTTAAAAATACAAATGTCTGTCAATACTATAAAACATGTATTAGTATGAATTTTTATATAATCATTGAGAAGTGATACTGATTGGGCAAACCAGTGTAAATATTTTTGTTTTTTTTTTATCATAAATGAAAACTTTAAATATATACATACATATATGTATATATATATATATATATACATGTATATTTCCAAAATATAAAGGAATAATTTTATGAACAAATATTTTTATATCGCCTTAGTGTGCTTTTTAATATTGACAGTATTTAAAATGAAATAGTAATGTATATTACCAGTCTTTCTTTTCTGTAAATAAATTAAGCATATGTCACGAAATAATAATTAATCTTTTTCTTTCAGAAAATTGCACTTTTTTAAAAAAAAGTTCCAACTTCGATATTATGAAATTAATAATTTTTGCTCTATAAAAATTTGACAAGTTTAAAAGAACTAATTCATTAATTGAAAATAGAATAAACTTTTGAGACCTTTTGTAAACAATAATTCTGTGATAAATTATATTAAAGACTACTATGTTATACCCCAATGAATACTTTTTTTAACTTTGATGTTCATTATATGGTATACATGGTCAAATATAATACACTCGTCAACAACTGAAACTAAAAATGGATTTCAAAAAAAAGGTTGTGATTCAGAAATTCAAATTTTAAATATTATTTCTAAAGATAAGAAATATATTTTAACACAATACAAATTGTAGACAGAAGAATGCTAAATTTGCTTCAAAATGTAAGTACTGTTTCATTCAGAAATAATTTTATGCTTCTAAATGTGCGTACGTAAAAAAACTTTACATATTTTATTGAATATATATATTTTTAAAATCTGTGAATCATTCTTATACTTTTCTAAATCAATTAGTAGTAATATAAAATATAGTGAAATACAAAACATTCACACATAGTATTAAATATTTCTCATAGTTTAAAATATGTTTATTGATAGATGAACAAATACTTTTGCAATGTTCTAAAACATTTTAAATCATATAGCATAATTAATATAATAAAATCTATCAAATCACACTTAACATTTAAACATACATTTCTGTACATTTTATTCAGATAAACTTCTGTAAATTATTAAGTATCGAATTCACGTTAAATCAACTGTAAAATTTAAAGCTCACAACATTAAATACAACTGACATCTAAAATGTAAATACATCATAACAAGTAATACTATTGATAAAAAAATGATATTAATAAGTAACTTATCAGTATTTTGTGAATTTGTAAATGGTTTACAGTCATTATGACAAATTATTTTTAAAATTGTGATTTTCTAATTGCTTATTTTTGTCTTTTAATAAGTTAATTTAAATATGATAAAAGTATATTCACATTTATAAATATCCATTCAAGTGAACAGAAATAAAATGTTTTCCCAGTAACATTCTTTGTGTATATTAATAAAATGGATGGTTCTATGAATGTACAAATATTAGTAATTTTTGTGAATATAAATAGTTTTTACCAAAATGGATATTATATTTGTAAATGAATATATTAGCTACCAATACTAAGTAAATTTTAAAATATCTAGAGATTAAGCATTTTTCTGACAACTACATAGACAAATGAAATTTTAATATTTTATATTTCAACAAAGTAAACTCCATATAAAAAATAAACATTTTTATATATAACTGGTGTATATAAAACAAAAGGAAACAAAATAGCAATATATTAATAAAAAAAAAATGTCAAAAATACAAAATATTAATCACAATTCATTTATTCTGTTGTGTTGGTATTTTGACTAGATTCAGCACTCTTATCCCATGTGTTTGCTACATGTTTCCAATATTTTTCACGAATTGTGTCATGTTCATCTGCTAATTCTTTACAAAGTTGTTTAGCTAGACTTGGAGAAAACCATGAATCACCTATACTATCTGAAGACTGTTCCTCACACATATCAATAATCAAGGCTAAAAGGAATGGTGATCGATTTCCAGATTTATATAAATCTTCACAAAAACGGGCCACAACTGAATTTTTGCTAAACCCGTTTGTTTCATGTAGCAATAAGCTAAAATACATAAAATAAATCTATCGTTACACCGCATTAATGGACAATAGAATAAATATAAATTTGACAAACATAATTTCACCCTTTAAAAAAGTAATATCAATCCAATTAACTTTAAAATGTTTACTACTTTTTTTTAAAAAAAAAAAACTAAATTTAACACAACATACTGAAATTTATGGATAGAATTAATATTTAAAGATTTTTATACATTTACCCTCGCAAATAATTCCATGCACTTTCATTATCATTTGCCAATTCGATTTTACTAAAAGTATATTCAATTTCTCTTTGAATTACATTCTCAGTGAAGCCAGTTGTATTATTTATTACAAAATAACGTTGATTCCATGCTGAATTATTTCTTAAATCTTCTTCCAGTAATTCATTTACATAATCCAATTCTTTATCAAAGAGACTGAAATGATAATTAATAATATTTTAATCACAAACATGAAAAAAAAACTTACTTGAATGTTTTAATAGCCCATTGTCGATGTTGCCAGGCATGATAATTTTTTGGTTCTTGTTGTAACACCATTGCAGTCAATGACAATTCATTTGATGCATCTTGCAACCATTCAACAATGACTCTCCGGTGGTGCCAAACTTGATAATTTTTCGGGTTTTCATCAATTACTTGTTGTACCATACATAATTCTTCATGTAGGTCAGATTTTAGTTCTTTCAGTATATCTCGTCTGAAAGTACTCTTGAATAAAATTGTTTCCAAGATTATAGATTATAATGGATAAATATATAGATCTATTATTGCAGTAGTTACAAATTAAATGAATGTGAGTATATATATACATACACACAAATTATAGGAAAACTATAATTATACATATATTACCTATATTGCCATACTGTATAATTAGCAGGATTCAGTTGCAAAGCATCTTTGGTTAAGGCTAGAGCTCTTTCTGATTTTTCAGAAGACTTTAAAACGGCACGAAAATAGTCATACACATCTTTAACTGAAATTGATAGTAATAAATAGTGCAAATAAATTAACAATTAAAAATACAACACTTTCTATATTGACAAATTAAATAAATTAATATATTATTTTTTTAATTATGCTAAATTTCGCAATATACTAGTTTGACGGTATATAAAAAAATACTAAAGGCAAGCTAACGTATAATTGTTAGTTAAAATTAATTGTAAATTTTAATAAAGAAGCATACTAATAGTGCAACAACTTTATACTAAAATAAGTATATTTGATCACATTACATTTATCCGAATATGAGATTGACACAACTGGATTTTCTTCGTCATCCTGAGGAACTGGTACAACATCATGCCATTCTGACCTGTTTCGATAGAAAACCCAGTCATCATCAGAATATTCATTCACATCATTACCATCCGCCATTTTCACGCTGTGTTTGACTTTATCGAACAGTGTTGAAAATGGAACTAGTTATTTCAAAATGAAAATAAACTACAATATTTGGTTCGTTGAAAATTGTTCTCGTTATGAAAAATTTTCAAATGCAAGAAAGTTTTAAATGCAGAATGAAACAAAAGCTTTCAAATGTGAATATTGGTACATTTTTTTAAATTGATTGTTTAACTTATATTGGAACCCAAATAAACTACAGACCTGTCAAAAACGTAAGCATACATTTTCATTTATGTGAATAATTCAGAAATATTGAAGTATATAGATATACTTCTTTTTTTAAATGAAACCACAAGTAACAAATTTACGTTTAGATATCATACAGAGAAAATTGCTATAGGTCCACTGTTGGTGTTTTGACTATGAAGAATTACTTCCACAAGCAAAGGAAGAAAATGGCCAATACCTGTGTAGAACTAAGGGAATGCTTGGAATTAAAGACGTACTCTTTTGGATAAAATGATTAAATTGATATCTTAGGAAGCGATAAGTTGCATCAAACCAGAATTTTATACAATCTTCCATCGTGATTAAGGGGTGTTTATGGAAATGAATATCAAGTTCTTCTGTTCAAAAAAAAAGTATTGAAACATACGGTGGCACTTCTTGTGATACCTACAAAATTGAAAGAGCTTGAAAAAAGAATCAGTTACTTATACAAATTTCTAAACGGGAAAACGAAAACTGGAATGACAAAATATTAAGTTTATATCTATGAAGGTATTGTATATTTAAATTTTTTTAATTTTCATTATCATGATGATTTATTCCTTTTTAAGTAAATGATCTATGTTTAATATTGAAATATATTCTTATTCTTAAAAAAATCAGTTATTTTTATAAAATCATGCTTAATTGTATAAAATGTAAATGAAATGATCTTAAATCAATATTGTTATGTGCATGTACAAAATCAGTAAGAATATTATTAATTAGAGGAATATATATATATACACACACATATATGTATATATATATATATATATACACACATATATGTATATATATATATATAAACATGTATATATGTATATAGTACACATAAGTAATATACATAAATTAGTAAATGTATTTATAAAGTACAAATAAAGTAATCAGAATTATTTTATTTCAGAAAACACTGTAATCCCCTCCAACATACATTTTACTACACATACAGAAGTGCATACATGCAAATTGTTTTATCTAGAAGTCTATGTTAGTGCGTGGTAGTCACAGTCGTGTATACCAGTCTGGGAACGAATAGCAATTGCAATGACAAAAACCCTATCGCTGTTGACCGATCTTTTTAATTACGATTTCCGTCACTACCCGACTTCACCCGTAGAAGGATACAATTCTACCTAACCAAACCTTACTTGTCACCGCTCTCGTATTAATAGCATTTTCTATTAATCGAATTTTCATAGAAGTTGAGTATTAAAAGATAATAAAATGTCATAGAGTATTAAAAAATGATAAATGTCATGCACTTACACATATTTAACAATTTTGTTTTTATTAATACATATTTAAAATTCACTTTATACTGTGAAAAATAAGGGAAGAAGTGTATCCCTTTATGTGTGGCATCGTGTTGATGGAAATTATTAAAAAGTTCAACCAACAAGTGATACCGTTTTCAAACCGTTGTTGCCAGACCTGTATGTAAGAACGTGGTGCTAATATTTGTGAAATATTATAAGGTAGGTTGTTCTTTTATACTATTACTGTAAAAAAGTACTAAATGTTATATTATCATCACCGTCAGCCTCTGTCAATCCACAGCTAGATAAAGGCACAGGCGATGATTGACATATTTTGACGATGTCACAGATAAATATCACAGGTGATGATAGACATATATTTTAACAAGGCCGAAAAATCACTTATTCTTTGAATTATTTTTAGACATTGTCTAAAAATCACAGACGATGATAGGCATATACTTTGACAAGGTAGAAAAATCATTTCTGTTTGACAATGATTTTTAGACATTGTTTAAAAATCACAGACAGTGATCGACATATATTTTGATGAGACTAAAAAATCACTTGTCTGACGACGATTTTTAGAAATTGTCTAAAAATCACAGGCGACCATAGAAATATTTAAACGAGGCCGAAAAATCACTTGTGTTTGATGACGACTTTTAGGCATTGTCTAAAAATCACAGCCAATGATAGGTACATATTTTGACGAGATCGAAAAATCACTTACGTTTGAATATCAAAAAAATACGAAAAACCGCTGAAAAACGTGTTTTTATTACTGAAAATACCCAAATTATTTAAAATCTAGTACTTAATTTATACTTGGCCTTTTTTTTAGCATCTATCATATGCAATTTGTTTTTTTTTTTGCAGTTTCACCATATAGAGTATATACTTATCTTCCTATAAATACAATGTATAGATTTTGTTACATTTTGTCCAATTTTAGGCCAAAAAACAAATTTTGCAGTTTTTTGGGCTTTTTTACCATGTATTTTACGCGAATCGTATTTTTTGCCATACTAGCATATAGAGCATATTAATACGCATCATCCAATAAGTATAATGTATGGGTTTTTTTATATTTTCTCTAATTTAAGATCAAAAAACTAAGAAATTTCATAGGTTTTTGGCTTTTGTTACCACGTATTATATGAGAATCGTATTTTTTTGCTACACCAACATGTAGACGTCATAAATACGCATCAGGATGTGTCTTAAAATTATCTAACACGTGGTGTGCAATTCGATTAAATTAATTTCCTAAAGGATTATTTTTGACCAAAAAACCTATTTTTCAACCAGTTTTTCGGCCATAAGTAGTCGAAACTCATTGCGAAATGGCTCATATCGCATATCGTTAGATGCGCCTTAAAATTACCTATCTCGTGGTGTGCAATTCGATTCGATTATCTTCCAAAAAAGTCTAATTTTTCCCGAAAAACCTATTTTTCAACCAGTTTTTCGGCCATAAGTAGTCGAATTTAAGTGCGAAATGACTCATATCGCATATCGTTAGATGCGCCTTAAAATTACCTATCTCGTGATGTGCAATTCGATCCGATTTTCTTCCAAAAAAGCGTAATTTTGCCCGAAAAACCTATTTTTCAACCAGTTTTCGGCCATAAGTAGTCGAAATTAATTGCGAAATGGCTCATATCGCATATCGTTAGATGCGCCTTAAAATTACCTATCTCGTGGTGTGCAATTCGATTCGATTATCTTCCAAAAAAGCGTAATTTTGCCCGAAAAACCTATTTTTTAACCAGTTTTTCGGCCATAAGTAGTCGAATTTAAGTGCGAAATGGCTCATGTCGCATATCGTTAGATGCGTCTTAAAATTACCTATCTCGTGGTGTGCAATTCGATTCGATTATCTTCCAAAAAAGCTTAATTTTGCCCGAAAAACCTATTTTTCAACCAGTTTTTCGGCCATAAGTAGTCGAAATTAATTGCGAAATGGCTCATATCGCATATCGTTAGATGCGTCTTAAAATTACCTATCTCGTGGTGTGCAACTCTTTTCGATTATCTTCCAAAAAAGCGTAATTTTGCCCGAAAAACCTATTTTTTAACCAGTTTTTCGGCCATAAGTAGTCGAAACTCATTGCGAAATGGCTCATATCGCATATCGTTAGATGCGCCTTAAAATTACCTATCTCGTGATGTGCAATTCGATCCGATTTTCTTCCAAAAAAGCGTAATTTTGCCCGAAAAACCTATTTTTCAACCAGTTTTCGGCCATAAGTAGTCGAAATTAATTGCGAAATGGCTCATATCGCATATCGTTAGATGCGTCTTAAAATTACCTATCTCGTGGTGTGCAATTCGATTCGATTATCTTCCAAAAAAGCGTAATTTTGCCCGAAAAACCTATTTTTCAACCAGTTTTTCGGCCATAACTAGTCGAATTTAAGTGCGAAATGGCTCATATCGCATATCGTTAGATGCGTCTTAAAATTACCTATCTCGTGGTGTGCAATTCGATCCGATTATCTTCCAAAAAAGCGTAATTTTGCCCGAAAAACCTATTTTTCAACCAGTTTTTCGGCCATAACTAGTCGAATTTAAGTGCGAAATGGCTCATATCGCATATCGTTAGATGCGTCTTAAAATTACCTATCTCGTGGTGTGCAATTCGATCCGATTATCTTCCAAAAAAGCGTAATTTTGCCCGAAAAACCTATTTTTCAACCAGTTTTTCGGCCATAACTAGTCGAATTTAAGTGCGAAATGGCTCATATCGCATATCGTTAGATGCGTCTTAAAATTACCTATCTCGTGGTGTGCAATTCGATCCGATTATCTTCCAAAAAAGCGTAATTTTGCCCGAAAAACCTATTTTTCAACCAGTTTTTCGGCCATAACTAGTCGAATTTAAGTGCGAAATGGCTCATATCGCATATCGTTAGATGCGTCTTAAAATTACCTATCTCGTGGTGTGCAATTCGATCCGATTATCTTCCAAAAAAGCGTAATTTTGCCCGAAAAACCTATTTTTCAACCAGTTTTTCGGCCATAACTAGTCGAATTTAAGTGCGAAATGGCTCATGTCGCATATCGTTAGATGCGTCTTAAAATTACCTATCTCGTGGTGTGCAATTCGATCCGATTATCTTCCAAAAAAGCGTAATTTTGCCCGAAAAACCTATTTTTCAACCAGTTTTTCGGCCATAACTAGTCGAATTTAAGTGCGAAATGGCTCATATCGCATATCGTTAGATGCGTCTTAAAATTACCTATCTCGTGGTGTGCAATTCGATCCGATTATCTTCCAAAAAAGCGTAATTTTGCCCGAAAAACCTATTTTTCAACCAGTTTTTCGGCCATAACTAGTCGAATTTAAGTGCGAAATGGCTCATATCGCATATCGTTAGATGCGTCTTAAAATTACCTATCTCGTGGTGTGCAATTCGATCCGATTATCTTCCAAAAAAGCGTAATTTTGCCCGAAAAACCTATTTTTCAACCAGTTTTTCGGCCATAACTAGTCGAATTTAAGTGCGAAATGGCTCATATCGCATATCGTTAGATGCGTCTTAAAATTACCTATCTCGTGGTGTGCAATTCGATCCGATTATCTTCCAAAAAAGCGTAATTTTGCCCGAAAAACCTATTTTTCAACCAGTTTTTCGGCCATAACTAGTCGAATTTAAGTGCGAAATGGCTCATATCGCATATCGTTAGATGCGTCTTAAAATTACCTATCTCGTGGTGTGCAATTCGATCCGATTATCTTCCAAAAAAGCGTAATTTTGCCCGAAAAACCTATTTTTCAACCAGTTTTTCGGCCATAACTAGTCGAATTTAAGTGCGAAATGGCTCATATCGCATATCGTTAGATGCGTCTTAAAATTACCTATCTCGTGGTGTGCAATTCGATCCGATTATCTTCCAAAAAAGCGTAATTTTGCCCGAAAAACCTATTTTTCAACCAGTTTTTCGGCCATAACTAGTCGAATTTAAGTGCGAAATGGCTCATATCGCATATCGTTAGATGCGTCTTAAAATTACCTATCTCGTGGTGTGCAATTCGATCCGATTATCTTCCAAAAAAGCGTAATTTTGCCCGAAAAACCTATTTTTCAACCAGTTTTTCGGCCATAACTAGTCGAATTTAAGTGCGAAATGGCTCATATCGCATATCGTTAGATGCGTCTTAAAATTACCTATCTCGTGGTGTGCAATTCGATCCGATTATCTTCCAAAAAAGCGTAATTTTGCCCGAAAAACCTATTTTTCAACCAGTTTTTCGGCCATAACTAGTCGAATTTAAGTGCGAAATGGCTCATATCGCATATCGTTAGATGCGTCTTAAAATTACCTATCTCGTGGTGTGCAATTCGATCCGATTATCTTCCAAAAAAGCGTAATTTTGCCCGAAAAACCTATTTTTCAACCAGTTTTTCGGCCATAACTAGTCGAATTTAAGTGCGAAATGGCTCATATCGCATATCGTTAGATGCGTCTTAAAATTACCTATCTCGTGGTGTGCAATTCGATCCGATTATCTTCCAAAAAAGCGTAATTTTGCCCGAAAAACCTATTTTTCAACCAGTTTTTCGGCCATAACTAGTCGAATTTAAGTGCGAAATGGCTCATATCGCATATCGTTAGATGCGTCTTAAAATTACCTATCTCGTGGTGTGCAATTCGATCCGATTATCTTCCAAAAAAGCGTAATTTTGCCCGAAAAACCTATTTTTCAACCAGTTTTTCGGCCATAACTAGTCGAATTTAAGTGCGAAATGGCTCATATCGCATATCGTTAGATGCGTCTTAAAATTACCTATCTCGTGGTGTGCAATTCGATCCGATTATCTTCCAAAAAAGCGTAATTTTGCCCGAAAAACCTATTTTTCAACCAGTTTTTCGGCCATAACTAGTCGAATTTAAGTGCGAAATGGCTCATATCGCATATCGTTAGATGCGTCTTAAAATTACCTATCTCGTGGTGTGCAATTCGATCCGATTATCTTCCAAAAAAGCGTAATTTTGCCCGAAAAACCTATTTTTCAACCAGTTTTTCGGCCATAACTAGTCGAATTTAAGTGCGAAATGGCTCATATCGCATATCGTTAGATGCGTCTTAAAATTACCTATCTCGTGGTGTGCAATTCGATCCGATTATCTTCCAAAAAAGCGTAATTTTGCCCGAAAAACCTATTTTTCAACCAGTTTTTCGGCCATAACTAGTCGAATTTAAGTGCGAAATGGCTCATATCGCATATCGTTAGATGCGTCTTAAAATTACCTATCTCGTGGTGTGCAATTCGATCCGATTATCTTCCAAAAAAGCGTAATTTTGCCCGAAAAACCTATTTTTCAACCAGTTTTTCGGCCATAACTAGTCGAATTTAAGTGCGAAATGGCTCATATCGCATATCGTTAGATGCGTCTTAAAATTACCTATCTCGTGGTGTGCAATTCGATCCGATTATCTTCCAAAAAAGCGTAATTTTGCCCGAAAAACCTATTTTTCAACCAGTTTTTCGGCCATAACTAGTCGAATTTAAGTGCGAAATGGCTCATGTCGCATATCGTTAGATGCGTCTTAAAATTACCTATCTCGTGGTGTGCAATTCGATCCGATTATCTTCCAAAAAAGCGTAATTTTGCCCGAAAAACCTATTTTTCAACCAGTTTTTCGGCCATAACTAGTCGAATTTAAGTGCGAAATGGCTCATATCGCATATCGTTAGATGCGTCTTAAAATTACCTATCTCGTGGTGTGCAATTCGATCCGATTATCTTCCAAAAAAGCGTAATTTTGCCCGAAAAACCTATTTTTCAACCAGTTTTTCGGCCATAACTAGTCGAATTTAAGTGCGAAATGGCTCATATCGCATATCGTTAGATGCGTCTTAAAATTACCTATCTCGTGGTGTGCAATTCGATCCGATTATCTTCCAAAAAAGCGTAATTTTGCCCGAAAAACCTATTTTTCAACCAGTTTTTCGGCCATAACTAGTCGAATTTAAGTGCGAAATGGCTCATATCGCATATCGTTAGATGCGTCTTAAAATTACCTATCTCGTGGTGTGCAATTCGATCCGATTATCTTCCAAAAAAGCGTAATTTTGCCCGAAAAACCTATTTTTCAACCAGTTTTTCGGCCATAACTAGTCGAATTTAAGTGCGAAATGGCTCATATCGCATATCGTTAGATGCGTCTTAAAATTACCTATCTCGTGGTGTGCAATTCGATCCGATTATCTTCCAAAAAAGCGTAATTTTGCCCGAAAAACCTATTTTTCAACCAGTTTTTCGGCCATAACTAGTCGAATTTAAGTGCGAAATGGCTCATATCGCATATCGTTAGATGCGTCTTAAAATTACCTATCTCGTGGTGTGCAATTCGATCCGATTATCTTCCAAAAAAGCGTAATTTTGCCCGAAAAACCTATTTTTCAACCAGTTTTTCGGCCATAACTAGTCGAATTTAAGTGCGAAATGGCTCATATCGCATATCGTTAGATGCGTCTTAAAATTACCTATCTCGTGGTGTGCAATTCGATCCGATTATCTTCCAAAAAAGCGTAATTTTGCCCGAAAAACCTATTTTTCAACCAGTTTTTCGGCCATAACTAGTCGAATTTAAGTGCGAAATGGCTCATATCGCATATCGTTAGATGCGTCTTAAAATTACCTATCTCGTGGTGTGCAATTCGATCCGATTATCTTCCAAAAAAGCGTAATTTTGCCCGAAAAACCTATTTTTCAACCAGTTTTTCGGCCATAACTAGTCGAATTTAAGTGCGAAATGGCTCATATCGCATATCGTTAGATGCGTCTTAAAATTACCTATCTCGTGGTGTGCAATTCGATCCGATTATCTTCCAAAAAAGCGTAATTTTGCCCGAAAAACCTATTTTTCAACCAGTTTTTCGGCCATAACTAGTCGAATTTAAGTGCGAAATGGCTCATATCGCATATCGTTAGATGCGTCTTAAAATTACCTATCTCGTGGTGTGCAATTCGATCCGATTATCTTCCAAAAAAGCGTAATTTTGCCCGAAAAACCTATTTTTCAACCAGTTTTTCGGCCATAACTAGTCGAATTTAAGTGCGAAATGGCTCATATCGCATATCGTTAGATGCGTCTTAAAATTACCTATCTCGTGGTGTGCAATTCGATCCGATTATCTTCCAAAAAAGCGTAATTTTGCCCGAAAAACCTATTTTTCAACCAGTTTTTCGGCCATAACTAGTCGAATTTAAGTGCGAAATGGCTCATATCGCATATCGTTAGATGCGTCTTAAAATTACCTATCTCGTGGTGTGCAATTCGATCCGATTATCTTCCAAAAAAGCGTAATTTTGCCCGAAAAACCTATTTTTCAACCAGTTTTTCGGCCATAACTAGTCGAATTTAAGTGCGAAATGGCTCATATCGCATATCGTTAGATGCGTCTTAAAATTACCTATCTCGTGGTGTGCAATTCGATCCGATTATCTTCCAAAAAAGCGTAATTTTGCCCGAAAAACCTATTTTTCAACCAGTTTTTCGGCCATAACTAGTCGAATTTAAGTGCGAAATGGCTCATATCGCATATCGTTAGATGCGTCTTAAAATTACCTATCTCGTGGTGTGCAATTCGATCCGATTATCTTCCAAAAAAGCGTAATTTTGCCCGAAAAACCTATTTTTCAACCAGTTTTTCGGCCATAACTAGTCGAATTTAAGTGCGAAATGGCTCATATCGCATATCGTTAGATGCGTCTTAAAATTACCTATCTCGTGGTGTGCAATTCGATCCGATTATCTTCCAAAAAAGCGTAATTTTGCCCGAAAAACCTATTTTTCAACCAGTTTTTCGGCCATAACTAGTCGAATTTAAGTGCGAAATGGCTCATATCGCATATCGTTAGATGCGTCTTAAAATTACCTATCTCGTGGTGTGCAATTCGATCCGATTATCTTCCAAAAAAGCGTAATTTTGCCCGAAAAACCTATTTTTCAACCAGTTTTTCGGCCATAACTAGTCGAATTTAAGTGCGAAATGGCTCATATCGCATATCGTTAGATGCGTCTTAAAATTACCTATCTCGTGGTGTGCAATTCGATCCGATTATCTTCCAAAAAAGCGTAATTTTGCCCGAAAAACCTATTTTTCAACCAGTTTTTCGGCCATAACTAGTCGAATTTAAGTGCGAAATGGCTCATATCGCATATCGTTAGATGCGTCTTAAAATTACCTATCTCGTGGTGTGCAATTCGATCCGATTATCTTCCAAAAAAGCGTAATTTTGCCCGAAAAACCTATTTTTCAACCAGTTTTTCGGCCATAACTAGTCGAATTTAAGTGCGAAATGGCTCATATCGCATATCGTTAGATGCGTCTTAAAATTACCTATCTCGTGGTGTGCAATTCGATCCGATTATCTTCCAAAAAAGCGTAATTTTGCCCGAAAAACCTATTTTTCAACCAGTTTTTCGGCCATAACTAGTCGAATTTAAGTGCGAAATGGCTCATATCGCATATCGTTAGATGCGTCTTAAAATTACCTATCTCGTGGTGTGCAATTCGATCCGATTATCTTCCAAAAAAGCGTAATTTTGCCCGAAAAACCTATTTTTCAACCAGTTTTTCGGCCATAACTAGTCGAATTTAAGTGCGAAATGGCTCATATCGCATATCGTTAGATGCGTCTTAAAATTACCTATCTCGTGGTGTGCAATTCGATCCGATTATCTTCCAAAAAAGCGTAATTTTGCCCGAAAAACCTATTTTTCAACCAGTTTTTCGGCCATAACTAGTCGAATTTAAGTGCGAAATGGCTCATATCGCATATCGTTAGATGCGTCTTAAAATTACCTATCTCGTGGTGTGCAATTCGATCCGATTATCTTCCAAAAAAGCGTAATTTTGCCCGAAAAACCTATTTTTCAACCAGTTTTTCGGCCATAACTAGTCGAATTTAAGTGCGAAATGGCTCATATCGCATATCGTTAGATGCGTCTTAAAATTACCTATCTCGTGGTGTGCAATTCGATCCGATTATCTTCCAAAAAAGCGTAATTTTGCCCGAAAAACCTATTTTTCAACCAGTTTTTCGGCCATAACTAGTCGAATTTAAGTGCGAAATGGCTCATATCGCATATCGTTAGATGCGTCTTAAAATTACCTATCTCGTGGTGTGCAATTCGATCCGATTATCTTCCAAAAAAGCGTAATTTTGCCCGAAAAACCTATTTTTCAACCAGTTTTTCGGCCATAACTAGTCGAATTTAAGTGCGAAATGGCTCATATCGCATATCGTTAGATGCGTCTTAAAATTACCTATCTCGTGGTGTGCAATTCGATCCGATTATCTTCCAAAAAAGCGTAATTTTGCCCGAAAAACCTATTTTTCAACCAGTTTTTCGGCCATAACTAGTCGAATTTAAGTGCGAAATGGCTCATATCGCATATCGTTAGATGCGTCTTAAAATTACCTATCTCGTGGTGTGCAATTCGATCCGATTATCTTCCAAAAAAGCGTAATTTTGCCCGAAAAACCTATTTTTCAACCAGTTTTTCGGCCATAACTAGTCGAATTTAAGTGCGAAATGGCTCATATCGCATATCGTTAGATGCGTCTTAAAATTACCTATCTCGTGGTGTGCAATTCGATCCGATTATCTTCCAAAAAAGCGTAATTTTGCCCGAAAAACCTATTTTTCAACCAGTTTTTCGGCCATAACTAGTCGAATTTAAGTGCGAAATGGCTCATATCGCATATCGTTAGATGCGTCTTAAAATTACCTATCTCGTGGTGTGCAATTCGATCCGATTATCTTCCAAAAAAGCGTAATTTTGCCCGAAAAACCTATTTTTCAACCAGTTTTTCGGCCATAACTAGTCGAATTTAAGTGCGAAATGGCTCATATCGCATATCGTTAGATGCGTCTTAAAATTACCTATCTCGTGGTGTGCAATTCGATCCGATTATCTTCCAAAAAAGCGTAATTTTGCCCGAAAAACCTATTTTTCAACCAGCTTTTCGGCCATAACTAGTCGAATTTAAGTGCGAAATGGCTCATATCGCATATCGTTAGATGCGTCTTAAAATTACCTATCTCGTGGTGTGCAATTCGATCCGATTATCTTCCAAAAAAGCGTAATTTTGCCCGAAAAACCTATTTTTCAACCAGTTTTTCGGCCATAACTAGTCGAATTTAAGTGCGAAATGGCTCATATCGCATATCGTTAGATGCGTCTTAAAATTACCTATCTCGTGGTGTGCAATTCGATCCGATTATCTTCCAAAAAAGCGTAATTTTGCCCGAAAAACCTATTTTTCAACCAGTTTTTCGGCCATAAGTAGTCGAAATTAAGTGCGAAATGGCTCATGTCGCATATCGTTAGATGCGTCTTAAAATTACCTATCTCGTGGTGTGCAATTCGATCCGATTATCTTCCAAAAAAGCGTAATTTTGCCCGAAAAACCTATTTTTCAACCAGTTTTTCGGCCATAACTAGTCGAATTTAAGTGCGAAATGGCTCATATCGCATATCGTTAGATGCGTCTTAAAATTACCTATCTCGTGGTGTGCAATTCGATCCGATTATCTTCCAAAAAAGCGTAATTTTGCCCGAAAAACCTATTTTTCAACCAGTTTTTCGGCCATAACTAGTCGAATTTAAGTGCGAAATGGCTCATGTCGCATATCGTTAGATGCGTCTTAAAATTACCTATCTCGTGGTGTGCAATTCGATCCGATTATCTTCCAAAAAAGCGTAATTTTGCCCGAAAAACCTATTTTTCAACACGTCCATCAACACGAGTCGTTTTTAGACAATGTCCAAAAATCGTCCATCATCACGAGTCATTTTTAGACAATGTCCAAAAATCGTCCATCAACACGAGTCATTTTTAGACAATGTCCAAAAATCGTCCATCAACACAAGTCATTTTTAGACAATGTCCAAAAATCGTATATCAACACGAGTCACTTTTAGACAATGTCCAAAAATCGTCTATCAACACGAGTCATTTTTAGACAATGTCCAAAAATCGTCCATCAACACGAGTCATTTTTAGACAATGTCCAAAAATCGTCCATCAACACGAGTCATTTTTAGACAATGTCCAAAAATCGTCCATCAACACGAGTCGTTTTTAGACAATGTCCAAAAATCGTCCATCAACTCGAGTCATTTTTAGACAATGTCCCAAAATCGTCCGTCAACACGAGTCATTTTTAGACAACGTCCAAAAATCGTCCATCAACACGAGTCATTTTTAGACAATGTCCAAAAATCGTCCATCAACACGAGTCGTTTTTAGACAATGTCCAAAAATCGTCCATCAACACGAGTCGTTTTTAGACAATGTCCAAAAATCGTCCATCAACACGAGTCGTTTTTAGACAATGTCCAAAAATCGTCCATCAACACGAGTCATTTTTAGACAATGTCCAAAAATCGTCCATCAACACGAGTCATTTTAGACAATGTCCAAAAATCGTCCATCAACACAAGTCATTTTTAGACAATGTCCAAAAATCGTCCATCAACACGAGTCATTTTTAGACATTGTCCAAAAATCGTCCATCAACACGAGTCATTTTTAGACAATGTCCAAAAATCGTCGATCAACACAAGTCATTTTTAGACAATGTCCAAAAATCGTCCATCAACACGAGTCATTTTTAGACAATGTCTAAAAATCGTTCATCAACACGAGTCATTTTTAGACAATGTCCAAAAATCGTCCATCAACACGAGTCATTTTTAGAATTCGTCTATCAACACGAGTCATTTTTAGACAATGTCCAAAAATCGTCCATCAACTCGAGTCGTTTTTAGACAATGTCCAAAAATCGTATATCAACACGAGTCACTTTTAGACAGTGTCCAAAAATCGTCCATCAACACGAGTCATTTTTAGACAATGTCCAAAAATCGTCCATCAACACGAGTCATTTTTAGACAATATCCAAAAATCGTATATCGGCACGAGTCATTTTTAGACAATGTCCAAAAATCGTCCATCAACACGAGTCATTTTTAGACAATGTCCAAAAATCGTCCATCAACACGAGTCATTTTTAGACAATATCCAAAAATCGTCCATCAACACGAGTAATTTTTAGACAATGTCCAAAAATCGTCGATCAACACAAGTCATTTTTAGACAATGTCCAAAAATCGTCCATCAACACGAGTAATTTTTAGACAATATCCAAAAATCGTATATCGGCACGAGTCATTTTTAGACATTGTCCAAAAATCGTCCATCAACACGAGTCATTTTTAGACAATGTCCAAAAATCGTCCGATATTCCAAGTGATTTTTGGACATTGTCCAAAAATGACTCGTGTTGATGGACGATTTTTGGACATTGTCTAAAAATGACTCGTGTTGATGGACGATTTTTGGACATTGTCTAAAAACGACTCGTGTTGATAGACGATTTTTGGACATTGTCTAAAATTGACTCGTGTTGATGGACGATTTTTGGACGTTGTCTAAAAATGACTCGAGTTGATGGACGATTTTTGGACATTGTCTAAAAATGACTCGAGTTGATGGACGATTTTTGGACATTGTCTAAAAACGACTCGTGTTGATGGACGATTTTTGGACATTGTCTAAAAACGACTCGTGTTGATGGACGATTTTTGGACATTGTCTAAAAATGACTCGTGTTGATGGACGATTTTTGGACATTGTCTAAAAACGAATCGTGTTGATGGACGATTTTTGGACATTGTCTAAAAATGACTCGTGTTGATGGACGATTTTTGGACATTGTCTAAAAACGACTCGTGTTGATGGACGTTTTTTGGACATTGTCTAAAAACGACTCGTGTTGATGGACGATTTTTGGACATTGTCTAAAATTGACTCGTGTTGATGGACGATTTTTGGACGTTGTCTAAAAATGACTCGAGTTGATGGACGATTTTTGGACATTGTCTAAAAACGACTCGTGTTGATGGACGATTTTTGGACATTGTCTAAAAACGACTCGTGTTGATGGACGATTTTTGGACATTGTCTAAAAACGACTCGTGTTGATGGACGATTTTTGGACATTGTCTAAAAATGACTCGTGTTGATGGACGATTTTTGGACATTGTCTAAAAATGACTCGTGTTGATGGACGATTTTTGGACATTGTCTAAAAATGACTCGTGTTGATGGACGATTTTTGGACGTTGTCTAAAAATGACTCGTGTTGACGGACGATTTTGGGACATTGTCTAAAAATGACTCGAGTTGATGGACGATTTTTGGACATTGTCTAAAAACGACTCGTGTTTATAGACGATTTTTGGACATGGTCTAAAAATGACTCGTGTTGATGGACGATTTTGGGACATTGTTTAAAAATGACTCGTGTTGATGGACGATTTTTGGACATTGTCTAAAAATGACTCGTGTTGATGGACGATTTTTGGACATTGTCTAGAAATGACTCGTGTTGATGGTCGATTTTTGGACATTGTCTAAAAATGACTCGTGTTGATGGACGATTTTTGGACATTGTCTAAAAATGACTCGTGTTGATGGACGATTTTTGGACATTGTCTAAAAATGACTCGTGTTGATCGACGATTTTTGGACAATGTCTAAAAATGACTCGTGTTGATGGACGATTTTTGGACAATGTCTAAAAATGACTCGTGTTGATGGACGATTTTTGGACGTTGTCTAAAAATGACTCGAGTTGATGGACGATTTTTGGACATTGTCTAAAAGTGACTCGTGTTGAAGGACGATTTTTGGACATTGTCTAAAAATGTCTTGTCTGTCTGTGTGGCACTGTCTGTGTGGGTCTGTGTCTGTGTGGTCTGTCTGTATCTGTAGAATATATATATTTGATATCAATAAATATAACTTCATAATATATATGAGTATTTATTTCTAAAATATATTGTATGTATTTCAGAGATCCATGTTACAAGTATAGACTGCAAGTTCATGATTAGTCATATTCTAAAATAACATTATAATGTACACTGTAGTATGTATTGAACTTGTAATATACAAGTTCAAGTGTAATGTATTCATGCATATCTGTATTATGGCAAGCACCAAGTACCCATACAAACATGTAAGAATAGATGGATACTTGGTGCATGCAAATACAGAGAGAGATAGGCATGAACACATTACACTTGAACATGTATACTACAAGTACAACACATACAACGGTGTACATTATAATGTTATTTTAGAATATGACTATACATTAACTTGCAGTAAATACTTATAATTAACATGGATAAGATTACTAGATAGATACGAAGGTAGAGCGGTTAGGTATAAACGCTCTACTGCTGTCGAAGAGCAGCATCGTTACTGTCGGTTCGACGGAGACGTCGGACCGACGTAGCTATCGGAAGCCTGGTGGTAACGGAGGCTGAATTAAACAGAACAAAAGGAAGTTCCGAGTTTATACTGTATTAGGACGACGTGGTGCAGTGGATAGCACACACGTCCAATTACTATTGCTGGCATGGTCACTGTCCTCGGATCAAATCCGAAGATTGACACTGACACTGACACTGACACTGACACTGACACTGACACTGACACTGACACTGACACTGACACTGACACTGACACTGACACTGACACTGACACTGACACTGACACTGACACTGACACTGACACTGACACTGACACTGACACTGACACTGACACTGACACTGACACTGACACTGACACTGACACTGACACTGACACTGACACTGACACTGACACTGACACTGACACTGACACTGACACTGACACTGACACTGACACTGACACTGACACTGACACTGACACTGACACTGACACTGACACTGACACTGACACTGACACTGACACTGACACTGACACTGACACTGACACTGACACTGACACTGACACTGACACTGACACTGACACTGACACTGACACTGACACTGACACTGACACTGACACTGACACTGACACTGACACTGACACTGACACTGACACTGACACTGACACTGACACTGACACTGACACTGACACTGACACTGACACTGACACTGACACTGACACTGACACTGACACTGACACTGACACTGACACTGACACTGACACTGACACTGACACTGACACTGACACTGACACTGACACTGACACTGACACTGACACTGACACTGACACTGACACTGACACTGACACTGACACTGACACTGACACTGACACTGACACTGACACTGACACTGACACTGACACTGACACTGACACTGACACTGACACTGACACTGACACTGACACTGACACTGACACTGACACTGACACTGACACTGACACTGACACTGACACTGACACTGACACTGACACTGACACTGACACTGACACTGACACTGACACTGACACTGACACTGACACTGACACTGACACTGACACTGACACTGACACTGACACTGACACTGACACTGACACTGACACTGACACTGACACTGACACTGACACTGACACTGACACTGACACTGACACTGACACTGACACTGACACTGACACTGACACTGACACTGACACTGACACTGACACTGACACTGACACTGACACTGACACTGACACTGACACTGACACTGACACTGACACTGACACTGACACTGACACTGACACTGACACTGACACTGACACTGACACTGACACTGACACTGACACTGACACTGACACTGACACTGACACTGACACTGACACTGACACTGACACTGACACTGACACTGACACTGACACTGACACTGACACTGACACTGACACTGACACTGACACTGACACTGACACTGACACTGACACTGACACTGACACTGACACTGACACTGACACTGACACTGACACTGACACTGACACTGACACTGACACTGACACTGACACTGACACTGACACTGACACTGACACTGACACTGACACTGACACTGACACTGACACTGACACTGACACTGACACTGACACTGACACTGACACTGACACTGACACTGACACTGACACTGACACTGACACTGACACTGACACTGACACTGACACTGACACTGACACTGACACTGACACTGACACTGACACTGACACTGACACTGACACTGACACTGACACTGACACTGACACTGACACTGACACTGACACTGACACTGACACTGACACTGACACTGACACTGACACTGACACTGACACTGACACTGACACTGACACTGACACTGACACTGACACTGACACTGACACTGACTCTGACTCTGACTCTGACTCTGACTCTGACTCTGACTCTGACTCTGACTCTGACTCTGACTCTGACTCTGACTCTGACTCTGACTCTGACTCTGACTCTGACTCTGACTCTGACTCTGACTCTGACTCTGACTCTGACTCTGACTCTGACTCTGACTCTGACTCTGACTCTGACTCTGACTCTGACTCTGACTCTGACTCTGACTCTGACTCTGACTCTGACTCTGACTCTGACTCTGACTCTGACTCTGACTCTGACTCTGACTCTGACTCTGACTCTGACTCTGACTCTGACTCTGACTCTGACTCTGACTCTGACTCTGACTCTGACTCTGACTCTGACTCTGACTCTGACTCTGACTCTGACTCTGACTCTGACTCTGACTCTGACTCTGACTCTGACTCTGACTCTGACTCTGACTCTGACTCTGACTCTGACTCTGACTCTGACTCTGACTCTGACTCTGACTCTGACTCTGACTCTGACTCTGACTCTGACTCTGACTCTGACTCTGACTCTGACTCTGACTCTGACTCTGACTCTGACTCTGACTCTGACTCTGACTCTGACTCTGACTCTGACTCTGACTCTGACTCTGACTCTGACTCTGACTCTGACTCTGACTCTGACTCTGACTCTGACTCTGACTCTGACTCTGACTCTGACTCTGACTCTGACTCTGACTCTGACTCTGACTCTGACTCTGACTCTGACTCTGACTCTGACTCTGACTCTGACTCTGACTCTGACTCTGACTCTGACTCTGACTCTGACTCTGACTCTGACTCTGACTCTGACTCTGACTCTGACTCTGACTCTGACTCTGACTCTGACTCTGACTCTGACTCTGACTCTGACTCTGACTCTGACTCTGACTCTGACTCTGACTCTGACTCTGACTCTGACTCTGACTCTGACTCTGACTCTGACTGACTGACTGACTGACTGACTGACTGACTGACTGACTGACTGACTGACTGACTGACTGACTGACTGACTGACTGACTGACTGACTGACTGACTGACTGACTGACTGACTGACTGACTGACTGACTGACTGACTGACTGACTGACTGACTGACTGACTGACTGACTGACTGACTGACTGACTGACTGACTGACTGACTGACTGACTGACTGACTGACTGACTGACTGACTGACTGACTGACTGACTGACTGACTGACTGACTGACTGACTGACTGACTGACTGACTGACTGACTGACTGACTGACTGACTGACTGACTGACTGACTGACTGACTGACTGACTGACTGACTGACTGACTGACTGACTGACTGACTGACTGACTGACTGACTGACTGACTGACTGACTGACTGACTGACTGACTGACTGACTGACTGACTGACTGACTGACTGACTGACTGACTGACTGACTGACTGACTGACTGACTGACTGACTGACTGACTGACTGACTGACTGACTGACTGACTGACTGACTGACTGACTGACTGACTGACTGACTGACTGACTGACTGACTGACTGACTGACTGACTGACTGACTGACTGACTGACTGACTGACTGACTGACTGACTGACTGACTGACTGACTGACTGACTGACTGACTGACTGACTGACTGACTGACTGACTGACTGACTGACTGACTGACTGACTGACTGACTGACTGACTGACTGACTGACTGACTGACTGACTGACTGACTGACTGACTGACTGACTGACTGACTGACTGACTGACTGACTGACTGACTGACTGACTGACTGACTGACTGACTGACTGACTGACTGACTGACTGACTGACTGACTGACTGACTGACTGACTGACTGACTGACTGACTGACTGACTGACTGACTGACTGACTGACTGGACTGATGCGCATGAGCTTCGCCCCCACCACCCTGCAAATTTTGATATGTCGGATAAGGGTTGCGGATGAGAGAGCGTACGTGTCGGACAGAGTCTAAGTCTCGACTACGATATATATGCAGGCGTAATCGGATACGATTTATATATACTCGTGTAACGCACTTATAGAAGTTATTACGATCGGTTATCGGACAGAGTATCGGAAAACATAAGCGATACACGTTATCGGATAATAAATCGTAGACCACATTACGCACGTACATATTTATATTTGAGTAAAACGCATGAGTTTTGAAATCGAAAAGGGTATATTTTATTTAAGAAACGCTCTTGCATCTTATTGCGATTACGAACGTAAAAAGCCTAAAGATACAACATAAATTAAAAGTGAAAACATTGCGATATCGATTTTATTCTTTATTTTACATATATAAATCGGAAAGGTTTTATGTACTATCGTTACTTCGTTCATCGGTCACAGGTAATCTTTTATCGTACAAAAATATCTACCCCGTTTCAGTTACTTAAGGCACCGCACTGTCCGTTTTCGTTACTTATGATATTACTTGCACGGTTTCGTTTACTTACGATAACCACACAGTCCGTTTAACTTACGACGTATGCTCCGTTTGTTACTTACGACACACACTGTTCGGCGTATGACATGTATCGATGACAAAGGATGTACGGTCCAAAAGATATATTACGGTGTACGATATTTATTACTCATTAAAACTTATATTAACTTACTCGTTTTAAACGATTACCATAATCAGATACAAAAATAACAGTAGTACATAGCTAAAAGTAACGTAACAATGTGCGAAAAAAATACATATTTATAATGATTAATGTTTTTCAAAGAAATATGCGGTATAAATTGATTACTTTAATAGTACCGTAATGATAAAAAACTATAAATTAAAGTTTCCAGAAAAAAAATCTATTAAGCACCGACGAGATGATATCTCGAAACTTCACACTACCACTTCTCGGATGTTAATCGAGCATACGTAACATTCGTACATACACAACATTCGTACATACACGACATTCATACGACACCGGCGTTCCGACTGCCGCCGCCCTATCCTACCCGACACGTAGCTAACGGTATAAACCTACCCGAGTATGTATCTAAACGATCTATTTAAAACCTGCCTGACATCACATTAGAGCTAAACTATCTACTCCTACCCGAGATGATTCGAATCTAAACGGCCTAAACCGATATAATTAAACGAGACAAAAATGTCGGATTCGAGCTAAACGAGCTAATGACACACAAAAAACAAACACTCGTTCAAAACACACGTATCTCACAGTGCTTAAATATGTTTCGACTTTCTGAAAACTTTTGCAGATATAAAACGAGAAAAGGAAATACCATTGAACATGCGTTCGATGAAAGATCGCTTTTAGCGATTCATATACTTAAAGACAAATTATTTTTCAATTATATGTGTTGTATATCGCACATTGAAAGTTACTACTGATATTGTAAACGACATCACTTTTCTATTTTCGATAGATATATAAATTAATTAATAAAAAAAAACATTTATAATTAATCATTATTTTAGCCTTGTAAAACTAATTTCATTCAAAATCGAATTGTTGAAAATCAGAGTATTTCGAAATTATCAAACTATTAATTTATCTATTAAAATCATAATTGATAATTAGTTATTACTTGTGAATCATTAGAAAAGTGAATTTATATTTAAAATAAAAGTGATTTGTAAATTTCTATTGTTTCAAATTTCAACAATGCTCTCTTTTAATACAGAAATGAGAAATTGGAAAATTGCAAAGTTAAACTAAATCTTAAAACCATTAAATATGTTATCAAACCAAAATTTTGTTATAAAAATACTTCCATTATGATCATTAAAAAATATTATAATTAATATAGTGATTAAAAATTAATTCATAATTAATTAGAAGAGCATTTAAATATTACCAATTATTTCACTTTATGAAAAACATTCTTAATTTTCAACAATTTATGACATTTAAAACAACTTTATATAGAAATATGAAATTGAACAAGATTGTAAAATTAAATGAAAAAGTACTTAAATATTATTACTAATGCAATTAATAATTTAACTACGAAAATTTGATTGAAACTTGTACTATTTATGAAAAACATTTAATCAGTGCAAAAGTAAGAAATTGAGTTCATATTCAATAAAATATATATATGTATAAATATTTAAATAAAAATATGTAAATATTAAAAATATATATATATATATATATATATAAATAATTTAAAAGTTTCTATTTTATTATATGTGAATTTAAGAAAAACTAATATGAAAATATTAACTACTTATTAGATAAAGAAATATTTAAAATTTTACCAATCACATTAAATTAATCTTAAGGAATTATTATAATTTTTCTATTTATGAACTTCGATTTGTTTTTACTTTTCATTTATAAACTATTTATGAAAAAAAAGTATTTAATATACATTAATGCATAACAAAACCGGTTGATCTTTTTTATTTCGTATGAACTTAATTTTTCTTTAATGTACAAGAACTAAATATACTAGTGCTTCTATCAATTGACCTTTAAATAAATTTGGAATTTTCTTTTATTATGAAAGAACTTTTTCATTTAGATTATGATAAAATATATCATTTCGATTAATTTATCTTTTAAATAATACGCATTTACTTATGAACTTTAAAAGAGAATCTAAAAATTAGAAATTTACTTCTCAGTCAGATAAATCTTTAAAATAGATTCATTTAAATAGACGATTCATTGTCAACGCTATTAAAGTTTTGCTCTTTATAGAAAAAGTGATGTTGCAATCAATACCTTATTAATCGAATATCGCAATTTTTAACCAAAAATATAGAAATATTTCGGTTAACAATAATAAATTACTATAATTAAAAACTAAACTATAAATAAGTTTCTTGGTCCTGCAACGCTGTCGTCCCGTAACCGAAACAAGTGGAAAACATCTCTCGTATTGGCAAATGTTTGTAGTCGTATATAATTTCTAGACATTCTTCTTCGGATGATAATCTGAAAACATTTTTATATACTTTATATAAAGATTCAATAAGAGTTGAAACAAAACATAAATACAATTTACAATATCACACACACAATCTATTTCAGTCATTCACTTCAAACTATTAAAAATTTACCACAAAAGTAATTAAAAGAAAAAAATGGATGATTTTGTTCGTACTACAAAAAATGTATAAGTAATATTTGGACATATAAAAATTTGTTAACTTTTTTTGAAAAAAAAAAAATATATATATATATGCAAAAACAAGTAAACTGTGATCTTTTACAGTATTTATATATTTCAGTATTGATATATTCATATAGAATATAAGAATCGATGTAAATGAAACATTTTAAAAACTATTTTCAATAGAACTATTTTACATGTTTAATAAGAAAAAAGATAATTTCAACTTAAAATATGGATAGAATTGGTATAAAACTGATTTCAATCATTGCAGACTTAAATTACAAACACGTGAAAAAGAAACACGAGTTGATTATAAAAAGAGCATTTAAAAGTAGAAATTTTAACATTTTTAAATAATGAAGAATACAATTAAGAAATCGCAGTTTTGATTTTAAAATAAACAAAAATGAAACAATATTTAAGTCTAATTATATATATATTGAAAAAGAAACAGAATAAAATAAATTATAAGTCAAATACCAAATCAGTAAATTAATTTAGATTAGCAAGAAAATACATTTCAAAATAAAATCCATCAATTATGAATTAAGTGCAAACAGAATAAAAACTGGCAAAATAATTACAGACTATAATCATAGTATCAAATTAATTTTTAGAAATTTTGAAAAAATGTTACAAAAAAGAGAATGCAATTAAAGAACCACAATTTAAATTATGAGAAATAGAAATCAAATATATACATCATGGTATAAAATATTATGTATATAAAAAAAAAATGATAAAACGTTGAAACAGAAATCAGAAACTAAAAAGTTAATACAAGTCTAAAATTATAAACTTTAATTAAATTGTATATTCCTTAAAAATTAATAATGAAAACTGACATCAATTCAAGACATTTTCTCAGTTTCATATTTTTCAATCTAATATCGATTATATTCTACAAAATAGTACAAAAATAGAAACATTATGAAAGCCTAACTTAAATTTAGAAATGAAAAATTTAATATATGAATAATTAATAAAATCTAATACGACTGTATAACAAATTATGTATATATCAAAACAGTAATATTGAAAAAGAAATCAAAATAAAAATACAAAATGGACCCAAATATCAAAAGAAATGAATGAATACATGATTAAGAGCAAAGTATGTCTTAAAAAAATACTTAATAAATGTGTAATTGAAACAGAATTAAATGTTATTGAGTAGAGAGAACTAAGGAGAAGTAACAAAATTTAATGATTTTAATCTATTAATCTGTTAAGTATATATAATGAATAAGAGATTGAAAAAGAAATCAGATATCAAAAACAATAATATAATAGAAACCAATTACTATAAACATTATTAGATAAATTCATTATTTTTTTAACACATACTAGTATTTAATTATTTATTATATATATATATATATATATATATATACATGATATGTATGTATGTAAGTTTTACGTGAAAACTATAGATGTTGAAAAAATTACAATTATTTTAATGCTTTAATTATTGTTGAAATGAAAACTTAAAACCAATTAATAATTAAGAAGTCGTTAATACAAACACCACACTTATGAAAATTTACTTCTTAAAACAAATTCATTTTGAAATAAATAATTAAATTTTTAAAAATATTAATAATATAAACACAAAACGAAACGTTCATAATGAAATTTGAAATTTTAAAAGAGAAAACTTACTTTGCCATACAGTGCTTTTAGTTTCTGGTTAATTAACTGTAATCTCTAAATTTTATCCGATGGTTATTTTATTCGATTATTTGTAAATTCTGCGATGAGTTGAGCAAATCCTAATGGAACATAAAAATTTATTAGTTAATATTCTTAAGTTTTTTTTAATTATCACTTTATAATTATTAAATGTATGCTTACACTTCAATTTTAAGCTACATATTCATTTTTTATCAATTAGATTTTTAAATAAAATACTTACACTTTTAAAATGAAGACTGGATAGAAAACTACATTATTCTATACAAGCACCAAAACAATATTATTTAGTAATCCTTGTTCAACATATGAAATTTGATCCATCATACCCTTCGTACAATGCTAAAACTAATAATTTAGTACCTAGAACAAAATATTATTGCTACAAATGTTTATATATGTATATTTAAAAATAGTATTTTATATTTTAACTTTTTCCTCGACATGTTCAACTTCCCATCACACATCCTGTAGTAAAGATATATATTTCGGTGCAATGTATTCACAATCTTTATGAGAAACCGGATCCATTTGGTATCAAAAGCATCTGAAAGTTTATGATTTTTAACCATACTAATTAATGAAACGTGTATTTATTTTTTCTTACTTTATGCCATTATTATGTTATATTTAATATCCACATCGGTCTGCCGATCTTCCAAATTCATTTTGAAGTACAGAGTAGTGTAATAAAATGATTTTAAGATTTAATGAATTGTACAAACTTTCAATCTTATGTTTGTGTTAAATATTCAATGTGGAATGTTAAACATTTTTCATTTTACAAAATACATTGTTATAACAGTATCCCCTGATTACACATATAATGTCCAATACACATCTTCATCAACTGGAACCAATTGGGTTCAAATAGCGTGCTTCATGTTGAGTCAACCACAATGTTTACTATTTAGTGAAACATTTTCGCAATAAACCCCACCCCAGTAACAAAATGTTAAAAAAAATAATAATAGATAAATTTAAAACTACAAACAAAGCAAAGTACGAACCATCCGAGTAACACTCGTGTAGGATTACATCGAAACCTAAAACCCTAGTCAAAAACCTGAGCTACAAAAAAAAAAGAGAGCGCTCTCATAAAACCTACTCTAAAGTCTAATCTAAAGCACAAGTGAGAAGTGAGAAGTGAGACGAAAAGTGTCTCACAAAATAATGGTTATGGAAAACACAACACAAAAACCCTGAAAAAAAAGGACAAAACAAACAGACTGCCTCGCACCTCCAGGTTTGAGGGCTTCTCGATGGCGAAAACGTACAGACGATTATAGTTAGCAAAGGGGGCGATCGCTTAAGTACTATCTAGAGGTGAAACCAAAATATCCTGTACCCTTAACGCAATCCCAGCTTTACGTTTATTACACATCTGGTTCGTACTCACGGACAATCTTAAAATGAATTTGAAGAATTCACTAAAAGATTTTTATGAATTTACAATTAAAGTGATCGGGTGATCACAATACAAAACCCCAAGGCACTTACATTTACAATACTGAAAACTAATTTTATGATGTTTTATCAATCACTAATCTTCCTCGATCACCAGGTTTTAACGTTGCTTCAGTGCTTCTAGCGTATTATGTTAGAAATATATATCGTTGTACAATAGATCTTCAATCATCTTCAGTAATCAGAAGAACATATATAACAAATTAGAATTAAAAGAAATGTATTTTAAAATAATTAAAAAAAAAACAATTTATTAAATTTAATTTGTATTAACACTACTCTATACTTAAATATTTATCCATGATAGTAATGATTCTAAAAAAAATAATGAACAATATAAAATAATTCTAAAAATTGTTAATAATTTAATAAAATTTTCTAATTTCATTCTATTTAAATGTTTAATAACTTTAATGTAAAAATGTGATAATTTTTACCACTCACTTGAGACAGAGTGATACAAGCTCAGACTCCAGTGGCAAGATGTACAGATTCAATCAAAGGATTTGGAATTATAAACGGATCCAAGTTGCGCATGACCAGTGACGTCCATTCCTGCTTTACCATGCAACATACAGAAAAGTATTTTTCAGTAAATCTAATTTTTATACACGAATTGTAACAGTACCAGTGACGCATGAACTAAGTGTGGGGGGGGAGAGGGGCAGTTACGACATGAACATTTTACGACCATGGTGAAAGTAAAAACAGTGATCTAACATCACAAATATTATATAACGAACGAATATACGCAATATTTAACCTTTCAGTATATTCACAATGATAAATACTTTTATTTGTATGATAGTTTATTATCATTATACCATATACTTTCATACAAAAAAAATACATGAAATATTAAACAGAATATTAGAAAAATATAGTTTTTAACTAATTTTAAATGTTTTAATTTAATAAGAAAATAAAAAAAAAATACTATTTATCCCAAATGACGAAACATTGTAGAAAAATAAGAAAAATAACATTTGAAATAAATTAATAAATATTTCTAATTTGATAATCAAAATGAAATCAATGATCGTAAAATATTCTTTAATGTGAAATGAATGTGTTAATGAATACTTAAATTTTGAATATAGTATTAAATGTTTATAAATTAATACAATGAAAAGAAAAATACAAGAAAATTTTAAAAAATATAAATCGATAGATTTTAGAAAATTTAGAAATATTTTAGAAAAATATTGAAAAAATTAAAATTATTCTGAAAATTTGTTTAAAAAATATTTAAATGTTTTTAATTTATTTAGATTAAAATAAATATTTAAGAAAAATATTGAAAAAAATATTCCGAAAATTTGTTTAAAAAATAATTAAATGTTTTTAATTTAGTTAGATTAAAATATAAAGTTAGATTATTAGATATTATATTATTAGTTAGATTAAAATATTTAAAAATTTCAATAGAAAAACTATCATTGCTCACCACACTATGCAGAATTATTGACCAGCGTGATGTACGTACGCGATCCGGCAGAGAAATGTGCCGCGCCGGTCGTAGCAGGCCGGTCGACTCGTAATGCAGCCAGAGTGAATTGTGTAACATGCTGACGCGTTACAAACTTGTTACAATGCTTCGATACAATTTTCAAAATTAGGTCCAATCAAACCGATTTATTTTATGAGAAGAAATATTATATTTCAAATAAATACAATTTTGTATTTGTTTTCTTTATTTATGCACTTTATAATATGATTCGATTTATACAGTTTGCTTGAAAACAGTATCATTTCGTCTTTCCGTTGTTCGGTTAATTTAGGCGATTCTCGTTTATTCCCACGGATTGTTCCAACAATGGTAGTGTTCTTCGCAAGTAGCTTTGTGGCCAGTGAAACACTCGTAAAAAAAATATCTGTCGTTACGTTCCTTCCCCATCCTGTGAATGGCTCCATCAGCTTTAGAACAACGAACTCTCCAAGTGGAATTGAATATTCTCTTCTCGCATCCTTTCCCAAATAGGGAAATCCATTTATTACATACTCGCTATTGACGTCGCACGCTAACCAGAATTTTATGCCAAACTTGTCTGGTTTGTTCGACATATACTGTGTAAATCTACACCCTAGTCTTCGATGGAAACAACTGCTCATCAACAGTAACGTATGAACCTGGTTTATAATGATTTTGGGCAACAACCTTGAGATAGCGTTTAGTTTGTACTGATTAAAATTATCAAATATCCAAAATGTTATAAAAATCGCAAGTATTTCATACTGTTCGATGCGAATTTTAATGTTCTATATCATATAAGGGACAAAATTGACATCGGTTCGTAATAGATACCGAAAAAGTCACAGAAACCCCGAAAAACACACACACGCGCTCACGCACACGATCGATCGAACCACCGAGCCACCAATCCTTTCGTGGTACGAATGTTCTATTTCATACTTGAGTCAAAATTGACATCGGTTTATAATAGATACCAAAAAAGTCAAAAAAACCGCGAAAAATTAACAAAAATAAAGGTTTTTCATGCCTAAAATATCCAAAATGTTTTAAAAATGGCAACTATTTCATACTATCCGATGCGTATTGTAATGTTCTATATTATAAATGAGACAAAAATAACATCGGTTCATAATGGATACCGAAAAAGTTACAAAAACCGCGAAATATCCGCAAAATATCCGCAAAAAAAAACGTTTTTCTTGCTTAAAATATCCAAAATGTAAAAAAAATGACAAAAATTTCATACTGTTCGATGCGTATTTTAATGTTCTATATCATAAGATAATAATAAATAACAAAAAATAACAAACAACCCCCAAAAATTGCATTTCTTTGGATTTTGCGGATATGCGGATATGGCGGATACGCAAAAATAAACGTTTTTCTTGCTTAAAATAGCCAAAATGTAAAAAAAATGACAAAAATTTCATACTGTTCGATGCGTATTTTAATGTTCTATATCATAAGATAATAATAAATAACAAAAAATAACAAAAAACCCCCAAAAATCGCATTTCTTTCGATTTTGCGGATATGCGGATATGGCGGATACGCAAAAATAAACGTTTTTCTTGCTTAAAATAGCCAAAATGTAAAAAAATGACAAAAATTTCATACTGTTCGATGCGTATTTTAATGTTCTATATCATAAGATAATAATAAATAACAAAAAATAACAAAAAAACCCCAAAAATCGCATTTATTTGGATTTTGCGGATATGCGGATATGGCGGATACGCAAAAATAAACGTTTTTCTTGCTTAAAATAGCCAAAATGTAAAAAAAATGACAAAAATTTCATACTGTTCGATGCGTATTTTAATGTTCTATATCATAAGATAATAATAAATAACAAAAAATAACAAAAAACCCCCAAAAATCGCATTTTTTTGGATTTTGCGGATATGCGGATACGCGGATATGATATCCGCCGCGGATATGATATCCGCCGCGGATATGATATCCGCCGCGGATATGATATCCGCCGCGGATATGATATCCGCCGCGGATATGATATCCGCCATATCCGCGTATCCGCCATATCCGCATATCCGCAAAATCCAAAAAAATGCGATTTTTGGGGGTTTTTGAGTTATTTTTGGTATTTATTATTATCTTATGATATAGAACATGAGAATACGCATCGAACAGTATGAAATTTTTGTCATTTTTTTTACATTTTGGCTATTTTAAGCAAGAAAAACGTTTATTTTTGCGTATCCGCCATATCCGCATATCCGCAAAATCCAAAGAAATGCGATTTTGAGGGGTTTTTGAGTTATTTTTGATATTTATTATTATCTTATGATATAGAACATGAGAATACGCATCGAACAGTATGAAATTTTTGTCATTTTTTTTACATTTTGGCTATTTTAAGCAAGAAAAACGTTTATTTTTGCGTATCCGCCATATCCGCATATCCGCAAAATCCAAAGAAATGCGATTTTGGGGGGTTTTTGAGTTATTCTTGGTATTTATTATTATCTTATGATATAGAACATGAGAATTCGCATCGAACAGTATGAAATTTTTGTCATTTTTTTTACATTTTGGCTATTTTAAGCAAGAAAAACGTTTATTTTTGCGTATCCGCCATATCCGCATATCCGCAAAATCCAAAGAAATGCGATTTTGGGGGGGTTTTGAGTTATTTTTGGTATTTATTATTATCTTATGATATAGAACATGAGAATACGCATCGAACAGTATGAAATTTTTGTCATTTTTTTTACATTTTGGATATTTTAAGCAAGAAAAACCTTTATTTTTGCGGATGTTTTGCGGATATTTCGCGGTTTTTGTCACTTTTTTGGTATCAATTATGAACCTATGTTAATTTTGTCTCTTTTACGATATAGAACATGAGAATACGCATCGAATGGTATGATATAGTTGCTAGTTTTATAACATTTTGCATATTTTATGAAGGAATAACGGAAATTTTTGCAGATATTTTGCGGTTTTTTTGATATTTCCGACATTTATTATGGACCGATGTTAATTTTGTCTAGAAATATACATAAAGCATTAAAAGACGAATCGACCAGTATTAACTAGTTACCAAAATATCCTACATATCAACAAAATACACCATATCCGCCATATCCTCAATATCCGCCATATCCGCAATATATAAAATATCCAAATTGTTTTAAAAATGGCAACTATTTCATACCGGTCGATGCGTATATAATTGTTCTATATCATATCTTATTTAAAATTAATATCAGTCCATAAAATATGTAGGAAATATGAAATAAACTGCAAAAAATCACATTTTTTTGATATTGCGGATAATGCGGATATTTCGTAATGGTGGATATTACGGATATTGCTTATTTTGTGGATATGTACGATAATTTGGCAACTAATTAATACTGGTCGATTCGTCTTTTAATGCTTTATGTATATTTCTAGACTAAATTAATATCTGTCCGTAATAAATGTCGGAAATATCGTAAAAACCGCAAAAAATCAGCAAAAATTACAGTTTTTCCTTCATAAAATACCCAAAATGTTATAAAACTAGCAACTATTTCATACTGTTCTATGCGTTATTTAATGTTCTATTTCATACCTGAGTCAAAATTGACATCGGTTTATAATAGATACCGAAAAAGTCACAAAAACCGCGAAAAATTAACAAAAATAAAGGTTTTTCATGGCTAAAAGATCCAAAATGCTATAAAAATGGCAACTATTTCATACTATCCGATGCGTATTTTAATATACTATATCATACATGAGTCAAAATTAACATCGGTTCATAATAGATACCAAAAAAGTCACAAAAACCGCGAAAAATTTGCGAAATTAAAGGTTTTTCATGCCTAAAATATCCAAAATGTTAAAAAAGTGGCAACTATTTCATACTATCCGATGCCTATTTTAATGTTCTATATCATAAATGAGACAAAAATAACATCGGTTCATAATGGATACCGAAAAAGTTACAAAAACCGCGAAATATCCGCAAAATATCCGCAAAAAAAAAGGTTTTTCTTGCTTAAAATATCCAAAATGTAAAAAAAATTACAAAAATTTCATACTGTTCGATGCGTATTCTCATGTTCTATATCATAAGATAATAATAAATACCAAAAATAGCTCAAAAACCCCCAAAAATCGCATTTCTTTGGATTTTGCGGATATGCGGATATGGCGGATACGCAAAAATAAACGTTTTTCTTGCTTAAAATAGCCAAAATGTAAAAAAAATGACAAAAATTTCATACTGTTCGATGCGTATTCTTATGATCTATATCATAAGATAATAATAAATACCAAAAATAACTCAAAAACCCCCAAAAATCGCATTTCTTTGGATTTTGCGGATATGCGGATATGGCGGATACGCAAAAATAAACGTTTTTCTTGCTTAAAATAGCCAAAATGTAAAAAAAATTACAAAAATTTCATACTGTTCGATGCGTATTCTCATGTTCTATACCATAAGATAATAATAAATAACAAAAAATAACAAAAAAACCCCAAAAATCGCATTTCTTTGGATTTTGCGGATATGCGGATATGGCGGATACGCAAAAATAAACGTTTTTCTTGCTTAAAATAGCCAAAATGTAAAAAAAATTACAAAAATTTCATACTGTTCGATGCGTATTTTAATGTTCTATATCATAAGATAATAATAAATAACAAAAAATAACAAAAAACCCCCAAAAATCGCATTTCTTTGGATTTTGCGGATATGCGGATATGGCGGATACGCAAAAATAAAAGGTTTTTCTTGCTTAAAATAGCCAAAATGTAAAAAAAATTACAAAAATTTCATACTGTTCGATGCGTATTTTAATGTTCTATATCATAAGATAATAATAAATAACAAAAAATAACAAAAAACCCCCAAAAATCGCATTTTTTTGGATTTTGCGGATATGCGGATACGCGGATATGGCGGAAATGGCGGATATGATATCCGCCGCGGATAAGATATCCGCCGCGGATAAGATATCCGCCGCGGATATGATATCCGCCGTATCCGCCATATCCGCAATATCCGCGTATCCGCCATATCCGCATATCCGCAAAATCCAAAAAAATGCGATTTTTGGGGGTTTTTGAGTTATTTTTGATATTTATTATTATCTTATGATATAGAACATGAGAATACGCATCGAACAGTACGAAATTTTTGTCATTTTTTTTACATTTTGGCTATTTTAAGCAAGAAAAACGTTTATTTTTGCGTATCCGCCATATCCGCATATCCGCAAAATCCAAAGAAATGCGATTTTGGAGGGGTTTTGAGTTATTTTTGGTATTTATTATTATCTTATGATATAGAACATGAGAATACGCATCGAACAGTATGAAATTTTTGTCATTTTTTTTACATTTTGGATATTTTAAGCAAGAAAAACGTTTATTTTTGCGGATGTTTTGCGGATATTTCGCGGTTTGTGTCACTTTTTCGGTATCAATTATGAACCTATGTTAATTTTGTCTCTTTTACGATATAGAACATGAGAATACGCATCGAACGGTATGAAATAGTTGCTAGTTTTATAACATTTTGCATATTTTATGAAGGAATAACGGAAATTTTTGCAGATATTTTGCGGTTTTTTTGATATTTCCGACATTTATTATGGACCGATGTTAATTTTGTCTAGAAATATACATAAAGCATTAAAAGACGAATCGACCAGTATTAACTAGTTACCAAAATATCCTACATATCAACAAAATAAACCATATCCGCCATATCCTCAATATCCGCCATATCCGCAATATATAAAATATCCAAATTGTTTTAAAAATGGCAACTATTTCATACCGGTCGATGCGTATATAATTGTTCTATATCATATCTTATTTAAAATTAATATCAGTCCATAAAATATGTAGGAAATATCAAATAAACTGCAAAAAATCACATTTTTTTGATATTGCGGATATTTCGTATATGGTGGATATTACGGATATTGCTTATTTTGTGGATATGTAGGATAATTTGGCAACTAATTAATACTGGTCGATTCGTCTTTTAATGCTTTATGTATATTTCTAGACTAAATTAATATCTGTCCGTAATAAATGTCGGAAATATCATAAAAACCGCAAAAAATCAGCAAAAATTACAGTTTTTCCTTCGTAAAATACCCAAAATGTTATAAAACTAGCAACTATTTCATACTGTTCTATGCGTTATTTAATGTTCTATTTCATACTTGAGTCAAAATTGACATCCGTTTATAATAGATGCCGAAAAAGTCACAAAAACCGCGAAAAATTAACAAAAATAAAGGTTTTTCATGGCTAAAAGATCCAAAATGCTATAAAAATGGCAACTATTTCATACTATCCGATGCGTATTTTAATATACTATATCATACATGAGTCAAAATTAACATCGGTTCATAATAGATACCAAAAAAGTCACAAAAACCGCGAAAAATTCGCGAAATTAAAGGTTTTTCATGCCTAAAATATCCAAAATGTTAAAAAAGTGGCAACTATTTCATACTATCCGATGCCTATTTTAATGTTCTATATCATAAATGAGACAAAAATAACATCGGTTCATAATGGATACCGAAAAAGTTACAAAAACCGCGAAATATCCGCAAAATATCCGCAAAAAAAAACAGTTTTCTTGCTTAAAATATCCAAAATGTAAAAAAAATTACAAAAATTTCATACTGTTCGATGCGTATTCTCATGTTCTATATCATAAGATAATAATAAATACCAAAAATAACTCAAAACCCCCCCAAAATCGCATTTCTTTGGATTTTGCGGATATGCGGATATGGCAGATACGCAAAAATAAACGTTTTTCTTGCTTAAAATAGCCAAAATGTAAAAAAAATGACAAAAATTTCATACTGTTCGATGCGTATTCTCATGTTCTATATCATAAGATAATAATAAATACCAAAAATAACTCAAAAACCCCCAAAAATCGCATTTCTTTGGATTTTGCGGATATGCGGATATGGCGGATACCCAAAAATAAACGTTTTTCTTGCTTAAAATAGCCAAAATGTAAAAAAAATTACAAAAATTTCATACTGTTCGATGCGTATTTTAATGTTCTATATCATAAGATAATAATAAATAACAAAAAATAACAAAAAAACCCCAAAAATCGCATTTCTTTGGATTTTGCGGATATGCGGATATGGCGGATACGCAAAAATAAACGTTTTTCTTGCTTAAAATAGCCAAAATGTAAAAAAAATTACAAAAATTTCATACTGTTCGATGCGTATTTTAATGTTCTATATCATAAGATAATAATAAATAACAAAAAATAACAAAAAACCCCCAAAAATCGCATTTCTTTGGATTTTGCGGATATGCGGATATGGCGGATACGCAAAAATAAAAGGTTTTTCTTGCTTAAAATAGCCAAAATGTAAAAAAAATTACAAAAATTTCATACTGTTCGATGCGTATTTTAATGTTCTATATCATAAGATAATAATAAATAACAAAAAATAACAAAAAACCCCAAAAATCGCATTTTTTTGGATTTTGCGGATATGCGGATACGCGGATATGGCGGAAATGGCGGATATGATATCCGCCGCGGATAAGATATCCGCCGCGGATATGATATCCGCCGCGGATATGATATCCGCCGTATCCGCCATATCCGCAATATCCGCGTATCCGCCATATCCGCATATCCGCAAAATCCAAAAAAATGCGATTTTTGGGGGTTTTTGAGTTATTTTTGATATTTATTATTATCTTATGATATAGAACATGAGAATACGCATCGAACAGTATGAAATTTTTGTCATTTTTTTTACATTTTGGCTATTTTAAGCAAGAAAAACATTTATTTTTGCGTATCCGCCATATCCGCATATCCGCAAAATCCAAAGAAATGCGATTTTGGGGGGTTTTTGAGTTATTTTTGATATTTATTATTATCTTATGATATAGAACATGAGAATACGCATCGAACAGTATGAAATTTTTGTCATTTTTTTTACATTTTGGCTATTTTAAGCAAGAAAAACGTTTATTTTTGCGTATCCGCCATATCCGCAAAATCCAAAAAAATGCGATTTTGGGGGGGTTTTGAGTTATTTTTGGTATTTATTATTATCTTATGATATAGAACATGAGAATACGCATCGAACAGTATGAAATTTGTCATTTTTTTTACATTTTGGATATTTTAAGCAAGAAAAACGTTTATTTTTGCGGATGTTTTGCGGATATTTCGCGGTTTGTGTCACGTTTTCGGTATCAATTATGAACCTATGTTAATTTTGTCTCTTTTACGATATAGAACATGAGAATACGCATCGAACGGTATGAAATAGTTGCTAGTTTTATAACATTTTGCATATTTTATGAAGGAATAACGGAAATTTTTGCAGATATTTTGCGGTTTTTTTGATATTTCCGACATTTATTATGGACCGATGTTAATTTTGTCTAGAAATATACATAAAGCATTAAAAGACGAATCGACCAGTATTAACTAGTTACCAAAATATCCTACATATCAACAAAATAAACCATATCCGCCATTTCCTCAATATCCGCCATATCCGCAATATATAAAATATCCAAATTGTTTTAAAAATGGCAACTATTTCATACCGGTCGATGCGTATATAATTGTTCTATATCATATCTTATTTAAAATTAATATCAGTCCATAAAATATGTAGGAAATATCAAATAAACTGCAAAAAATCACATTTTTTTGATATTGCGGATATTTCGTATATGGTGGATATTACGGATATTGCTTATTTTGTGGATATGTAGGATAATTTGGCAACTAATTAATACTGGTCGATTCGTCTTTTAATGCTTTATGTATATTTCTAGACTAAATTAATATCTGTCCGTAATAAATGTCGGAAATATCATAAAAACCGCAAAAAATCAGCAAAAATTACAGTTTTTCCTTCGTAAAATACCCAAAATGTTATAAAACTAGCAACTATTTCATACTGTTCTATGCGTTATTTAATGTTCTATTTCATACTTGAGTCAAAATTGACATCCGTTTATAATAGATGCCGAAAAAGTCACAAAAACCGCGAAAAATTAACAAAAATAAAGGTTTTTCATGGCTAAAAGATCCAAAATGCTATAAAAATGGCAACTATTTCATACTATCCGATGCGTATTTTAATATACTATATCATACATGAGTCAAAATTAACATCGGTTCATAATAGATACCAAAAAAGTCACAAAAACCGCGAAAAATTCGCGAAATTAAAGGTTTTTCATGCCTAAAATATCCAAAATGTTAAAAAAGTGGCAACTATTTCATACTATCCGATGCCTATTTTAATGTTCTATATCATAAATGAGACAAAAATAACATCGGTTCATAATGGATACCGAAAAAGTTACAAAAACCGCGAAATATCCGCAAAATATCCGCAAAAAAAACAGTTTTCTTGCTTAAAATATCCAAAATGTAAAAAAAATTACAAAAATTTCATACTGTTCGATGCGTATTCTCATGTTCTATATCATAAGATAATAATAAATACCAAAAATAACTCAAAACCCCCCCAAAATCGCATTTCTTTGGATTTTGCGGATATGCGGATATGGCAGATACGCAAAAATAAACGTTTTTCTTGCTTAAAATAGCCAAAATGTAAAAAAAATGACAAAAATTTCATACTGTTCGATGCGTATTCTCATGTTCTATATCATAAGATAATAATAAATACCAAAAATAACTCAAAAACCCCCAAAAATCGCATTTCTTTGGATTTTGCGGATATGCGGATATGGCGGATACCCAAAAATAAACGTTTTTCTTGCTTAAAATAGCCAAAATGTAAAAAAAATTACAAAAATTTCATACTGTTCGATGCGTATTTTAATGTTCTATATCATAAGATAATAATAAATAACAAAAAATAACAAAAAAACCCCAAAAATCGCATTTCTTTGGATTTTGCGGATATGCGGATATGGCGGATACGCAAAAATAAACGTTTTTCTTGCTTAAAATAGCCAAAATGTAAAAAAAATTACAAAAATTTCATACTGTTCGATGCGTATTTTAATGTTCTATATCATAAGATAATAATAAATAACAAAAAATAACAAAAAACCCCCAAAAATCGCATTTCTTTGGATTTTGCGGATATGCGGATATGGCGGATACGCAAAAATAAAAGGTTTTTCTTGCTTAAAATAGCCAAAATGTAAAAAAAATTACAAAAATTTCATACTGTTCGATGCGTATTTTAATGTTCTATATCATAAGATAATAATAAATAACAAAAAATAACAAAAAACCCCCAAAAATCGCATTTTTTTGGATTTTGCGGATATGCGGATACGCGGATATGGCGGAAATGGCGGATATGATATCCGCCGCGGATAAGATATCCGCCGCGGATAAGATATCCGCCGCGGATATGATATCCGCCGCGGATATGATATCCGCCGTATCCGCCGTATCCGCCATATCCGCAATATCCGCAATATCCGCGTATCCGCCATATCCGCATATCCGCAAAATCCAAAAAAATGCGATTTTTGGGGGTTTTTGAGTTATTTTTGATATTTATTATTATCTTATGATATAGAACATGAGAATACGCATCGAACAGTATGAAATTTTTGTCATTTTTTTTACATTTTGGCTATTTTAAGCAAGAAAAACTTTTATTTTTGCGTATCCGCCATATCCGCATATCCGCAAAATCCAAAAAAATGCGATTTTGGGGGGTTTTTGAGTTATTTTTGATATTTATTATTATCTTATGATATAGAACATGAAAATACGCATCGAACAGTATGAAATTTTTGTCATTTTTTTTACATTTTGGCTATTTTAAGCAAGAAAAACATTTATTTTTGCGTATCCGCCATATCCGCATATCCGCAAAATCCAAAGAAATGCGATTTTTGGGGGTTTTTGAGTTATTTTTGGTATTTATTATTATCTTATGATATAGAACATGAGAATACGCATCGAACAGTATGAAATTTTTGTCATTTTTTTTACATTTTGGCTATTTTAAGCAAGAAAAACGTTTATTTTTGCGTATCCGCCATATCCGCAAAATCCAAAAAAATGCGATTTTGGGGGGGTTTTGAGTTATTTTTGGTATTTATTATTATCTTATGATATAGAACATGAGAATACGCATCGAACAGTATGAAATTTGTCATTTTTTTTACATTTTGGATATTTTAAGCAAGAAAAACGTTTATTTTTGCGGATGTTTTGCGGATATTTCGCGGTTTGTGTCACTTTTTCGGTATCAATTATGAACCTATGTTAATTTTGTCTCTTTTACGATATAGAACATGAGAATACGCATCGAACGGTATGAAATAGTTGCTAGTTTTATAACATTTTGCATATTTTATGAAGGAATAACGGAAATTTTTGCAGATATTTTGCGGTTTTTTTGATATTTCCGACATTGATTATGGACCGATGTTAATTTTGTCTAGAAATATACATAAAGCATTAAAAGACGAATCGACCAGTATTAACTAGTTACCAAAATATCCTACATATCAACAAAATAAACCATATCCGCCATTTCCTCAATATCCGCCATATCCGCAATATATAAAATATCCAAATTGTTTTAAAAATGGCAACTATTTCATACCGGTCGATGCGTATATAATTGTTCTATATCATATCTTATTTAAAATTAATATCAGTCCATAAAATATGTAGGAAATATCAAATAAACTGCAAAAAATCACATTTTTTTGATATTGCGGATATTTCGTATATGGTGGATATTACGGATATTGCTTATTTTGTGGATATGTAGGATAATTTGGCAACTAATTAATACTGGTCGATTCGTCTTTTAATGCTTTATGTATATTTCTAGACTAAATTAATATCTGTCCGTAATAAATGTCGGAAATATCATAAAAACCGCAAAAAATCAGCAAAAATTACAGTTTTTCCTTCGTAAAATACCCAAAATGTTATAAAACTAGCAACTATTTCATACTGTTCTATGCGTTATTTAATGTTCTATTTCATACTTGAGTCAAAATTGACATCCGTTTATAATAGATGCCGAAAAAGTCACAAAAACCGCGAAAAATTAACAAAAATAAAGGTTTTTCATGGCTAAAAGATCCAAAATGCTATAAAAATGGCAACTATTTCATACTATCCGATGCGTATTTTAATATACTATATCATACATGAGTCAAAATTGACATCGGTTCATAATAGATACCAAAAAAGTCACAAAAACCGCGAAAAATTCGCGAAATTAAAGGTTTTTCATGCCTAAAATATCCAAAATGTTAAAAAAGTGGCAACTATTTCATACTATCCGATGCCTATTTTAATGTTCTATATCATAAATGAGACAAAAATAACATCGGTTCATAATGGATACCGAAAAAGTTACAAAAACCGCGAAATATCCGCAAAATATCCGCAAAAAAAAACAGTTTTCTTGCTTAAAATATCCAAAATGTAAAAAAAATTACAAAAATTTCATACTGTTCGATGCGTATTCTCATGTTCTATATCATAAGATAATAATAAATACCAAAAATAACTCAAAACCCCCCCAAAATCGCATTTCTTTGGATTTTGCGGATATGCGGATATGGCAGATACGCAAAAATAAACGTTTTTCTTGCTTAAAATAGCCAAAATGTAAAAAAAATGACAAAAATTTCATACTGTTCGATGCGTATTCTCATGTTCTATATCATAAGATAATAATAAATACCAAAAATAACTCAAAAACCCCCAAAAATCGCATTTCTTTGGATTTTGCGGATATGCGGATATGGCGGATACCCAAAAATAAACGTTTTTCTTGCTTAAAATAGCCAAAATGTAAAAAAAATTACAAAAATTTCATACTGTTCGATGCGTATTTTAATGTTCTATATCATAAGATAATAATAAATAACAAAAAATAACAAAAAAACCCCAAAAATCGCATTTCTTTGGATTTTGCGGATATGCGGATATGGCGGATACGCAAAAATAAACGTTTTTCTTGCTTAAAATAGCCAAAATGTAAAAAAAATTACAAAAATTTCATACTGTTCGATGCGTATTTTAATGTTCTATATCATAAGATAATAATAAATAACAAAAAATAACAAAAAACCCCCAAAAATCGCATTTCTTTGGATTTTGCGGATATGCGGATATGGCGGATACGCAAAAATAAAAGGTTTTTCTTGCTTAAAATAGCCAAAATGTAAAAAAAATTACAAAAATTTCATACTGTTCGATGCGTATTTTAATGTTCTATATCATAAGATAATAATAAATAACAAAAAATAACAAAAAACCCCCAAAAATCGCATTTTTTTGGATTTTGCGGATATGCGGATACGCGGATATGGCGGAAATGGCGGATATGATATCCGCCGCGGATAAGATATCCGCCGCGGATAAGATATCCGCCGCGGATATGATATCCGCCGCGGATATGATATCCGCCGTATCCGCCATATCCGCAATATCCGCGTATCCGCCATATCCGCATATCCGCAAAATCCAAAAAAATGCGATTTTTGGGGGTTTTTGAGTTATTTTTGATATTTATTATTATCTTATGATATAGAACATGAGAATACGCATCGAACAGTATGAAATTTTTGTCATTTTTTTTACATTTTGGCTATTTTAAGCAAGAAAAACGTTTATTTTTGCGTATCCGCCATATCCGCATATCCGCAAAATCCAAAGAAATGCGATTTTGGGGGGTTTTTGAGTTATTTTTGATATTTATTATTATCTTATGATATAGAACATGAGAATACGCATCGAACAGTATGAAATTTTTGTCATTTTTTTTACATTTTGGCTATTTTAAGCAAGAAAAACTTTTATTTTTGCGTATCCGCCATATCCGCATATCCGCAAAATCCAAAGAAATGCGATTTTGGAGGGGTTTTGAGTTATTTTTGGTATTTATTATTATCTTATGATATAGAACATGAGAATACGCATCGAACAGTATGAAATTTGTCATTTTTTTTACATTTTGGATATTTTAAGCAAGAAAAACGTTTATTTTTGCGGATGTTTTGCGGATATTTCGCGGTTTGTGTCACTTTTTCGGTATCAATTATGAACCTATGTTAATTTTGTCTCTTTTACGATATAGAACATGAGAATACGCATCGAACGGTATGAAATAGTTGCTAGTTTTATAACATTTTGCATATTTTATGAAGGAATAACGGAAATTTTTGCAGATATTTTGCGGTTTTTTTGATATTTCCGACATTGATTATGGACCGATGTTAATTTTGTCTAGAAATATACATAAAGCATTAAAAGACGAATCGACCAGTATTAACTAGTTACCAAAATATCCTACATATCAACAAAATAAACCATATCCGCCATTTCCTCAATATCCGCCATATCCGCAATATATAAAATATCCAAATTGTTTTAAAAATGGCAACTATTTCATACCGGTCGATGCGTATATAATTGTTCTATATCATATCTTATTTAAAATTAATATCAGTCCATAAAATATGTAGGAAATATCAAATAAACTGCAAAAAATCACATTTTTTTGATATTGCGGATATTTCGTATATGGTGGATATTACGGATATTGCTTATTTTGTGGATATGTAGGATAATTTGGCAACTAATTAATACTGGTCGATTCGTCTTTTAATGCTTTATGTATATTTCTAGACTAAATTAATATCTGTCCGTAATAAATGTCGGAAATATCATAAAAACCGCAAAAAATCAGCAAAAATTACAGTTTTTCCTTCGTAAAATACCCAAAATGTTATAAAACTAGCAACTATTTCATACTGTTCTATGCGTTATTTAATGTTCTATTTCATACTTGAGTCAAAATTGACATCCGTTTATAATAGATGCCGAAAAAGTCACAAAAACCGCGAAAAATTAACAAAAATAAAGGTTTTTCATGGCTAAAAGATCCAAAATGCTATAAAAATGGCAACTATTTCATACTATCCGATGCGTATTTTAATATACTATATCATACATGAGTCAAAATTGACATCGGTTCATAATAGATACCAAAAAAGTCACAAAAACCGCGAAAAATTCGCGAAATTAAAGGTTTTTCATGCCTAAAATATCCAAAATGTTAAAAAAGTGGCAACTATTTCATACTATCCGATGCCTATTTTAATGTTCTATATCATAAATGAGACAAAAATAACATCGGTTCATAATGGATACCGAAAAAGTTACAAAAACCGCGAAATATCCGCAAAATATCCGCAAAAAAAACAGTTTTCTTGCTTAAAATATCCAAAATGTAAAAAAAATTACAAAAATTTCATACTGTTCGATGCGTATTCTCATGTTCTATATCATAAGATAATAATAAATACCAAAAATAACTCAAAACCCCCCCAAAATCGCATTTCTTTGGATTTTGCGGATATGCGGATATGGCAGATACGCAAAAATAAACGTTTTTCTTGCTTAAAATAGCCAAAATGTAAAAAAAATGACAAAAATTTCATACTGTTCGATGCGTATTCTCATGTTCTATATCATAAGATAATAATAAATACCAAAAATAACTCAAAAACCCCCAAAAATCGCATTTCTTTGGATTTTGCGGATATGCGGATATGGCGGATACCCAAAAATAAACGTTTTTCTTGCTTAAAATAGCCAAAATGTAAAAAAAATTACAAAAATTTCATACTGTTCGATGCGTATTTTAATGTTCTATATCATAAGATAATAATAAATAACAAAAAATAACAAAAAAACCCCAAAAATCGCATTTCTTTGGATTTTGCGGATATGCGGATATGGCGGATACGCAAAAATAAAAGGTTTTTCTTGCTTAAAATAGCCAAAATGTAAAAAAAATTACAAAAATTTCATACTGTTCGATGCGTATTTTAATGTTCTATATCATAAGATAATAATAAATAACAAAAAATAACAAAAAACCCCCAAAAATCGCATTTCTTTGGATTTTGCGGATATGCGGATATGGCGGATACGCAAAAATAAAAGGTTTTTCTTGCTTAAAATAGCCAAAATGTAAAAAAAATTACAAAAATTTCATACTGTTCGATGCGTATTTTAATGTTCTATATCATAAGATAATAATAAATAACAAAAAATAACAAAAAACCCCCAAAAATCGCATTTTTTTGGATTTTGCGGATATGCGGATACGCGGATATGGCGGAAATGGCGGATATGATATCCGCCGCGGATAAGATATCCGCCGCGGATAAGATATCCGCCGCGGATATGATATCCGCCGTATCCGCCATATCCGCGTATCCGCCATATCCGCATATCCGCAAAATCCAAAAAAATGCGATTTTTGGGGGTTTTTGAGTTATTTTTGATATTTATTATTATCTTATGATATAGAACATGAGAATACGCATCGAACAGTATGAAATTTTTGTCATTTTTTTTACATTTTGGCTATTTTAAGCAAGAAAAACTTTTATTTTTGCGTATCCGCCATATCCGCATATCCGCAAAATCCAAAAAAATGCGATTTTTGGGGGTTTTTGAGTTATTTTTGATATTTATTATTATCTTATGATATAGAACATGAAAATACGCATCGAACAGTATGAAATTTTTGTCATTTTTTTTACATTTTGGCTATTTTAAGCAAGAAAAACATTTATTTTTGCGTATCCGCCATATCCGCATATCCGCAAAATCCAAAGAAATGCGATTTTTGGGGGGTTTTGAGTTATTTTTGGTATTTATTATTATCTTATGATATAGAACATGAGAATACGCATCGAACAGTATGAAATTTTTGTCATTTTTTTTACATTTTGGCTATTTTAAGCAAGAAAAACGTTTATTTTTGCGTATCCGCCATATCCGCAAAATCCAAAAAAATGCGATTTTGGGGGGGTTTTGAGTTATTTTTGGTATTTATTATTATCTTATGATATAGAACATGAGAATACGCATCGAACAGTATGAAATTTGTCATTTTTTTTACATTTTGGATATTTTAAGCAAGAAAAACGTTTATTTTTGCGGATGTTTTGCGGATATTTCGCGGTTTGTGTCACGTTTTCGGTATCAATTATGAACCTATGTTAATTTTGTCTCTTTTACGATATAGAACATGAGAATACGCATCGAACGGTATGAAATAGTTGCTAGTTTTATAACATTTTGCATATTTTATGAAGGAATAACGGAAATTTTTGCAGATATTTTGCGGTTTTTTTGATATTTCCGACATTTATTATGGACCGATGTTAATTTTGTCTAGAAATATACATAAAGCATTAAAAGACGAATCGACCAGTATTAACTAGTTACCAAAATATCCTACATATCAACAAAATAAACCATATCCGCCATATCCTCAATATCCGCCATATCCGCAATATATAAAATATCCAAATTGTTTTAAAAATGGCAACTATTTCATACCGGTCGATGCGTATATAATTGTTCTATATCATATCTTATTTAAAATTAATATCAGTCCATAAAATATGTAGGAAATATCAAATAAACTGCAAAAAATCACATTTTTTTGATATTGCGGATATTTCGTATATGGTGGATATTACGGATATTGCTTATTTTGTGGATATGTAGGATAATTTGGCAACTAATTAATACTGGTCGATTCGTCTTTTAATGCTTTATGTATATTTCTAGACTAAATTAATATCTGTCCGTAATAAATGTCGGAAATATCATAAAAACCGCAAAAAATCAGCAAAAATTACAGTTTTTCCTTCATAAATACCCAAAATGTTATAAAACTAGCAACTATTTCATACTGTTCTATGCGTTATTTAATTTTCTATGTCATACTTGAGTCAAAATTGACATCGGTTTATAATAGATACCGAAAAAGTCACAAAAACCGCGAAAAATTAACAAAAATAAAGGTTTTTCATGCCTAAAATATCCAAAATGTTTTAAAAATGGCAACTATTTCATACTATCCGATGCGTATTGTAATGTACTATATCATATATGAGATAAAAATAACATCGGTTCATAATGGATACCGAAAAAGTTACAAAAACCGCGAAATATTCGCAAAATATCCGCAAAAATAAACGTTTTTCTTGCTTAAAATATTCAAAATGTAAAAAAAATGACAAAAATTTCATACTGTTCGATGCGTATTCTAATGTTCTATATCATAGGATAATAAAAAATACCAAAAATAGCTAAAAAAACTCGTAAAAATCGCATTTTTTTGGATTTTGCGGATATGCGAATATGGCGGATACTGCGGATATGGCGGATATTGCGGATATGGCGGATATCATATCCTCAATATCCGCAATATCCGCCTTACCGAAAAAGTCACAGAAACCCCGAGAAATCCTCAAAAATACAGGTTAATTTAACTTAGTCAATTCAAGTACATATTTCCATTTCAAAATTAATTGTTGTCGCTGAGTTCAAGTGTTGAATTCAAACGTTGAATTGAAGTATTGATGCCAAATACTGTTTTTCGTTTCGAATTCAAGCGTTGAATTAAATTGTTCAGTTAAGTATTGAATTCAGTACATATTTTAATTTCTAATTCAAGTACTGAATTTAGGTTTTTATTTCAATTACAGATTTCCATTTCCAATTTAAACACAAATGTGTATGTGCGTTAACACGCTGAATGAACTATCGTTTGTGTTATGGACAACTGATTGTTCTCACGAGGAATTTAGATCTGGTTCAAAAATGACTACGAGTAGAAGACACGCGAGGTTGAAATTTAGACATTATCTAAAATTGGCTGTCTCTCTGTTAATGACTTTTCGACATTTCAATTTTGTGTGTGTTGACACACTGAATGAACTACCGTTTTTGTCTTATGATCGATTGATTATTCCAACGGCGATTTTAGATCTGGTTCAAAAACGACAACAGATCGATAACTGGCGAGGCTGAGATTTAGACATTGTCTTAAATTAGCTATCTCCTTATTAATGACTTTTGGACATTTCAATTGTGTTAATAAATTGAATTAACCTATCGTTTGTCTTATGGACAGATCACATACAAGTACAGACTGTTGTACAGCAATATTTAAAAATTAATTTTATTATTTACAACTTGACGTTCTGTAAAATATTTTATCAGGTAAGAACGATTTTCTTCATTGAAAATTTGTATTTTATTATTAATTAATAACGGCGCCCTTTCATTCATTGCATGTGTACATGTGTGTGTGTATGTAAGTGTATGTATGTATGTGTACAATTATTGACTGATTATTTATGTGTACAATCAAAGCAATTATTACTGAAGCAGAAATATCAAGAACAGAGGTCATCTCCATAACTACATACCTGTAAACACGGACGAACTTTAACTATCATAGGTAAGCTTTGTGAAAGTCAAATGAATACATGGTGTCACAATGCATACGCAATATGTGTTTTTATTCGTCCTCGTCTATTTCAATGTCGATTTTTCTCAGCAACAAACGACGCAGAATATTAATGTTTGTAAGTTGTTTTGAATCTTTTAGTATTGTATCTGTATATGTAGTGTATCTACCACCCACGTATTTCACACACCCACACATTAATTTATACTTATCTACCTCTGTATATATATATATATATATATATATATATATATAGTGCTTGAGATAAGATGGGATATCAGCACCTATTTATAAATTTCTAACTACTCCATTTCTTTTTCACTAGTTTAATTAGACTACGAAACTTCTTACAATCACTCAATTATGTTATTTATTTGAAATTTCAGAATTCGGATTAATTTACATTCTTCAATCTCTATTTTTCTTTTCGTCAATATAAATTTATCTGTAATTGTGTCCTCAAAGCTGAAAAAAAATCAGTACGCCTCTAAACCATGTTTTTAAAAAAAAAATAATTTAAAAATATCTGTGTGTGTTAGGAATAAAGAACTGTTTTAATATAATTATTGAATATTTAAAACTCCACATTAGTGTAACTGGTAATTATATCACGGCCACGCTAACGTTCTGGAATTTTCTGATATGAAAGATGAAACTTGTGATTGATATAAAACTAGTCGACTGTACAAAAAAAAATGTTTGTCTCATATCAATCAAACATTTTACAATAACATTAAAGTGGAAATGTTATCGACCCTTCTAGGTAAATAGGTCGATTAAAAATGAAACGGAATTTTTGAAAACGTTCGATTTAACACTTTATCGACCGGATGGTTTTGCTATGAACCTGTGACCTGTTACCGGAGGCATTTCTATAAAATGGGAAAAAACTTTGATTGTTTTCTTCAAATTCTCGTGTATTTTGAAGTGATTCAGGTATTGAAATGAAAATTTAAAGATATATGATTATTTCATATAGGACGCCAATTGGCGTGCCCGGTCGTTAAAGTGTGAATAAAAAAAAATAAAACGAAATTTTGTACATTACTCGAACAACGAAGCGTTAAAAATTATATCATTCAAATTATAGAAAATATAGAATTAATTGTATGATTCCAAATTGAAAAAAAAAAACGTACAAATAATGTTAATATCTACTTTAACATGTTAAGAATACGGGTTTGGTAAACATGAGCTTTTCGATCTTCAACTTTTATAAAAACAAAAAGAAAAATACCCATGCTTTTTTACTTGTCTTTTTTACAAACTCAATCATACTAACCAGTATAAGAACTATATGTGCAATCCTACTAAATCTCAATAACATCTGGGATACGAGTCGAATGGAAGTAATAAGTTGCACCATTTATTAAAAAAAATTTTTTTTTTGAAAATCAATACAATATGTATTTTATATATATATATATATATATATATGGGATTTATTACTAAAAGTTATCTTTCAATTTCAGTGTATGTAAACGAAGAAATGAACGATGTAGCAGAGAAATCTTTAGCAGCTGCACTGCTTTACTTAACAAAGAGTCCACACTTGGGTGTAAAGGTCGATGTCTTGCGTGTGATGGGAAATAGAACGGATGCTAAAGGACTACTCGAATCTTGTAAGTTGTCTAAGAGAATCAAATGAGTTCGCTTCGAATAACTATTTCCAAATTAACGCTCGATATGTGTTTTAGTAATAAATGTGAAAATTCAGGTCTGTTGTGTTCTGATTTCTTTCTCTTTTAATTCAGTGTGTAAGACATACACAGCAGCATTGGATGAACAGAAACCGCCGCACGTCGTTCTCGATACAACAATGACAGGAATGGCATCGGAAACTGTAAAATCGTTTTCGGCTGCACTGTCTTTACCTACAATTTCCGCCTCATTCGGACAGGAAGGTGATCTTCGCCAATGGCGGAATCTCAATGACGATCAGAAAAAATTTTTGATACAAGTAATGCCGCCGGCCGATCTTATACCGGAAGCGATACGTAGTATTGTTGTTAAACAGAAAATAGCAAATGCCGCCATACTTTACGATGAGACATTCGGTAAAGAGGTTTTTTAGTCTTCAGATCATTCTAACAGATCCAGTTTTTTTCATTTAAATGTTAACTAGAAGGTGCGAATTATTATTGGAAAAATCTAGGATTTATGGTAGAAGAACTTAAATGCATTTTAGAGGTTTTCGGGAGGTTTCTTTATATTTAAATCCATATCTAAAACGTTCCGAAAAGCTTCAGTGTTTCTACAGTCTCAAAATTTACATCAAAAGCAAATACTGATCGAAATAGAAAATTGATATAATTTGTTTCAGATTTTAAATTTATGTTGAAACTAAATAAAGACGAATAGATATGTTTGATTTATCTCATTCATTTCAGTGATGGACCATAAATTTAAATCCCTGTTACAAAACATACCGACCCGACACGTCATTGTCGCCATCGACGAGCCGTCGAGAATCAAACAGCAGCTCACGAATCTGCGTAACCTGGACATAGTTAACTTTTTCATAGCCGGAAGTCTGTCTTCGATTAAAACAGTATTGGATAACGCGGACGCGATCGGCTACTTCGGAAGAAAGTTTTCGTGGCATGCGCTCACACAAAACAAAGACGACTTGAAGTGTGGTTGTAAAAATGCTACTGTATTGTATTTGAAGCCTTTGCCTGATATTAACAGTCAAGATCGATTGGGAAACATTAAGACTTCGTTTCAGTTGAACGCTCAGCCAGAGATTGCGGCGGCGTTTTATTTTGATCTGACATTGAAAACGTTTGTCGGTATTAAGTAAGTTATAAATAAGATGAATCTATTTCCCAACAATATTTTTATGTATCTGTTATTCAATAATTTCATTAAAATTCACGAAACTGCTACTGCTCTGTCCTTGTTCTCTAGCGAGCGAGTTACTTGTCATGCATGACACGATCACATAGAAAATTTCGAAAAATTGTCCACACCTATGAAATATTCTTCCCGGAAAGGGAAAATATCTTATCGACAAAATAATGTCAGTACTTTAAGACTTAAAATTGTATCAGTGCATAAAATAAAATACAGTAAATTCTGGTAATATGGAATTCTGCCTTATTAAAATTCCTGATAGCAAGCCATCTAAATTTTAAGAGGGTTAAAAATAATCTTAAACGGAAAACAGCATATTGTTTACATTGATATCAAAAACAACAGATATTAAAAAAATATTTAAAAAGATTAATATTTGATATCATCATAAACATAAAATTTCAGAGATATGATAACAGAAGGGGCGTGGCCTAAAAATCTATCATATATCACTTGTGACGACTATGATGGTAAAAACTCACCGCCAAGATATGGATTAGATTTGAGAAAATATATAAAGAAGGTAGTGCGAATTAAAAAAAAAAACAGAGAATTAGTAATTAAAATGTTACATTTTCGAAACCATACCTTGGGCCTGTTTTAGGATATTGGTGAGATCCCAACGTATGGAAAATTCAATATCTCATCGAATGGACAAAGTCACATGGAATTTACAATGCAGTTAACAGCAGTTAGTGTACGAGATGGATCGTCTGACAAATCTATTCCACTAGGCTCATGGAAAGCAGGATTGTCATCGGATTTGAACCTTTTAGACAGTGCGGGATTTTCAAATTACACAGCGAATGTTGTATACCGTATCGTTACTGTTGCTGTATGTTCTTTCACATCATCATAATTGATAGAAATCGTTTCATTTATTTAATTCAGATTAATGTTAGATCAGACCATCCTCAGAGTGTTATGATATAGAAAAATCGATTTTCCTATACCCTAGCGCTCTGAAGATAATAGCGTTTTCGACGTGTCAGAATTTTCTTGTGGTTCGTGAAACGAATATAACATAATATTCCTGAAAAGTACTTCAGCCTCGATGCTAAAAACTACAATGTGAAAAAAGTTGTTATTGAATGAAATCTAGTTCAATCGAATGAAATGCTGTTTAAGTAGATAATAAGGACAATAACTATTTTTCATTTTCAGCAACATCCTTTTATAATAGAAGACAAGAAGTCTCCTAAAGGATATTCAGGATATTGTATCGATCTGGTCGACGAAATAGCTAAGATTTTAAAATTCGATTACGATATCGTTCCCGTATCGGACGGGAAGTTCGGTAACATGGATGAGAAAGGATTATGGAATGGAATCGTTCGTGAATTGATTGAGAAACGAGCCGATATTGGACTTGGATCTATGTCCGTGATGGCTGAGCGGGAGAACGTGATCGATTTCACTGTTCCGTACTATGATCTAGTTGGGATCAGTATATTAATGAAGCAACCAAAAACGCCAACCTCTCTCTTCAAATTCTTAACCGTATTAGAAAACGATGTATGGTTGTGTATTCTGGCTGCGTATTTTTTTACAAGGTACCCTTTATCCTCATACTTAAATCACACAAAATGTTATGTAATACAAATATTTTTAAAAATATATAAATATTTCACTTGCAATCTCCTGTACAGCTTTCTGATGTGGGTATTCGATCGATGGAGTCCTTACAGTTACCAAAACAATCGTGAAAAATACCAAGACGACGACGAAAAAAGGGAATTCAATTTGAAAGAATGTTTATGGTTTTGCATGACGTCGTTAACGCCGCAAGGCGGTGGCGAGGCGCCGAAAAACCTATCCGGCCGTTTGGTTGCAGCCACTTGGTGGCTGTTCGGTTTCATCATCATCGCTTCTTACACTGCGAATCTGGCCGCTTTTCTCACAGTCTCGCGTTTGGATACCGCAGTAGAGTCACTGGATGATCTGTCGAAACAGTACAAGATCCAGTATGCGCCACTGAACGGATCTTCGGCAATGACTTATTTTCAACGAATGGCTGATATCGAAGGACGGTTTTACGAGTGAGTTTAAATTTTGACATGCGATCGTTTCGCACGTTTTTTTTTTGCAAGAATTTACGGTGTTTCTGATCAGCCTATGGTAAAAAATAAAATTTTAAGCTGTATGGTGGCCGTCCCCAGGGGCAGAAATTGCCCCGACAACAGCTAACGTCGTTTTTCGCACGTGGTTAAATTCATTTTTATATAGGACTTTTCCAAGCCCTCTTGCGATAAATAAAAATTATTGAGCAATAAAATTCTTTATCAAGCGGTCGACAGTAAATTAAAATGTTTTATATTTTTCACAATTACCATCTAAATGTAACACACACACACAGATATATATATACATATTTACATACATATATATATATATATATATATATATATATATATATATATATATATATATATATATATATATATATATATATATATATACATAAAATGATCCACTCAGGATTTGATCTTGGAGGAAACCGAATTGAACGGATAAAAACATTTTTAATGTGAATTCAGTAAAATTCATTAGATGATTATAAAAAATTATTTAAAGAATAAAATCGAGTTTTCTTTTCTTTCTACAACGCTTTTTAATTACTTCAGTCGCGGTTACAATACTCTCTTTGTATGTATATAGTAAATCCTGTCCGTTCAATCGTGATTATGTCATGGTAGTTCTTAAATAGGTTTAAAAAGTTTAAGATAGAAAATGACCTTTCACTGACCGATTGGAAAGGGATCATTTTTTCGCGATGACTTATATTTTCTAGTGTTTTTACCCTTTCCTTTTGGGGAGTGCCAGGGCCCCTGCCGCCCTCCAGGTTCACCACTGTATGTATGTATGTATGTATATATATATATATATATAAATATATGTATGACTGTATGTTGTATTTTTGAGGATTTGGAAAGATATGAGTCTAAACGACAGTCTTTCGGAAGTTGAACGATCAAAACTGGCCGTATGGGACTATCCTGTGAGCGACAAGTACACAAAAATGTGGCAGGCGATGAAAGAAGCCGGCTTACCGAACACTATTCAAGAAGCTCTTGATCGCGTGCGTGCATCGAAAAGTTCCAGTGAGGGATTCGCATTTATCGGCGACGCCACAGATATTCGATACCAAGTGCTCACTAACTGCGACCTGCAGTTGGTCGGCGAAGAGTTTTCCAGGAAACCGTACGCGATTGCTGTCCAACAAGGATCGCCGCTGAAGGATCAGTTCAATACAGCGTAAGTAATTGAATTTTAGTTAAACTTCTTTCGGCACGAGTCGAATCGTTGTGCTAAAAAATTTTAAGAAAATTTTTCGATTAAATAGATATTCTTTTATCGTAAATAAAATAAAAATTGCAAATTTGTCGGTTACAAGAAAAAATATATTAATTCAGATTAGCCATTAGAAATTTCACACCTATATGATCTGAAGAAAATCGTTGATAATATTCGAGGAAACATGAATCTCTTGATTGGAAACATATGATTGGAAGAAGACAAATTGAGTACAATTGAAAATTTGCAGAAAACACATTACTGTTGAGTGTGAAAAATTTTAAAACAATCAAAAGTGCACAAAACGGTTTCATATCAATCACATCTTGTACCTGGACATAGCCTCAAAAATTTTTTATACAAACTTTTAATGATGAACTTTTAGAAAAAAAATATTATTCAACCCAATTCGCAAGTTTACAATTTTTATAGGTTTTCAAATAAAAAAAACCATGATTTTTATGATTTTTGGACGACCGTACTTTTTTTAATGAAAGGAAGAGTTATAAATTTAATCTCAGAAAGTCTAGAAAGAGATTAGTGACCTTTAAATATATCATCCAAAAGATAGCACTCTGAGACCATAGTTTAGTTTCTTTGGAAAAAATCAATGAATTCCTAGATCTATGTCTGGTTTCAAAGGATTAAAATATCTAGAATGGTTCTAATTTGTCAAAATAGAATGAATCTATTTCATAAGATAAAATATTTAAAATCGTCAGACAAAATATTTAAAATCATAGATATTTTCGTTTTTTATACTTTTATATCACACTTCTCATATTATGATCATTGACATTTCACTGCTGTATATTTTAAAATATTAAAATGAAGAAATCAAATATATATATATATATATATATATATATATATATATAAACTTTACAGGATACTCAATTTGTTGAATAAACGCCACTTAGAAAAGTTGAAAGAAAAATGGTGGGGCGGTAATAAAGAAGCAAGACAATGCGACAAACAAGATGATCAGTCGGACGGTATCAGTATTGAGAACATCGGCGGTGTATTCATTGTCATCTTTGTCGGAATCGGTTTGGCCTGCATCACACTCGCATTCGAGTACTGGTGGTACAAGTACAAGAAAGTATCGAACACCATAAACGTCGGCGAAGCGCAGAAAACGAATTCGACAAAGCCGGACTCGGACGCCCTATCGCCGCAGAAGTTCAGTTTCAATAACACGAAGCCGAGCAACAACGCCATGTCGATTAATTTAAGGCCGAGGTTTTAAATATTCAAGAGACATCCATTCAAGAGATTCTCATCACCAAATCGAATCTTTATACATTTATAATTCATTATATTTTTTATGTACTGACGACACTCAAAATATCTGATACTCAAATGTAAATCTACAAATGTCTTTAACTCAGATATGAAAATCGAATTTACAGTAATTTTAATCGATAATGTTTTCTAGTCTTAAGACATGCATTCTAATCATTTTTTTTTAAAGTACACACCGACCTTTTCACTTATTAATATACAGTTTATAAATATAAGGTCAAAATTTCAATATAATTCCACTAGAAGTGTAGAACTATTTACATTTAACATTCAATCAATTATTATTTAATAAAAAAAAAATACTATTACAACACCTCAGTACAACTTGTATATATATATATATATAGATGTTCCCATTTAACAATGTTATCTGATTTAAAAAAGCAAACTGTTTCATGATATCACGTTATCAATTATCAATAAAAATAAAATACACTTTAAAAATACATTTTTATGAGTAGAATGTAGTGATTGAGAAAAATTTCATTATACTCTAAAATGAACAATTTTATTTAAACAATACCAGTATCGATATATATATTTTCTAATGAAAATAAAAAGTTTATAAAATGGAATTTTATAAAAACCGATCTCTATTAGATTTATAAATACAAACAGTATACAGTTATTTCTTACAGTTAATAGAAAATTAAAGATGTTACAACGATCGAAAAATTGGACTAAATAAAATGTTACAGTTAAGAATCAATTTATTTCTATGTGTTTGATGTCAAAATGTTTTTATTCAAACTGGAAAAATAAAAAAAAATAGTAATACCATTCATGTGACATGAAATAGTTTCAAGACTTGTGTCAAAGAGATTGTCTAGGCAGGGAATGGTTCAGTTTTTGTAATTAAAAAAAAAATTAGAAAATAAAACAAAACGATCTCACATCTACAGAGTGATTCTTTCAACAACTTTGATTAAATCAGAGATATTGTTGAGAAAATCTAATATTTATAATAATTTTATGTTGCAAGAATCAGGTTCATGCTGTAAACGAAAAATAATATTGTTTTAAATATATAAAGTGATCTTTTTATAATTTAGTAAGAATTTTCCAGTAATGCATTTTCCATAAAAGCAATACATCTATATTTCTGTAATTACTGGGTTTTTAGTTTAACATTTAAAAAGTATGTATTGATTAACATAAAATTGTTCAAATCATAAAATTAGATTATTTATCTTCATTATAGTTAGATGGTTCTAAAGTAATACACACTATTAAATTTTTTTCTCGTGTGATACAGGGGGGTGATTAAAAAATCACACTTCATATTTGATTCAATTTATAAATAGAATGTACGATTAAACTGAGCTATTTTATTTACAATCTACATTATTCGAATCGATGGATCAACACAGGTTACACTGCAAAAACTGAATTGAAATGTGTGTCAAATCTGTAAAGTACTGTGTAATAATTTTGAATGCACTTAATGTATACATTTAATTGATCAATAAATTTATTTTAAAATAGTAATTTATTCGATTCACGAACACAAACCGTTTACCTTTTTATTTTAATCAGGATAGTAGGTTTACGTTGTTGATCAGGTATTTTTTTTTCATTTTAGCCTGTTGTACAGTAATTTAGAAATTTATTCGAAAGAAAATACGGACATGTACTAAATAATAAAAAATTCGTCTCTTGAAATTCGTTTTTAGAATTTACCAGTATTTTTCTGTGTGGTACTGGAGAAAGCAGAGTCTAAATGTGTTCAGACTTAAAAAAATGCTCCAGATAGGTGATTACCGATATAACAGATAAGTCTGTTCAAAAGGCAGCGTACTTTTAGGTCACTACACATAAAACATGAAACTTTGAAAAACTAAAATAGTTTTTTTTAGGGAGCTATACTAATTTCATTGTCCGAATAAAATATTACGGACTGAAATCAAAAGTAAAAATACTAAATTTTGTACCATTAAAGAACTCCTTATAAATTGACCGGACAGTGAAAATTATCTGTGTGAAATCAATTTCAAAAAAAAATAATAGCGTCGCAAACGTATGAGTAAATTCCATTTATATTATAGTTTTAATTAATTAACGTCTTAATTTTTTATCACATAACTATCCTAACTTTAAAATCTAAATTGAAAAAGTTTAAAACATATTTTAAAAGCAATAATACAGTTTTATTTGAAAAATGAGTCAAGTTGATTTTAATTGATTTTTTCAGCTGAGGTAAAATAAATTAAATTAATGGACTTTTTATATTAAAGTACACTCAAATACATATATATATATATATATATATATATATATATATATATATATATATATTCAATTACATTACAATAAATAATAGTAATGTTTCAGATTATTATTTAAACAACTGATACAAATTACACAATAAAAAAGATTGTTTCAAAACCGTTGAACACATTAGGTTATTAGAACTATTATGATTTCAAATAGATAATATTTAATAGAAGTTGAGATTCAGTACGGGCTATTCGCTTTTTTCAGAAATGTGTTTTTATTTCGAACAAAATTATGAGAGTCGTAGCTACACGACCCTATTACAACAATTGTACAAAAATAATGTCAATGTCATTTAGTTACCTCAAGTTAATACAGACGCTGGTTATCTAACATCGGATTTTGCTCTGCGGCGATACGACGACGACTCAGCATCTGGCGTAGATTGATGACTGAATAGCTCTGTGTTGCATCGGCTCGATCATGTACATAACACCTCCCTCCTTAAAGGCGAATCCAGTGGTTGTCCATCGGGTTCGTGGAGTGACTCGATCTGTTGTTTCTCCTACATTTGTGTTTGATCTAATGTTTTCTTACATATTTTTCTTTTATTATAATAATAAATAATATACAATATTATTACAAATGTTACAGTATATAGGAAAACAGTCCATAAATTAATTTTATAAAAATGTATCGGATTAAATATAGAATTCACATCATGCTTCTTTTTATTTAGTTCATTCTGTATATGATTTATCTTGTTCAGATTAACAACATCGAGCGTAATTGTATCTGGATTAATTACTGTATTTAGATTAATATTTGAATGCTCTAAAGTATTGTTCTTTCAATTTTTTTAAATTCACGATTAAAGTTTTTATAATTTTGGATACAGATGTCTGAAATTTGCACTTCACAATTTTTATTAATTTCTAATATGTGTCTACTTTTGATAAGTATGATGTCCTTTTCTTTATTACACTTTTGCATCGCTATTACTGTTTCTAATGTTCTAATTACTCTGTTACTATCCACTTATTATTTTCCAATTTTTGAATTTTCACATTCTTAATTTCTTTTGGTACAAGCACACAATTGGTTATATTTTTATTGGAATGTTTTAATAATTTTATTTCACATGGAAGTTTATCTTCTTCAATTGCGATAGAATTAGTTTCATCGCAGATGAATCTTTCTTCTTTTATTTCTTTACACTGATTGTCGGAGAACGCATATCCTTGTTCGTTTAGGATAAGGTAACTGGATTGTGGTAAGATTGCCTGGAAGATATTTATCCTTTTGTGTAGGTAAGGAATATAAATGATAGTAATCATAGCTTTCAATTTCAACAATAGGTATTTGTAAAATGAAAATTATTCTATTATTTTTACTATAGCTTTTGATACTAATAGTTGTCTCAAGAACTAATATATTCTCCAATATAGGTTCAAAAGGTAATTTGCTAGTTTTCAAGTATTCGGTTATTGATTTTATCTCGTGTAAAAGTTCATCAGGTTCTGTAATTGAATTGTGTAATATATTTAATTTAGCGAATGTAATTGCAATTTCTAATTTTTCAATGATATCGTAGATTATCTGGTACGTTGTCGTTACTTGTGACAGGACCATTTGTATTGGAGTATATTAGTAAAATGCAATATTTTGTATTTTTAATCTCTTAAATGTTTGTTCTGTTTTCATAATATGTGATTGTAAGGTTATTTGGTTATTTGCCAGTGTTTTTATATTCTCTTCAAATATGTTAATGGAATTTTGAAGAAGAGTTATTTGTTCGATTATTATCGATTTCAATTTAATTTGATCGTTTGAGACGGTTGTTATCGCCTTTTCATATTTTTCCGCGTCATTTTTAATTTCACAAATGAATTCTTTCACTAGGCAACCCATAAAAAAGTCTGATCAAAAAAGTTCAATAAATCGTTTTTGATTGCTACTAAATGACATTCGAACGCATATAACACGAAGTAAACTATTTTGACGACTGAATTATATTTTACATATGACAAAAACACACTGAAAACAAAAATACACTAAAGTATACAGCTAATAAGTTTCAACACGTTATTATAGGAAAGAAAAATTAGTATCTTACAATAAACAAGACACGCGGTATCTCAATAATCTTAAAACAGAAAATTTGTCGTCATTCATTTAACAGTCGGCTTCTTCTTTCGGAACACAGATGTGCAGTTTCGAGTGGAAGAACAGACCTTCTGGACAATCGAATTCGTATTTCTTGAACACGTTGCCGCTGATACGGACACAGTTGTAGAATTTCGAACAGTTGTTCGGATCTCTGAAGAAACCTTCTGCGACACATTCACCTTCGAACGGTGGCGGTTCTGTCGTCGGACCAGCTGTCGTTGTGGTCTTTTCTGTCGAGATCGTCGATTTTCCTGTTGTGGTCGTTGGCTGTAATGAAAAAAAAAGTATTTATTTACATCGTTGATATATATATATATATATATATATATATATATATATATATATATATATAATTTGAGTATTTACCGGGAGTTCTCCAGTTAGAGTGTATCTAATAGCGTTGATCAATGGATTCTTTCCACCGCCGCAAATTCCACGGAAGTCATCAGTCTCAACACTCCAGACCATCGCGCCACCGAGTCCCATTTTCTTGGCGTACTCTGCTTTAAGACTGACAGAGTCGACGTCATCGTAACCGACCCAGTCAGTGCCTCTGGCCGCATACGGAACTTTCTGTTCATCGTTGTAATATGTCGTCCATCCAGCTCCAAGTTCACACATCTGTATCAATTCAAATGATCAATAATGTATTTCATTCATTCGAATCGATTTCGATTCAGTCACATTCATTACCTCATTGTAGCCGAGGAAACCACGTTGTCTCGTGTACGGTCCTCCGACTCCAGCACCGTATGTGGGTGCACCGAGCCCGTTGTTCGATGCGGACTGAAGTGTGAACGTGCGACCGTAAAGTGGGATACCGAGGTTGAGTTTTTCAGCAGGAGCACCGTTAGCCAACCAATAGCTAATGCAAGCGTTGACGTTCAAGTTATGTTTGTCTAATTCAGGTTCATCCTGACGCATGAAGAGTGGCGAGTTGTGGCCGGTGTGACTTTCCCATGCGCCGTGGAGATCGTACGCCATAATGTTAATGAAATCTAAATATCTGAAATTGAAAATAAAAATGTCTTAGTTGTGACAGATCGTTGTGAAACAAAGTTGTATAAATATTAAATGTCGAATTGATGACTTATAGTTGATTATAAAATTTTAAGATTATTTTTAAAAGATTTTTTTATTTCGGTTATTAAGAAATCTATTCAATTCAGAGTATAAAAATCGAATTTAAATATAATCTTTTTATAATTTCTATAATGTTCAATATAATCTTTTTATGTACAAAATATTACATATCTCAGAAGCTAATGTTTGAATCAATAATCAATAATTAGCATCATATATATATATATATATATATATATATATATATATATATACACTATTTATAGTTCTATATAATCCAATACATGAAATAGTACAGACGATCAACATGTACAAACATAAAACTACTTACTTTCCAAGCATTGGAATTTCGTAGGACAGCGAAGCAGACGATTCGGCGGCAGCAACTGCAGCACTCAACAATAATCCCTCTTTGTCGAAAGCTTCTCTCATTTCTTTCAAGAGTTGACTGTAAGCTGGTACATCTGAGGGAACGCCGCCTCTCTGATTAGGATACTCCCAGTCGAGATCGAAGCCATCAAAACCGTGCTTGAGGGTGAAAGCGACAGCATTCTCGACGAACCTGTGACGGATTGTTGGATTGTTCACAACCTAATATCGAAGAAATAACGATTTAAGAAAAAAATTGTTCTATCAAATAACGAAATGAGAATCGAACTCACGTGAGAATATTTTTCAGATCCTTCGTTCCATCCACCAATGGCAATCAATGTCTTCATGTCAGGATTGATTTGACGTAAATTGTTGAAACGTCTGAATCCGTCTAGAAAAAATAAAAAAAATTAAAATGATTTTTTTAATTTACATATATATATATATACATACATATATATATATATATATATATATATATATATATATATATATATATAATATTAATCACTTGCCTTTTCCCCAATTTTCAGGAAGATCGTTCCATTCGTCAAGTACTCTAATATCACCATCATCAGTGATACCGACGAAGGTGTAGATCATATGTGTGCAGATCGTTGGGTCTAAATCTTCGATGTTACATTTGCCATTGCCTTGTCTGTACACAGCCCAACTGCCGTAATAACATACGACACGTTCTGGAATAAATATTTATAGGATCGATAAATTATATTGCGTTATTCGTTTTTAAGTTTCAAATATTTCTTTTACTTCAAAAGAAAAAAAAATAAAATCGTGTTTTCAAACGAGTCTAAATTCCTCCATTCGCATGTATAAAAATCAAATTATTATTATTTAACACAGAAAACTGTTAAAAATATAAAACGAATTTGTACAAAAAAGAATAATCGAAAATCAATGAACGGACTTACTTGACAGTGCAGACGCACAGGTAGCTGTTAAAGCTAGCGCTAAGAGCACACAGGCGAACTTCATTCTCTCAGTAATCACAATGAGCAGTTACTTAATCCACTCGCGACCTAGTTCTGTTTTTATATAATAATTTTACTGATCAATGATAACATATCTTGTAGTTGTATGCTCGATAATGTTCCATTTAATTGTTCGCCGATTCGAAGATACCAACAAGTATTTTTTCATAATTATCATTTCAATCATATTTCATTATTTTGTGCCTGAATTTGTTGCAGTATTAGTTAGATAATTTTCAAGTATGAAAATATCTGATAAATATATAACATAACTATAATGTTCAAGAAATACACGTACACACAATACGCACACATCTAAACACATACACACATATACATATACATATATATATATATATATATATATATATATATATATATATATATATATATATATATATAATTTGGGTTATTTAAGAAAAAAATGAAAAAGAATATAACATAAAAGAGAAATGACATTTGAGTGTTATAAGCAATCCAAAATAATTTGTATTCATTTATTAACCGAAAAAATACTTATTTTAGAAACCATCTTATCTATGAAAATCAGTTACTTTTTATTACTAGGCTGACAGGAAAATAATTACGGTTTTCGTTTTCTGAATACTAACTTTAATTTGTTTCAATGAAAGTGTCACTTCATTGTGTTCATTTTAATATCATTTTTAAATGTATTTTTCGGTCTGTATTTTGGTGACATAGTCTTTGGTTTTGTTATTGATTTTGCTTCAAATTGGGCTATGTAGCTATTGTATGTGTCTAAAAAGGGCAACCTAACCCGATCTGTATCAATTTAAGATGCGTCACATCGATATCATTTACTTTACATGCTTACATTTACATTTTTATTTTACATATCAAACAATTTATCCCAATTTAAAGCAAAGATACCCACATTGAATCATTGATATCAATTTAAGCACGTTCAAAATACATTTTACAATTTCATTCTGAAGTGTTGGCCATTTTGGACTGTTACTTATTCGCAGTTTGATGATAATACTAAATAAATACCATCATCCTCAGGTATCTCAGCGTTCTGAGCATTATGTTAACGCCATCGAAATTCTTACAAGCGACAACCAAAAATGATCAATAAATAATCAATTATTGAACATTTTTAATCGAGAAATTTTCAATGATTTGCAGGGGACTGGAAAATTCATTTGTAAAAGTGAATCTAATCAAAGTACTATAATTATATTAATCTCAATTAATCTCAATTTTTATTAATTGAACATGATTTCAGAATTGATTCGAAATATAATTTTAAATTTAAAATTGCGTTCGATTAAAGTATTAGGTTGGTAGAAAAATAATTGCGGGTTATGTATTCATTTTTCAAGCTTTTTTTGATTTTCCTAGTTATTTAATTTTTCGATAATCAGAACTGGAGTGTGTAAACTAATGTATATGTATATAATAATATATATATATTGTATATATATATATATATATATATATATACAACCAGGAATTTATTCTTAAAACCATTGCATGGAATCAGCATGCCTATTTTTGTTTTAATTAAAACTCGATCAAAATGTAATTTACATGAACTGTTTCCTATGCATCCAACGATAAAAGATCTTTTTGTAAATTTCCACGAATCCATGCATACTTTTCAAACGATTTTTTTTTAAAAAAATGTCAAAAATCACAGCAGAGAGTTAGGCATTAATAAAGTAATACATTTTTTTCTTAGAACGAGTCAGGTGCTATTATGGAAATTGGGTAGTGTACAGGTCTGGAAATAGTTAATGCAATATTGAGGATTTAGATCCGTTCGCTTGTACTTATTTGGTATACACATTCGTTGGAATCAAAAACAATGGTGTTATTGTGGTTCAGGATCCATGGAATGATTTATTTGACGATTATGGAAAAGGTGAAAATAATTATATATATATATATATATATATATATATATATTAATTCACTGCGGGGTTCAAAATACTGATTTGAATTCTTTACATCATTTCTCAACCAATTTACAAAATAATCTTTAATAATTTTCACATAACGTGCCTAAAAAAAGAATTCGATTTTTATTGTTCAGAACACATTATTGAATCAATGAGATTTAATTTCAACCAAAGAATAATTGTATTTTTTAGGGTTTACAGAAACGAACGAAATTCAAATAACCACATTGTGTCCTACAAAAAAAGTTCACCTGAATCGTACAAATCAAATAATTGTCGTTTTTTAACGATCTTACATTATTGTCATGTGTATATGAATTATAAGTGCACTTCAAAAACTGATCTTATTGAAAAAAAAATATTGACGAATACACGTTAACTATATTATACATTTTTATCGAATTATTAATTTTATCATCATTTCTTTTACTGTTACTATCGTCTCTATCTACACAAAAGTGATTTTTTAAGTACTATTATATTTTTTATCTCTCTGTTTATTGTGTGCTACATACACATACACACAGATATATACATATATATATATATATATATATATATATAAGTTCAACATATTTGAAAATACAATGAAAAATTGGATCCGAACTCAATGTTCTGTGATAAAATCCAAGGTTTTATGAAAAGAATAGACTTTTATTTAAGTATCGTTCAATGTAAAAAAAAAAATGTATTATATATTAATTTTCAGATTTATTTCAGTATAAATTCTAATCTGAACCCTGTAATATTTTTAATAACCGGTTAAATTTATTAAACAATCAGTTCGATTTATACTTTCTACATTCAGATTTGGCACAAGAAGTTTCCTTATCATAAGATATTAAAAACTGAACTGAATCTGTAGAGGCATTAATATCTTAAGAGAATTAAGTTCAAAATAATTTAAAACATGTAAACTTCAATAACTACAACCTTTTTTCTAACGTATTTCTCGGTTTATTTGATTTTTCTATGATCCTTCTTATCGTTAAAGCATTCTAGATTTTTTAAAAAATTCGTTAATAAATTTTATATTTTTTCCGTTTATATTGAAATACAGCCTCGACGATATTCAAGAATAAATTATTTTTTCTTATCTTCCTTTACAAGTGTTTTTTTCACTTTATTTTGTATTAAATTTGTTTAAGTACACAAGTATTAAATAATAATAAAATAGATATTTTATTCAAAAATTCTAAATCATTATTAGATAGGAAAATATATTAATATTTTCATGTCGCAATGATTATTTAATTTAGTAGGAGACATTGATTAAATACATTTTTCTCTTTCACTTAATTGTAAAACTGTAAGTATTATAAAAAAGAAGAACATTTAAAGTGGTACCAACCACCTTTGTAATAGGTCATTGACCACATCGAATACAAATAAATACATTCATTCATTTTTCTCTTTCATATTATCTTAATTTCTCATTTTACTCATAAATTATTTAACTAATACACATTGCTTGTAAGACTTACACATTAATGTATTTTATTACTATAAATTAAACACAAATTAATCTCGATTTATGTATATAAAATATTCTCGCCCACATCTTTATTTATTGTATCAATATTATAAAATGAATCATTAATGAATTGTGTAAGAAACAATTCATTTATGTTTCATTGAATATCATTGTAATTAATATCATTTTTATTAATTTCAATGAAAAAGTAAGTAATGAAAACATTTAATCTGCTTTATTATAAAACAAATTTACAAGTGCTTATATTAAAACGAATTGATTTACAGCTCATTTCAATTAAAATAATATCAAATCAATCGATTCGTCATTTAACAGTCGGCTTCTTCTTTGTTAACACAAATATGGAGAACGGAATGGAAATATAGACCTTCAGGGCATTCGAAATCGTATTTCTTGAAAATATCACCAGTGATACGAACGCAGTTGTAGAATTTAGAACAGTCGTTCGGATCTCTGAAGAATCCTTCTGCAACGCAATCGCCTTCGAAAGGAGGCGGTGTTGTAGTCGGACCAGGTGACGTAGTAGTTTTTTCAGTTGTCGGTGTACTCTTTGTCGATTGCGTCGATTGAGTCGTTGGCTGTAATAAAATTTCATTTTTTATTATCAGTGTAAGAAAATAATTACAGATTTCATGTCGAATACTGACCGGTGCCTCTCCACTGAAAGTGTATTTAATTGTATTGATCAGAGGGAATTTACCACCGTTGCACACTCCACGGAAATCATCTGTTTCGATACTCCACACCATTGCACCACCGAGACCCATCTTCTTAGCGTATTCAACTTTCTCACGGACAGAATCGACGTCGTCATAACCAATCCATTTAGTACCTTTCGCAGCGTATGGGACTTTTTGTTCATCATTATAGAATTTAGTCCAGCCACTGTTTCCGAATTCGCAAACCTTTTAACACACAATTTAATCGATGAAAGTTTCCATATGTATTTTTTTGAAATGTATTTATAAAGTAAACCGTTTTCATTTATTGTTTTATAAAATGAAGAATTGAATATAAAAACTTTAATCGTTTTAATCATGAAAAAAAATATTTTGAAACTATTTACTTCGTTATAACCGACGTAGCCAGGTTCTTCTGTGTAGGGTCCAGGGAAACCATTACCCCATGCGGATGCGCCGAGACCATTGTTTTGTTCGCTACTCAGAGTGAACGTACGTCCATAGAGTGGAATACCGAGATTAATCTTCTCAGCCGGAGCGCCATTCTTCAACCAATAATTGATGCACGCGTCGACATTCAAATTTTTCTTCTCCATTTCAGATTCGCCGGTACGTGGATACAGTGGTGAGTTGTGGCCAGTTTTCGAGTCCCAAGAACCGTGCAAATCGTATGTCATAATGTTGATGAAGTGCAAATATCTATAATAGAAATACAGGATTGTATATATCGGGACAAAGTCAATACAGTATGAAATGTTTAACTGTTGTGTCATGCAAAAACATACTTTCCAAGCATTTGAATGTCATATGATTGGGAAGCGGAAGATTCGGCAGCAGCAACTGCAGCGCTCAACAGTAATCCTTCTTTATCGAATGCCTCTCTCATTTCTTTCAGTAATTCACTGTAAGCCTTGACGTCAGACGGTTTGCCACCTCTCTGGTTAGGATATTCCCAGTCAAGATCGAATCCGTCAAAGCCCCACTTTTTGGTGAAAGCTACAGCATTCTGTACGAACTTCTGTCTGATAGCTGGGTCGTTTACTACCTATAAATTCATAAACAACTATGTATCTATATACATTTCACTCTCTCTATAGAGAGTGAAAGAGAAAGCACTAGAATGTGGAGTTGATGTCCTTCTGGAACACCGATGGATATTTTTATAATAAATGTTTAATTTAGGTTCGAGGGGATGCGATTGCCAGAACAGTAGACAAACAGGAAGTATGATTGTCAGAACAGCGGTAGAATTAAAAATGTATACAATAGCGCATTAAGTGGGATTATATTTTAAAAAACATACATGAGAATATTTGGTCGATCCTTCATTCCATCCTCCAATAGCAATTAATGTTTTCAATTCCGTGTTCTTTTCACGTAGTTTGTTAAAACGTCTGAATCCGTCTATAAAAATTTATAAAATATATTATTACAATCATATATATATATATATATATATATATATACAACTACAATTTTCACCTTTTCCATAATCGTCAGGTAAATCGTTCCATGGATCCAGAACCACAATATCACCATTGTTCTTGATTCCAACGAAAGTGTACACCAAATGAGTACAAACGAACGGATCTAAATCCTCGATGTTGCATTTACCATTTCCAGACCTGTACACCGCCCAACTTCCATAATAGCAGACGACTCGTTCTAAGAAAAAGTGTATTATTTTATTAATGCCACGCGCTCTGCTGTGATTTTTGACATTTTCTTTAAAAAAAATCATTTGAAAAGTATGGTTTCCTAATGGGCTAATATGTTTTTTCATTTAGAAAATGATAAGTGTTCCATAAGAGATACCTTTAGATGGTCAAGTTGATTGGAAGATTAAGGTACGCGTCGACCAGTATGAATTAATTGCTAGATTTTAAACAATTTGGATATTTTAAGCGAGAAAAACGTGTTTTTTCAGGGTTTTTTTGAACTTTTTCGGTATTTACTGTAAACCAATGTTAATTTTATCTAAGATATGATATAGAAAATTATAATATGCATCGAACAGTATGAATTAATTGTCAGATTTTAAACGATTTGGATATTTCAAGCAAGAAAAACGGTGTTTAATTTAGGAATAAACATTTAATAATAAATTACATCGCAAAACGATTCTAATTTTGTTGTATTCCAGATGTATTATGACAGGGGTGGGAAACTATTTCGATAATAAGAGCCACATATAATACTTGAATGTTCAAGAGTCAGAGAAAATATTATTTTAAAATTGTATTTATAAATAATAAAAAAAAACAACTATATAGTAGTCCTATTCACTAAACCAGAATATGTTTAATCTCTTTTCGTTGAAGACTGATTGAGTCTTCATTTTTGTAGTTAATAGTTTAAACACAGTTATGCAGATTGAAGACTTAATCCATATGAATGTTTGAAAAGATAATGTGAATTATCCGTTTATATATATATATATATATATATATATATATATATATATATATATATATATACATATATAAATATTCTAATATTGGTCCATTCTATACTACTATAGATTATTAATATAAAAGTTTAGGAAAAATGGTAATGAAACCCAATATTGTCTCGGGAGCCACATAGAGTAGCTTGGGACCCGAAGTTTGCCCACCGTTGTATTATAAAATGAAGTATATTTAAAAATATACCAACTATATTCGAAAAAATATCCCAATTCCATTAATTATATTAACAAAGTGATATTATATTTACTTACTTCCCGACTCTGCCAAAGCACTGGTAGCTACCAAAGCTAAAGCTAACAGCACACAAGCTAACTTCATTTTACTTTGTATCTACACAACTGAATGACTGCATCATTTGGATGCCCGAAGTGTTTTTATATATTACTAATTTAAGATAAAAGTATATCTTGTCGAAAATACATTAACGATAAATCAGTGAAGTGCTTATTATAATATAAATTCGAAAATAATCTATATAAGTATACAATTAATGTTTATCGCCGAAATCAAAACTTGTTCTTTTATTATAATCACACGCACGTTCTCATAAGATGGAACATTCGAAATAAAAATTAAAAATATTCTTTTTATCTAATCGAGAAAATAATAATAAATACATATGTTATTTTATATCTCGAACATTTTATGAAAATTTATTGAAATTATACAAAGATATAAAAAAAAACTACAAACGGAATTTACTTAAGAGGCTTATTTGACTGATTTGATTTAGTAATTAAAGGTTTGTTTCAAGCAATTAAGTACTGGATGTGTTGGCAGTATTGGATATGTAAGTATGTTCTTAGAATTTTATTTACAAAATAAGTGATAATAATGCTGCCTATTTAAAATTTATGTTAAATACTTTCTTTCTGCCATCTGAGACCAAACGGAAAAAAAAAATAAAATATTGTGCAAAAAGTTGATTTTTTATATTTTTATTTATAAAAAATCATTAATTTTAATTTTATTTTCGAAAAAGGTGAGTATTGGATAAACCCTGTTACAAAAAATTATATAGTACAGTAAGTTTTTATAATGTAGTGTTTTTTTTATACAATAACATGTTTTATATACTCTTACCTATGATGGAAAAAATATATTAAAAAGACCATCATAATAATGATATAATTTTTATGTAAATGCATGAATTTGTAAATTTTTTCTTATACAAAATTTCAGTAATTAAATGTTTGTTTCAAGCAATTCGAGTATTGGATATGTAAGTATGTTTTTAGAACTTTATTTATAAAAAAATGATAATAGTGCTGTCTAATTAAAATATACCTTACAGTGGACAGCCAATCTCTTTTATCTATATTAGGTCTAATTCAGATCTAGCTTCTGAAAGTCAATAATCTACATTATAAACACATCATAACCCATCCTTACAATATAGTCTTGAAAGTAAAGTCTGTTTTTGAATTGGTATTAATTTTATACATGTGTTAAAATCAAAAAAAAATCAATACAGATTTTTCTAATTTAATTTGAGGTGAACAGAGGTGTTTCTAATTTAAAAAATAAAATATTTCAAAGTGCAAATGAAAGAAAATAAATATTCTAAATTTTTAGCTGCTTTCAAACATTTATATATATACATATAAAATGTTTTTGTGTTTTAAGAAGACAGTAAATGAATTGTAACAAACTATTTTACAACATAAGATTATTTTGTCAATTGGATCAAAAAAGTAAATATAAAAATGTCGAATTTAATCTCAGATAAGAAGTAAACTTCATATAGTAAAATATGTAAACTAATTGTTTTAAATTCGACATAATTATTTTTATTTTCTAAATAATTAAAGGAATTAAAAATACTTAAAGTCTAAATTGAACTTAGAAGGTGTATTAAAAATTTAGGAAAAGATAATTATTTTTGTTGTGACGATTGTTTTAATTTATCAGAGATAATAAATCAATAGTAACAAACTATTCAATTACAGTAAATAAACTATTCCGAGTTATCTTCAAATGATTAGATTAAATATAATATATTTTCTGCGAAAGTTCTTTAGTGAAAAACCGTATATGAACGAATTATATCAAATTCATATAATTGTTCTACGTTGGATTCCATTTAGTTGTAATAAAATATTCACGGTTTGAAAAAAAATATATATATAAAATACCGATTATCGATTGTAAATTGCTCACTATCACTAAATTCATTTCATACATGAACAATTTTTTTTAATAAAATGTTCAACAATTACTCACAATTCATATGATAATATTTTGCATTTAAGAATATTACACTTTTATCATTAATCATTTAGAAAAATGTTTATCTACCCAACAAGAATTTAAAAGCATCATTTATTTGTAAATAAGTTTATACTTAAGTTCAATTTCTAAGTTTTTTGTCATTTATCAATTGCTAGGTAACTAAGTAAGAATTTAATTTTTCAAAAATACAAATATATAAGTGATAAGCGATTAAATATAAAGTTTAGATTATTTTAATAAATGTTTATATGACTGAAATCAAGTTCGATAATCAGTTTAGAATTGTAAAATCAAGTGTATTTTATTTAACTGCGTTAAAGGTACTGTGTGTATTTCAATTCGATCGCTATTAAACATTTTTCATATATTTATTTCTGATGAACAATTGTAGAAAATGTTTGTTTTTATATTTTTATACTATTTTTTGAAACATTGATTTTTTTATTATAAAATTATTCAATATGTTTAAGAATCTAATTAAGTAAAGATAAAAATTATTAATATACAGTATTAGTAATAGTAAATATTTGAAATATTAGATGACTGTTTTCCACATTTTCAGAAGGTGCACAGTCTTCAATATTAATAATATATATACATATATATATATATATATATATATATATATATATATATATATGTATGTATATATATGTATATATATATATATATATATATCAATATAGTTATTAACTCAAATGTAGTTTAAAGTATTTTTATTAATTAATCTTCAAAATTTTGTATAAAAACACTTTCATTTCGCAGCGGTGATCAGTTAGTAGTTTGTGTACCTACTAGGAAAAATGAAGTTCGCTTGTGTCCTTTTGGTTTTAGCGTTAGTTGCTAGCGCAATAGCAGCATCCAATAGTAAGTTCATCTCGTTATTACAAATAAAAAAGTCAAATAGTATATGTGGAAAAATAAAACTGAATTTATAAATCAAATACGAAAAACATTGCAATTTCACTTTGATAAAATAAAGTATTTTGTACGGTACTTAAACTTTTTTTTCTACGTTCACATAAGCTGAATTTCATTTTTTTTCATTTAACAAATATTATTATTGGAGTTAAATTAAATAAACGCGTTTTAAATTTTTTTACAACTTGTTTATATAGAAAAACATTATTAATTTTTAATTAATATTCAAATTATATTTTTTATATTTATTTCGTACTAAAAACAAGACGAGGATTATTAAAAATTTCGATGTTGACAAAGTAGTAAATGTTATTCGAAAATATAGTATTTCTTCTCTGAATTCGATATTTAAAAAATAATAATTAATTTAATAATGTTTTTTTGTTGAAATTCTAAAGAGATTTTCTCAGTACTTAAACAGTAGTAGTTATTTTTTTCTATATATTTTTTGATTGAATTAATTGATTAAAAAGAAAATTTCATGTTGTTACTTTTATGAGTGAATCTATAATACTTGAATATTTACTTACTACAGAAAAAGTTGTCTGCTATTACGGAAGTTGGGCTGTGTACAGACATGGTAACGGAAAATGCGACATTGAAAGTTTAGATCCATTCATTTGTACACATTTGATTTACACATTCGTTGGAATCACTGAAAACGGTGATATCAAAGTTCTTGATCCATGGAATGACCTTACCGAGGATTGGGGCAGAGGTAGCTATACTCAAGATTATATTTAAAGTCCTATATGCTTATGACATTTTATTAAACTGAATTTGACGAAAATTTTAGGCGGATTCAAACGATTCAACGACTTGCGTAAAATCAACAAAGATTTGAAAACATTGATCGCTATCGGTGGATGGAATGAAGGATCCGAAAGATATTCCAATGTAACTTCGTATTTATATCTCTTTATTCAGATTTTGTGATCGTTGTATTGATAACTATTTTCTATGATTTAGGTTGTCAATAATCCAGCACTCAGATCACGCTTCATTAAGAATGCCGTCGACTTTACAATCAAACATGGTTTCGATGGTTTCGATCTCGACTGGGAATATCCCAACCAAAGAGGTGGCAAGCCTTCAGATGTACAAGCTTACAGTGAATTGTTGAAAGAAATGAGAGTAGCATTCGACAATGCTGGACTTTTATTAACTGCTGCAGTGGCTGCTGCCCAATCATCCGCCTCTCTTTCGTACGAAATTCCCATGCTTGGAAAGTAAGTTCACTGGGTTTTATTTTTAAAAATAGTATTTGGTTTTATCGTTTGTAAAATATTTGATGTGTTCATAAACAAAATGAAATGGTAGTTTCTAAAGGAATACTTTTTAATTTAGATATTTGGATTTCATCAACGTCATGACATACGATTTACACGGTGCTTGGCAAGATTACACCGGACACAATGCACCACTTTTCGTACGTCATGATGAACCTGCATTTGACAAACAGAACTTGAACGTGAACGCTTGCATCAACTACTGGTTAGCTAACGGCGCTCCAGCTGAAAAGATCATTCTTGGAATCCCACTGTACGGACGTACTTTCACTTTACAATCAGCTTCAAATAACGGTCTCGGTGCACCCACATACGGTGCTGGAATTGGAGGACCTTACACACAGCAAAATGGATTCATTGGTTACAACGAGGTAACGGATTTAACTTTATCGAAATTGGAACAAACTGTTTAATATTTGATTTGATATCATAGATGTGCGAACTTAGTACTGGATGGACGAGACACTACAATGATGAACAGAAAGTTCCCTATACTGTGAAAGGCACTGACTGGGTCGGTTATGACGATGTTGATTCCGTCCGTCAGAAAGTTGAATTCGCAAACAAAATGGGACTCGGTGGTGCTATGGTCTGGAGTATCGAAACTGATGATTTCCGTGGCATTTGCCATGATAGAAAATTCCCGTTGATCAACACCATTAAATACACATTGTCTGGAGGAACACCAGTAAGAATTTAAATACCGTTTTTTGATAATCGATCTGATGTCTGATTATTTTCATTTATTATAAATATTAATTTTATAGCCATCGACTACATCAACCCAAAGTACATCTTCGGTATCAACTGAATCTACTTCATCGACAACAGAGAAAAGTACTGTGAGTACAACAACAAGACCGACCACCACTCCACCACCGTTCGAAGATGAATGTGTCGCAGCTGGTTACTTCAGAGATCCAAATGACTGCAGCAAATTCTACAACTGTGTACGTATTACCGGCGACACGTTCCAGAAAAACGAATTCTACTGTCCAGCTGGTACCTACTTCCATTCGGTAATTCATGTCTGCGTCTATAAAGCACAAGCTGATTGTTAGATAAACAACGACGATTATTAAACAATTATGATTATAATTTACTGTTATATTGCTATTCAATTATATTTCTTATACATGCTTTGATATAAACATTAAAATATATGGGGTATTTAGCATACACGTTTTTAATTTTAAAATATCTAGGAATGTTTTATATATTGTGTTACCTAATATATTTCTCTTTTTCCTATTTAACAATATTTTTAAAGATCACGGAATTGTATATACGAAAGTGTACATTAATATATTCATTATTGAAAATAAATGTGATATAACTATGTTTACTTTTCTCCATATTTTATTTTTTATTTTATTATAAAACAATAACTGTGTGCAATCTTTATTTCTAACTAAAAAATAATGATTCTTAATCTTCTATATATATATATATATATATATATATATATATATATATATTCCTTTATCAGTTCTATCAGGAGCATCATTTTTCAATTTCTTATGAATTGGAAATGAAACTTTATCAAAAGAATCATTTTCCACCAGACAAACTATTAAAAATGTTCTGGTCATAAATTTTCAATAAATCATTATTGATTATCTTTGATTAATGCTTACTTATATTTCGATGAAGCTCTCATTATTTGTAGAGCGCCAGAGTACACATTAAGTACACAAGCAACAAACGAAAATGATCAATAATGATTTATTACACATTTCTGATCAGAATTTTTTGTGGTTCTTATGTCGAAGAAAGATTTTATTTGTGAAAGTGAGTTGTTAGTGGATTCCACCAAAAATTTCAACCTGAACGACGATTATACATTTTTCTGATAACTTCTTGTATGCATATATATATATATATATATATATATATATATATATATATATATATATATATATATATATATATACTTTCATGTAACGAGCACTGGATGATCGACTATATTTTCTTCTTATAATTTGTTTGATTTCTCATTTTCTTAGACCTGTTTCGTCTGGCGTTATCTTCAAGCAGATTCTATAAATGGAATCTATCAACTTTTCACTATTATTAAATTCAGTTTCATAATTCAATTTTCACTCTTCATGCACCAAAAGAACTCTAATAAAATCTTTTCTCATCGAAATACACTTGAAATCAAAATGATGAATAATAACTTATTGAGCATCCAAATCGATATTACATTTTTTTTATAACATGTGAGGAGTGAAAACGTGTTCTTGACAATCTACTTGAAGAACACACAAATAGAAAATTATCATAAGAAATTACTTAACAATGGTTTCAACGATTCTAATAATTTGTCGAGTGCGGATTTTCTAAGTTGTGATTGATTTTCAGTCGTAGAGTGTTTATTTTTCACATGAACTTGCAGTCTTTTAAAAAATCGTTATCAGTATTCATCTTTGAAATTAATAATTAAAATTCGGTTTTTGTATATATATATATATATACATATATAATGTATATGTATATATATATATATATATATATACAAAAACTGAATTTTAATTATTTATTTTAAAAATAAATACTGATAACGATTTTTTAAAAAATTGCAAGTTCATGTGAAATATAAACAACACGCATTCACTCTTTCTCTCTCTTACACATCACACACACACATACACACACATATATATATATATATATATATATATATATGTGTGTGTGTGTGTGTGTTTGTGTGTTTGTGTGTAGGTGTATTGTATATATTTATACATATGCAAAAATGTGTTTATAATTATTTAATATTAAGTTACCATTAGATACAACTATTTATCGCCGGTTAAGCATTGTATTTAATAATATATCTCTTTCAGATTGTGTTTAGAATCTCTGTAATCCTTGTTTAGTGATAAATTTCAATCAGATATTAGTATTGAAACTCTTGAAATAATTACCACTCATATAATACACAATCACGAGTATATTTTTCGAGATACAGTTCTATCAAAAATCAATAAATTGCACTATAAAACCTGCCTAAGTCCGATGAGAAAGTTAGTAAGTAGCTTGTATCGATATAAACGAAAATGAAGTTTGTATTGTTACTGTTTGCTTTAGCCTTAACATCTACAAGCGTTTTGGCAGCATCGAGCAGTAAGTCTGTTTTTCAATTAATTTAATTAATCGGAAGAAATGAAATTCAGTTCTGTGAAAGCGTTTCTGAATTTAATGATATTTATAAGTATTATTGTTTATCTGTGTTTAATTTAGAATTTTATTGATTGTATTAAGTATAATATAGATATAATTGATTTTATTTATAAATATATTAATTTTTTCTTAAAAGTTAACTATTTGATTAATTCATTTTCTTTTTAATTTCTCAGCACTTGCTAAGAATATACTCGTTTGTTTTTAATAGTAAGTAAGATTGAAACAGGAGTAAAATTTATTAATTTTCCTCCTTATCCCTCTTATCTCGCTTTCTTCTTTTTTTAGAAACATACATTTATGATTGAATAGATTTGATACCAAATATATTTTATTTGTTTATTAACTATTTTTTTATTATTTTATTATTAAAGTAGTTATTATTTACATTGCAGTGATAGATAATATTTTTATGTTTAAATATTTTTCGATAAATTGAATTCAGTGTAAACATTTATGAATTTTTAGCTATGTGTACAAATGGGCAAAAAACTAAATAAGTCTGAAAAAATAATGAGTAAATAATTATTAGAATTATTAAGAAGTAAAAAATATCTAATTATAATTTCATACTTAAATAAAATTTTCGTTATTTCATATTTAATTAAATTTATATAAAAATATTTTCAAATAATTGTCCATCTGTGGTGAAATGTTGATTTTCTATATTTTGTGAAACTTTATTTTTGCATATAAATTTATATATTTTTTTCATTAATAGCATCTTAAGTTTGTGTGCTGAATTCTTTATAGTTTATGATGTTTTTATTCAAAGAAAACAGTTTTGATTTATATTATTTCGCTGAGAAGATTTATCATCAATGTAACAATCGATCTTTCACCTTCGAAGTACAGAAATTAAATATTTTAATATTAAGAGTAATAAAAATTACTTTAAATGTTATCTATGAGTTACACAATTATAATTGTATACTTTTAACAGTTAAATTTCAATTTTTATAAAGTGTATAATAAATGCATAAAATGTATCTAATTACATAAATTAATATTTTTAATATAATTTTCTATTATATAATGTTAATAAGATATTTTTATCTAACTTTACTACAAGTTTAGTAATTTAAATGATTCGTTAAAAATACTACTCAATATAATGTTTTAATTGAACAAACGTATTTCAGAAAGAATTGTCTGTTATTATGGAAGCTGGGCTGTGTATAGACCAGGAAAAGGAAAATGTAATATTGAAGATTTAGATCCATTTGCATGCACTCACTTAGTGTATACATTTGTTGGACTCAATGAAGATGGTAGCATTGAAGTTCTTGATCCATGGAATGATTTACCTGATGATTATGGCAAAGGTAAATATATATATATATATATATATATATATATATATATATAATTTTATTAAATATTATTTTAGACGGATTTAGACGTTTCAATAAACTACGCAAGAAGAATAAAGAGTTGAAGACTTTGATCGCCATCGGAGGATGGAACGAAGGATCTGAGAAATACTCTAAGGTCTGTATTTTTTTTAATAAATGCCTTCTATGGATTTTACATTTGAAGAAAGTGTTCATCAATTTTTAGGTTGTAAATAATCCAACAATCCGAAAGAGATTCGTTCAGAACGCTGTCGATTTCACGAAAAAATGGGGCTTTAATGGTTTCGATTTTGACTGGGAGTATCCTAATCAGAGAGGTGGTGTTCCATCAGATATACCAGCTTACAGTCAACTGTTGCAGGAAATGAGAGAAGCTTTCGATAAAGAAGGATTATTGTTGAGCGCTGCTGTTGCTGCTGCTGAATCGTCCGCATCTCAATCTTATGACATTCCTATGCTTGGAAAGTGAGTTCATTTTCTTTAATTTTTCAATCATATCTATCAGATAAAAATTAAATGGCCAGGTCGAAAACTACAATAATCGACATATTTTGATAAAATATATATTTCTGTCGGTAACTCGTGATCATATGACTGTGTTATTATCTTTTTACAGGTACTTGCATTTCATAAATGTCATGACATACGATTTGCACGGTTCTTGGGATGAAAAGACTGGTCACAATGCCCCGTTGTACCCACGTACTGGCGAAACTGAATTAGAGAAAAGGAACCTAAACGTTAACGCATGCATTAATTATTGGTTAACGCAAGGCGCTCCTGCTGAAAAGATCAATCTTGGCGTTGCACTTTACGGACGTTCGTTTTCTTTAAGTGACGCAAAAGACAATGGACTGGGTGCGACTGCATATGGCGAAGGTTTTGCTGGCCCATACACAGAAGAAAGTGGTTATGTTGGTTATAACGAGGTATACAAATAATTAAGAACGATTGACTGGTCATTCAAAAATTTAATTATTTATTATAATTATAATAAAATGTACAAAAGTTATGTATGAATAACGGAAGTCATTTCTTAAAGATTTGTGAATACGGTCGCAGCGGATGGACTAAATTTTACAATGAAGAACAAAAGATTCCATACGCTGTAAAAGGTACTAAGTGGATTGGTTATGACGATGTTGACTCAATTCGTGATAAAATTGAATTCGCCAAAAAGATGGGACTCGGTGGTGCAATGGTGTGGAGTATCGATACGGACGATTTCCGTGGAGTGTGTAAAGGTGGCAAATTCCCTCTGATCAATGCTATTAAATACGCTTTCAGTGGAGAGGAACCGGTCAGTATTCGACATGAAATCTGTAATTATTTCCTTTCTCTGATAATAAAAAATTAAATTTTATTTCAGCCAACGACTCAGTCGACGCAATCGACAAAGAGTACACCGACAACTGAAAAAACTACTACGTCACCTGGTCCGACCACAACACCGCCTCCTTTCGAAGGCGATTGCGTTGCAGAAGGATTCTTCAGAGATCCGAACGACTGTTCTAAATTCTACAACTGCGTTCGTATCACTGGTGATATTTTCAAGAAATACGATTTCGAATGCCCTGAAGGTCTATATTTCCATTCCGTTCTCCATATTTGTGTTAACAAAGAAGAAGCCGACTGTTAAATGACGAATCGATTGATTTGATATTATTTTAATCGAAATGAGCTGTAAATCGATGTCGTTTTAATATAATCACTTGTAAATTTGTTTTATAATAAAGCAGATTAAATGTTTTCGTTACTTAATTTTTCATTGAAATTAATAAAAATGATGTTAATTACAATGATATTCAATGCATCATCAATGAATTGTTTCTTACACAATTCATTAATGATTCATTTTATAATATTAATACAATAAATAAAGATGTGAGGCAAAATATTTTATACACATAAATCGAGATTAATTTGTGTTTAATTTATAGTAATAAAATATATTAATGTGTTAGTCTTACAAGCAAAGTTTATTAGTTAAATAATTTATGAGTAAAATGAGAAATTAAGATAATGTGAAAGAGAAAAATGAATGAATGTATTTATTTGTATTCGAGGTGCACAATGACCTATTACAAAGGTGGTTGGTACCACTTTAAATGTTCTAATTTTTTATAATACTAATAATAGTGTGGGCCAGTATCGAAATATACGTAAGCATCAATCAATAATGATTAATTGAAAATTTTTAACCAGAACATTTTTAATAATTTGTCTAGTTAAGAATAATTCATTTTTTAATGCTTCATTTCCAATACATACAAAATAAGGAAGTCATAAATCTGATAGAAATGACAAGGGTTTATATATATATATATATATATATATATATATATATATATATATATATATATCATTTAACTTGCCACTTAGTGATTATAATTTTCACAAATTTCTTTTCCTGACAAAACTCTCTCTCTCTCTCTCTCTATATATATATATATATATATATATATATATATATATATATACATAGAAGATTAAGAATCATTATTTTTTAGTTAAAAATAAAGATTGCATACAATTATTTTTTCATAATAAAATGAAAAATAGAGAAAATTAAACATAGTTACAACATTTATTTTCAATAATGAATATATTTATGCACATGCTTGTATATACAATTCTCTGATCTTTAAAAATATTGTTAAATAAAGAAAGGGAAATATATTAGGTAACACATATATATATATACATATAACATTCCTAGATATTTTAAAATTAAAAACGTGTATACTAAATATCACATATATTTAAATATTTACATCAAAGCATGTATAAGAAATATAAATCAATTGCAATTTAACAGTCAATTATAATCATAACTATTTAATAATCGTCGTTTTTTATTTAACAATCAGCTTGTTCTTTATTGACGCAGACATGGAGCACCGAATGGAAGTAGCTACCAGCTGGGCACTGGAAGTCGTATTTCTTGAAGATGTCGCCGGTAATACGTACACAGTTGTAGAATTTGCTGCAGTCATTTGGATCTCTGAAGAAACCTTCTGCGACACATTCGCCTTCGAACGGTGGTGGAGTGGTGGTCGGTCCTGTTGTTGTACTCACAGTAGTTTTCTCTGTTGTTGACGAAGTAGATTCAGTTGATACTGAAGATGTACTTTGGGTTGATGTAGTCGATGGCTATAAAATTAATATTTATAATAAATGAAAATAATCAGACATCTGATTGATTATCGTAACATGGTATCCAAATTCTTACTGGTGTTTCTCCAGTCAATGTATATTTAATGGTGTTGATCAACGGGAACTTTCCGTCATTGCAAATACCACGGAAATCATCAGTTTCGATACTCCAGACCATAGCACCACCGAGTCCCATTTTGTTTGCGAATTCAACTTTTTGACGGACGGAATCAACATCATCATAACCGACCCAGTCAGTGCCTTTCACAGCATAGGGAACTTTCTGTTCATCATTGTAGTATGTTGTCCAGCCAGCACCAAGTTCGCACATCTGTGATATCAAATCAAATATTAAATTATTTAATTTGTTCCTATTTAGATAAAGTCGAATCCATTACCTCGTTGTAACCAAGGAATCCACGTTGTCTTGTGTAAGGTCCTCCTACTCCAGCACCGTATGTGGGTGCACCGAGGCCATTATTTGAAGCTGATTGTAAAGTGAAAGTACGTCCGTACAGTGGGATGCCCAGAATGATCTTTTCAGCTGGAGCGCCGTTAGCTAACCAGTAGTTGATGCAAGCGTTCACGTTCAAGTTACTTTTGTCTAATTCAGGCTCATCTTGACGCATGAAGAGTGGTGAATTGTGTCCAGTGTAACTTTCCCATGCACCGTGTAAATCGTATGTCATAACGTTGATGAAATCTAAATATCTAAATTAAAAAGTATTCCTTTAGAAACTACCATTTCTTTTTGTTTATAAACACATCAAATATGTCATAAACGATAAAACCAAATACTATTTTTAAAAATAAACCCCAGTCAACTTACTTTCCAAGCATGGGAATTTCATACGAGAGAGAGGCGGATGATTGAGCAGCAGCCACTGCAGCAGTTAATAAAAGTCCAGCATTGTCGAATGCTACTCTCATTTCTTTCAACAATTCACTGTAAGCTTGTACATCTGAAGGTTTTCCACCTCTTTGGTTGGGATATTCCCAGTCGAGATCGAAACCATCGAAGCCATGCTTGATTGTAAAGTCGACGGCATTCTTAATGAAGCGTGACCTGAGTGTTGGATTATTGACAACCTAATTATAGAAAATAGTTATCAATACAACGATTACAAAATCTGAATGAAGAGATATAAAAACAAATTTACATTGGAATATCTTTCGGATCCTTCATTCCATCCACCGATAGCGATCAATGTTTTCAAATCTTTGTTGATTTTACGCAAGTCGTTGAATCGTCTGAATCCGTCTAAAATGTTCATCGAATTCAGTTCAATAAAATGTTATTGCATGTATGACTTTTATTATAATCTTGAGTATAACTACCTTTGCCCCAATTATCGGGAAGGTCATTCCATGGATCAAGTACTCTGACATCACCGTCTTCAGTGATTCCAACGAATGTGTAAATCAAATGAGTACAAACGAATGGATCTAAATCTTCAATGTTGCATTTTCCGTTACCTTGTCTGTACACAGCCCAACTTCCGTAATAGCAGACAACTTTTTCTGTAGTAAGTAAATATTGAAGTAGTATAGATTCACTCGTGAAAATAACAACATGAAATTTGCTTTCTGGTTAGTTAATTAAATCAAAAAAATATATATATACAGAGAAAAGTAACTACTACAATTTAATTAACGAGCAAATCTCGTTACAATTTCTATTAAAAACCATTATTAAATTAATTATTATTTCTTGAATATTGAAAGTTTATTCAAAAGTACAAATTTATTTTTCCCCATGTATTAATTATATATTTTTTTTATTTCTTATAACGAGATGAACTTACTATTGGATGCTGCTAATGCGCTAGCAACGAATGCTAAAACCAAACAGACACAAGCGAACTTCATTTTCCCTAGTTGGTACACAAACTACTAACTGATCATCTCTACGAAATGAAAGTGTTTTTATACGAATGTTTGAAGATTAATTGATAAGAATATATCAATCTACATTCCCGATAAAAACTACATTGACGCAAGTTTTATTAAAATATATTTGAATATTATATATATATATATATATATATATATTTTAATATATATATATATATATATATATTTTAATATATATATATATATATATATATATATATATATATACATATATATATATATATATATATATATATATATATATATATATATATATATATCATTAATATTAGAGACTGTGCAATTACTGAAAATGTGGAAAACATTCATTTAATATTTCAAATATTTACTATTACTAACACTATATATTAATAATTTGTATCTTTACTTCATTAGATTCTTAAAAATATGGAATAATTTTAAAATTAAAAAATCAATGTTTCAAAAAATGATATAAAAATATAAAAACAAACAGTTTCTACAATTGTTCATCTGAAATAAATATATGAAAAATGTTTAATAGTGATCAAATTGATATATATATATATATATATATATATATATATATATATATATATATATATATATATATTATATTAATATCAAAGAATTGTGCACGTTTCAAAAATGTGAAGAACAGTCAACTAATAATTCAAATTTTTACTGTTACTAACATTATGCTAATATTTTTTTATTATTTCCTCTACTTAACGTAGATGGACGCTTTGGAACGCTTTTATGGAGCAATGGTACTCCGCTCAGACAATGGACAAAAGAATTTCAATGCAGAGAACGTTAAAAACTTAACAGAGTCGCATATCAAACACTGTATTACTATTAACTGCCAGGTGATCAATGGATTCAATAACTATCGCAGCCACTTGAGAAATGGAGAAAAAAGTATTCGTATAGAACACAGTCTATACTTTTAATAAAAGCATTCAATTTGTTTCAGTTACAGGCATTAAATTACCTTCAAGACAACCATGCGTTTCATTAGAAACACAATGAATAATTTTGAGATTGAAGGATCAATTTTTCAAAAAAAATTGACAAAAATATATATATATACATACACATATATACATATATATATATATATATATATATATATATATATATATATACATATATATATATATATATATATATATATATATATATATATATTAATACTGTCAAAAAATACGTGACAAAAATATATACATAAATCACATTTTGATTGAACGAGAGAATAGAAAATTAACATATTCTCATTAAACAATCAAACCTAATCCAATATAATTATTCTTACACATAATTCATCATTTTTTTTTCGATTCGATAACTCATTCAAAGACGATAGGTATTGTCATTTGAAGTACTATTTTTTTATTCAGTGCTAACAAAAGTCATATTTATCTATTTTTTTTTTGATAAACATAACGGTATGATAATTATATCGGTACATATTTTTTTCGAGTTGATATATTTCGATTCAAATACATGATATTTTTGAGTACACTAAATTCTTGACTGAAATGCATGCACATAGAAATGTTGCTGTCGAACACTTTATCTTATATTGAATATGAAAACAATTTAAATCTGTAGATAAATCCCGTAAGGCAATATCATCGGATTTTTAATCATGCCAAATGTTGTTATTTATTATCGATGGCGCTATAGCCCAAATCGAGTCTTGGTCTCCTCAATTTTTATGTCCCGAAGTATCCCTCTGCCTGGCAGTCCTTCTCCAGTTCCTTACTCCCAATAGTTCCACTGCATCCTTCTCTACATTGTCTATTCATCTGAGCCTTGATTTATGCACAGATCTTCCCCTGCCTTGTTGTCCATCCAAGACCCTTATCCGGCATCCGCTCAGTATGACCTATGTATCGCAGGCGGAGCATTTTTATAAAGACCGATAGTTTTTATTCCTTAAAGACTTTATATAATTCGAAACTGTAGCGTATTCTCCATAAATCTCCATCGTTTACTGACCCAAATATCCTTCTCAAAATTCTTCTTTCGACGGTGTCGACCATTTCTGCGGCCTTACCTGACATGATCCACGCTTCACCTCCATAAGAACACACATTTACCGAATGAATAAAAGACATAGAAATTGTTAAAAATGTATATATCTTACATGATCATAAAAAATATTTCCTTTCAGTAGGTGTTTTTAATACAAACTGTCTATAACAGCCTTTTATAAATTTGAATACAAATTCCGGGATGCAAAATCGACTAAAAAATTAATTACAGGCTTCATTAAAAAGGTACAAGTTATTTTACTTTCATAGTAGAAATTACTGTTCAAAATTAAATAAATTTATAATAAATACTCATACACCTCCTTTATAAAAAAACTAACGACAAACTCTCTCAAGTATTGTTCATTTTACATCCCTGAATCTGTATACAGATTGATAGAACATCTTTATAAGGCAGTCCATACTAAAAGGACGTCCTGTGTAGAAGCAGTTATAATAATGCTTTCAAAAAACCGTAATCTACTAAATTCATCTCTTGTCAAAAAATTAACTCTCAGTCAAATCTAAAATTCATTTATTCAATTATAATTTATTTCTACTTTCAAAAATAAGAAAATAATTATCAGATATAACAAAAAAATTAAAGTAGAAACAAACTATAATGTAAATAAGCAGGGATATGCTTGAGAGAACTTAAAACAGTTCAGAGAAACATTTTTTCAAATTTTTTTTTCACACGAATTCGCAGGTCACATGCAAGTTTGTTTATTTTATAACTGATTTAGACCTTCGTCATCTTCAATTCCTGATGTATAGGAGTTCGAGGTCTACCTGAAGATGACGAAAATTGAATTGTCATAGAAGAACCAAACAAGCACATTCGTATATAATAATAAACAGGTTATAAAAACTTATATAAATAATTTATATATAAATAATATATTGTAAATAAGTATATCATTACTATAACTGGAATTTTGTAGAATATTTTATTCGTGAATAAAATCACAGTTTAGTATATGCAGAATAAAATTCAAAGAAGATTCCTTTACTTCCCAGAAACACTATCAAATAATCCTTTATTTAATATCTTTATAAATATCTATAAATCAAATAAGGCATTAAGAAAGCTTAATTGCTCTAATTATATTTATGTTATGATATCTTTCCAAATTGAAGTTCATTGTAAATAGAACAATCTTCAAGAGTGATACATGAAGTAGATTTTATTATTTTCTAATATGACAAATTCATTCTAACAATATCGTTATGAATCTTTATATTCTTAATGTTCAAATGGCGAAGAACACAGAGAAAAATAACAACAGAGTAGAAATAAAGAAAAAATGTAAAGTTTCTATCACGATCAGAAAAAGAGAAACGGTTTCCATTATTAAAAAAATATGTTCTTTTAACTTACACCTTAAAATAAATTCAAATCTCAGAAAACGGCTTATTTTTTTAAAGAAAAACATAATTGATTTCAAAGTATATCTAGTACCGGCTTTCAAGGTCAGATAATAAACATTTTCGATATGAATACATAATGCACTTATCAAATATTATGTGTGTTCTTATTGGATTTGTATTGACAGAAAATCACACAAACTAATCAGTTATTAAAAGATGGACATCACTTGTAAAAAAACGGTGTATGTTATAGGAGATATGAGACACTTCGAATATTTATCTTAAAGACGGATCAATCCATTGTTATTTTTATTGTTTAGTTTGATTGTTTATGTGCTTGAATGTGAATTATCTAAATTCGGTAGACTAATATAAAAAGTTTAAACTATTTGTATTGTTTTAATCATTAATTACAACGATTCATTTGACAGTAAAGAATATTCTCATAGTACTTATTATTAAATGAATGAAATGTAATTAAAAGAAATGTTTATGTCTTCATTCTTGTATTTGTTTACCATTTTATTTGTACCTATTAGAAATAACTTCTAACATGTTTTACAAGGAATATTAAAATCGATGAAAAGCAATTCTTTTTTCGCCTCACCAACCACATTTATTCCTAGCAAAAGTGTTCAATAAATCATAATCGATCATCTTTGATTGTTGCATATACGGTTTTTTTGTACCTCGACGCTTTGAATGTGACACCGATCATCGGATTGCGTATAAGCAACAATCAAAGATAAACAATAATAATTTATTATACATTTTTTTGATCAGATAAATGTTTTATGGTCTGTCGATGTGGCGAAAAAAAGCATTCGTTTAAAAAAATATTAGAATATCAGAATATTAATCGAAAACTTGTGAAATTTAAAGACAACTAACAATGGATGACATTAAATTAAGCCGTTATTAATATTTTCATTATTAGAAAATAACTATCAACCAAATGCAAATAATAACCTTGTTATAAAAAAAAAATACAACAGATATAATCAGTATTATTATGAGGATCGAAAAGAAATGTTATTTGTAGTAGTAACGATTTTTTATCACTTTTAAACATATTTTACTTCTTATTTGAAAATATCAATTCTTCATTGTTGAAAACAGTATCAGTTGAGTCACTTGTTTAGCCAAGTAAGGTAAGGAGATATTTTTGAATTCAATCACAATATGAACCTCTTTATTTTTTAAAGAACATTCCGAAAATTGATGGTAATTTATAGGAATGATTTCTGACGAATATGGAAAGTGAGTAAAAAATTCCAATTTAGATCGATTTTTTCACAAGCTATTCTTGTTGTTTGATGTCGCAAATTGTGAAAGATCACATCTTTTTGTTGAATAAACTTTGAAGTTTTTTTAGTTTCTGGTTTAAACGATTTAATCGTTGAAAATAAATCACTGTTTTAATCATAGCTCAAAATAGCTACATCGAACCAAATAGGCAAAAATGCCATTTTTAGCATCAATCGTGGTTTAAGAGTTGGTGAAAGTGGTTTAAATATTTTTTTAAAAAGCCATTGTCTTTTTTCATTTACAACTATCTGTTTCTCAATTTCGGTCACAACTTAATGTAAAAAATAATAAATTATTTGTCTCAACAACAAAAAAATTCATAATATAATTCATCACCCCTCTTTGTTATTTACGGATAATATTTATAGAATCTCAAATAGCAGTACTATTTATCTTCCCGAATATTTTACAAACTTTTATTTCAAGAATCACAAGGATGCGAATTTTTATGGTAATTTATTGAGAATCTGATTGACTCAAGAAGCCAGGTCTCAAAGGAAAGTTTTGCAATACATATTACGGTCTTTCTCAATATAACTTCATCTAATTTAAATTTATAAAAGTGTAATATTCTTAAAGACACAATGTTATCATATGAAGTGTGAATAATTGTTGCACATTTTATTAAAAAAAAATGTTCATGTATGAAATGAATTTAGTGATAGTGAGCAATTTATAATCGATAATCGGTATTTTTTTTAATATATTTTTTTCAAATCGGGAATATTTTATTACAACTAAATGGAATTCAATGTAGAACAATTATATGAATTTGATATAATTCGTTCATATATGATTCTCACTGAAGAATTTTCGCAGAAAATATATTATATTTAATCTAATCAAATGAAGATAACTTGGAATAGTTTATTTACTATAATTAAATAGTTTGTTAACTATTGATTTATTATCTCTGATAAATTAAAACAATCATCAAAACAAAAATAATTATCTTTTCCTAAATTTTTAATACACCTTCTAAGTTCAATTTAGACTTTAAGTATTTTTAATTCTTTTAATTATTTAGAAAATAAAAATAATTATGTCGAATTTAAAACAATTAGTTTATATATTTTATTATATAAAGTTTACTTCTTATCTGAGATTAAATTCGACATTTTTATATTTATTTTTTAGATCCAATTGACGAAATAATCTTATGTTGTAAAATAGTTTGTTACAATTTATTTATTGTCTTCTTAAAACACAAAAACATTGTATATGTATATATATATATATAAATTTTTGAAAGCAGCTAAAAATTTAGAATATTTATTTTCTTTCATCTGCACTTTGAAATATTTTATTTTTTAATTAGAAACACCTCTGTTCACCTCAAATTGAATTAGAAAAATCTGTATTGATTTTTTTTTTGATTTTAACACATGTATAAAATTAATACCAATACAAGAACAGATTTTATTTCAAGACTATATTGTAGGGATGGGTTACAACGGGTTTATAATGTAGATTATTGACTTTTAGACGCTAGACCTGAATTAGACTTAATATAGATAAAAAAGATTGGCTGTCCACTGTAAGGTATATTTTAATTAGACAGGATTATTATCACTTTTTTATAAATGAAGTTCTAAAAACATACATATCCAATACTCGAATTGCCTGAAACAAACATTTAATTACTGAAATTTTGTATTAGAAGAAATTTACATATTCATGTATTTACATAAAAATTATATCATTATTATGATGGTCTTCTTAATATATTTTTTCCATCATAGGTGAGTATATAAAACATGTTATTGTATAAAAATGACACATTATAAAAACTCACTGGTACTATACAATTTTTTGTAACAGGGTTTATCCAATACCTATCTTTTTCGAAAATAAAATTAAAATTAACGACTTTTTATAAATAAAAATATAAAAAATTAAGTATGTGTACAATGTTTTATTTTTTTTGTTTGGTCTCAGATGGCAGAAATAAAGTATTAACATGTAACATAAAAAAATGTATATTTATATTTTGTAACAAGAAGAATAATTATTGAAATCTGTCCTTTACAGGTATAATCTTCAATATCATAACTCTTTAAAATCCTTCAAAATAAAATCCTGCATTAGTTATTTGCTTCTTTCGAATAAAAGACAGTTTTTATTAAACATACACTTTATTATCATTTAATATATTTTAAACTGTCCCCATGTGTTTTGTACTCCATTGGTATTGTTGGCGGTAAATTTAAAATTCGACGAAGTGTGTCTCTAATTCGTGCAGTACACGCTTGATCCGATGCAGTCCGATTCCATACACTAACTAGATCTTCTGGATATCTTACTGATACGACCGCACCGCATATTTCATTTCCTACCTATAATATATATTTATCATCATAACAATACATCGTTTATAAATAATTCAATTGTACCATAAATTGCTCTCCTAACATTGCCATGCACAAATTTTCCCAGGCACGACCTACTTGACCTTTACGAAGTCTAACTACCTGTAAAGAAATGTACATTTCTACATTCAATTATATTTCACATAATTAATCTGGTTTTAAAATATTACTGAGTTGATTTTCTACAATAGTATATTTGTAACTTCTGAAAAATGTAAATCATTTTAAATTACATTTTATATTATTCTGTGCATCTATAAATACATTTAAAACATTACCCATTTCCCTCCTTTGGCATTGGCTGTATCTTCCCACATGGGCTGTATTCCTTCTTTAAACAAATGTAAATCTGTATGTGGTGGCATATCATTCAGTCGTACCATATGGCTGTATAATGCCCACCATTGCTCTACAGTACCGATTCGCCCAACAAGTTGCAAGGCTTGACTATATCTTGTTAATTGTGGAGGGCCTCTGTTACCAGCACCTGGTCGTCTCGAATACCTATTTAAACAAATGTTTTATTAAAAACGTAATCATATATTATTTATAATGATTTTATATTGTTCCAAAAAACATATACTTATATTTATATATATATATATATATATATATATATATATATATATATATATATATATATATACTTTAATTTTTATTCAACTATTTAAATATATAAAATAAAAGCATAGAAACACAATATTTGTTTAACATTTATAAATAATGGTGAACAAAATTAAATATCTGAAATAAATATACATAAAATGTTTAATAATGAATAAATTGAAATATACACAATACCTTTAACACAGTTAAAAATACACTTTATTTTACAATTCTAAATATGTTATCAAACTTGATTTCATTCATATAAACATGAAAATTATCTAAACTTTACATTTAATGCCCTATCAGTTATATATTTCTATTTGAAAATTAAATTCGTACTTAGTTACCTAGCAATGGATAAATGACCAAAAAAACTTTGACATTAAACTGAGGTATAATTATACTTAACAAATAAACGATACTTTTAAATTCTTATTGAAAAGATATACATTTTTCTAAACGATTAATGACTTTTTGATTACCAAAGCCAGTATGTATGTTGTAACCTATGTTCATTAGATGGTATTTCTAAAGGTGGTAAATCGATATTAATTGAATTTAAGTCCCCGTCATCTCCACTACCTGCACTGTCTGTACTGTCACCACCGTGATCCTTTAATCTACAAATATAAAGGCAATATAATTACAATATCTTAGGTTATACACCTCACCAGATGTTAAAAGATGACACTTACGCTTCAAATTTGTTAGACATTTTCACTATATTGTAAATATAAATTAATAATAAACAACAATTTACAAAAACACGTATCACAGTTCGTAAAATTCACAGAACACAGTAAAAACACTTGCAACTTTTGTATAAAATTTTCACGTTTTGCTATAAAAACCACATTTACCTTTATTTACGTTTTGTATAAAGAATATTTTCTTTAGTTGGCTTCCATTTATTACTATGCTCATACATATGTATGATTGCTTGTCCTGACTAAGTTTTATATGAGATTTTAACATATTAATATCTATCTACACTTTTAAAATATAATGGAAGACAAAAATAAAACTGCCTCCAAAATAAACCATAAAATCGGGTTTATTGGTGCTGGAAATATGGCACGTGCATTAGCCGAAGGGATGATACGTCAAGGTACATAGAAGTCTTCACTTGAGGGTTATGCTTCATTTTTTATTAAAAAAAAACGATATGTAAAGATTGAAAATGCATATATATTAAAATATATCTTAGTTACAATGCTCTCTTTTTAAAATCCCAAGTAATTTGAAATATATTACGTTTAAAAAAGTTAAGATTTATTAAAATAGTAATAACAGCTCAAAAATATACCCTTTCGATTTCTATGGCAAATGAATTAGCAATTTACTTTTAATATTCTATTTAAGGGTTGGTTTCACCTTCTCAGATGTATGCATCTGCTCCACACGTAGAAAAATTAAATTCTTGGAGAGATTTGGGTGTGCATGTTACAAGTAAAAATGGACAAGTTGCAGAAGAAGCTGATATCATATTTTTAGCAATTAAACCACATATTCTTGCACCTGCAATAGCAAATATGTTAGAAACAATGAGTAGACCTAGTAAAATCATAAACAAATTATTTGTTTCAGTATTAGCTGGAGTCACATTACAAACATTAGAAAGTGTGAGAATAATTCATATTTAGTAACTATATTTGTACAAAATACTTTTAAATAGTAATACTGAAACATGAAAAACTTTTCTTAGAAAACAATATAATTTTCTTTATAAAAAATAAATATTTTTCTATAAAAAAAACTAATATAATTATTTTACTAATTATTTTTTAAAAAAATGAGTTTTTTGTGTACTTTATCTTAGAAATTCAAATAAATATTTTTTTTATTTTAGATTTTAACCCAATTTGAAGGTAGTAGAGTAATTCGAGTAATGCCCAACACTCCAGTAATGGTTGGTGAGGGCTGTACAGTTTATTGTCCTGGGCAAAACTCAACTGAAGAAGATATCCAAAGTGTTTGTTCAATTATTCAAAGTACTGGTGTTTGTACTTTAGTACCTGAATCAATGATAAATGCATGTGGTGCCTTGGCAGGTTGTGGTCCAGCCTATGTTAGTAAACAGAACTTACATAAATAATCAAAATATTATATTTGTTACTGATTTGATATAAAATAAAAACAATTATATTAAAGGTCTATTTAATGTGTGAAGCTTTATCAGATGGAGGAGTAAAAATGGGCATTCCAAGGGCAATGGCAACCCAATTTGCTGCTCATACATTAATAGGAGCTGCAAAAATGGTACTTGAAACAGGTAAACATCCAGGCCAATTAAAGGATGAAGTTTGTTCTCCAGGAGGAGCTACTATAGCAGGAATGCATGCACTTGAAAAGGGAGGAGTAAGGTATATACTTAAAATTAGATGATATAAACTGTTATAAGTATAGGAAATATTAATGAAGGTCTTTTTTTATGTTATAAATAAAAAGATTGTAAAATGAATAATTTTTAGGGCTGCACTAATGGATGCTATAGAACAAGCATCAAAACGAGCTGAAGAATTAGGCCATAAAAAATAATATAATATGAAAAATCACGTAGACAAATATTTTATTGAGCTTTTTATGTAATAAAGTAAATAAATCAAGTTATATTACAATAATAAATACTCTTTATAAAAAAAAATAAACTGTGACAATAAAATATAACCAATTTAAGACTTAAAAAGTTAATCAGTATTTAAATAAAATAACAATTTTGAATGAAATATTTATACACTTGCAATGAATCTGACAAATATATATTTAAGATGCAGATTTAAGACTTATTGTGCTATTATATATATTTTTTTGCAAATATGGGAAAATATTTATTAAAGACTTCCTTACAGCTATTTCTTTCTATATAATAATTCTTTTCTAAGAAAAAAATACTATCACTTTTCATAATGAAAAAATATTTAATTATACACAAATATATTCTTTACTAAAATATCAAATTATTTGTTACTATATTTAAAGAATACTTGGGATATTTAGTTTTATATATTGTATACCACGGATTCAAAAAAGTATTATATGAAAATAAGTAATATTTATTTTTATTCCTATTTTCAGTAGTATTATCTCTTATTCAAAAAAATATTTTTTTGTAAACTAGTCATTACTTTTCTATTTCTTCTTTAAAATAATATATATATATATATATATATATATATATATATATATATATATATATATATATATATATATAAATTAATATGTACATTTCTTTGATTAATGGTCTTCACTTAGAAGCTAACTTTATTTAAAATATAAAAAAAAAATTATTTGATAAATTAAGATTTTGAAAAAATATTCCAATATTAAAATTGTCACAGTATTTGAATCTCTTAATACTTGTTTATTACAGAATATGTAATAAATATAATATGAAAGGATACAGATATAATCATATATAAATAATAAAAATATACAATTAAATGTAATAAATAAAATGTATGTAGTTTGCCATTAAATAAAATACATTTATAAAAAAAATACAAAAGTACTGTTTATATACAACTATTTACATTTTCAGTATCAAATTAGTCAGTTGTTATATATTTTTTGTTTCAGTTACACTTATAGTACCAATTAAAACAACTTTGATTATAATTCTAATTACTTACAGTCAGAATCGAACAAATTAATTTTTTTTAGTTTCTCCAAATGCAGCATATTCAACACACTTTGAAGGATCTGTAGGGAAATATTCTTGACATTTGGTCATCAGTCGCTTTAATGCTTGAATATATTTACGCTGAGTTTCATCGTTCATCACATGTGCTACATTTTTCGAAAAGATTTTTTCACGACCTGTACGTGCATGAATACCCACCATGGTAACGCCAATTGGCCATGGTGCATTTCCAATTGCCATTTGTAAATATGCATCACTTGCCTATTAGAAAATTTTATATAATTTACAGTAATACATCAAAATATTAAAATTTATATTTCAGAATTACAATTATTACACAATCTTTTATACATACATAACAGGACAAAAATTATGTCAAATATAAACGTACCTGTAAATAGTTTCTGTCTAGTAAGTGTCTTGTAATATCAGTTAAACTATCTGATATGTCTTCTGGCAATGATTTTGTTTTTAATTTTCTTAGTAAAGGTTTCAAATATACTTGTGTTTGTGTATATGTAGCTCCAGCCATTTTGCCTCTTGTTCCCATTTTTTCAGTAGCTGGTCTGTTGTTCAATTTATCACCCCACATTTTTAAGATAAACTAAAATATATATATATATATATATATATATATATATATAATAATTCATATAAAACATTTTGTTTTTAATCCTTTAAGTATTTAATAATTGCATGAAAAAAGTCAGCCTTTCATTATCATACATTTTTATTAAAAATATTATAAATATAAAAAAAATGTATAACAAAATAAGAACATTCATGTAAAGACTGAGTTTTTATATCATTTTATAAAATATTTCAAAGAAATGATTAATCATATATATATATATATATAAATTACATAGAAAAATGTTTTAGAAAATGATGAGTAATAGCAATGAATTAGAATTAAAACAATGCATTAAACATTAAAAGAATACACTTAACATTAAACAAAAGATAAGAGTGATACTGTATATGAATTTTTATCTCAAATAGATAACAATTTATTGGCGTATTATCAATTACAAAACCTTTCTGTTTTACAATAGTTACCTTTCTAAACAAAACATATTTGTGAAATATTTCTTAAGTTAAAATTAACAATCTGAAATTAAAATGGCTGATTCTTTATTAGCTTTTTATATAATTCCACCTATACTTATTTTTTTAATATTTTTTATATCACTTTACTTTGCTATTAAACGACAAAAAAAAATACAAGCTGAAATGATCCAACAAGGTAAGTGTATTGTTTTTTTATTTTCCTCTAATATTTACATATGCATTTAATTTTTATTTGTGAAATCAGTATTATATTATAATATGACTACTATTTCCTTATGTTATAATATTAAAATTAAAACTACAGTTTATCAATTTTAATTTATTTTCTTTCAGGTTATACTTTTGGTGTAATTCAAATTGGAAATCGTACAGGTGTTATAGCAGTACCTCCTCAACAAGTGACAGTTATAAGTCAAAATGAACTAAATCCATACAATCAACCACCACCTCCTTATTTTACATCAGGAGCCACTAATATCCAACAAAGTGCACCACCAGCATATCAACCCAATCTACCAAATAGTCAAAATATAATTTTTCCCAAATAAAAATCATGTAAAATAATTATTTGAATATTTTTTAAATAAAAGTTTTTATACTTAAATAATTGTGGATGTACTAATAAATTAATTTTATTTTAAACCATAACACATTTTATATATAATATATATATATATATATATATATATATATATATATATATATATATATATATATATATAAGTAAATTTCCTATTTCAAACTTCCATAATAAATAGATTTATAATTCAAGAAAATAAATAAAGTATAGAAATGTTATAAAAGAGCAAAAAATTAATTTCAACTAAATATCACTAATATAAATTCATAAATAGAACATTATTAAAACATACCTGCAGAAATTTTATGATAACTTTCATGTCGAGATCTCTATCTCCTCTGCCCATTAACTTTGCCATTTCTTTAATAGAATCATAGTTTAATTCAGGATCTTCTTGAACTTTCACATTCTCGCTATCATTTTCTTGCTGATTTCCTGTACGATTACCACTCAATGAAACAATTTCATCTAAAAATGCTTGATCTACTTTTTCCATTGCTTCTTGAAAATCATTTCTAAATCCCTGAAATTCATTAAAATATTTATACAAAATATCGGTTAATAAATTATTCACACAATCCAGCATTTTTTAACTATTTCAAACACAAAAAGTAAATAAACACTAAAATTACTTTATTCATTTCTGGTTCAAGAATTTCACATCGTCGTAATCGTTTGAATGCTTCTGCTTCTGTTTCGCCAAACAATAAAACAGGTTCGCAACGTTCTCTTAATCGACGAATTACTTCTGCTCGAGGTAAAGATGTATGTTCATTAGCATCACTGGTGTCATCGTCATCTTAACAAAATAGAAATATAAATAATATTCAACATGAAACAACTAATTTCATTAATGATATGAAAAGAACATTAAAAAAACTATATTATTACAAAGACGTATTTTTAAAATATACCTTTCGTTTTTTCATTAGCACTTGATGTTGAAACAACAATGGTTTTTCCATACTTTGAAAAATATTGTTCTGCTTCTTTAGCCACAAGTTCTTCTCGTTTAAAGAATTTTTTGTTTTCTGCCTTAAATAAAAATGACTTAAGTAAAGCATTCTACACATTTTAAACAGTTTATACATACCACTAATTTATTTTCTTCTAATAACTTTCTTTTCCTTGCTATTTCTGCTTTCAAAATATCCATCGCGAAACATTTATTTATTGATAATATTCAATATATGGATAACCTCTCTGACAGCCATAAATTTTTAACACAGACTACTTATATATATATACATATATAGATAGATAGACCTCTGAAAGAAAGTAATCTATATATAAAAAAAAACAATGTATTTTAAAATAAATATAATAAATGTCTAATACTTCAATTTTTAATATAAATTAATAAGCATTTATTTAAAAAGATATGAATATATTTACTATACAAAAAAGAAAAAAAAATCACACATACATTCACCTCTATATTACTATGGTATAAAAATGCAATTACATTGATTTACATTAATTTATTTTTAATTTGAAGGTGTTAAGCATTTATATTATTTTAATTTTTATAAACGTTAAATAGTAAAAAATATGAACACATTTTTAAGTGTAAAATTGTTTAGAAAGTGAAGGTAAGCAATATCTTTGTGTTAAAATCCATTATTTCCAAATTAACGGCTATTGGCATTAAATGAATTTTACTGCTTTTAAATAAAAATTATAGACTTAAAACGAATCAATATTTCTACTGCGCTTTTTTTATTTTAAAATAACAATGAAAATTATGTAAATTAATTTTTAAAAGTATTTTTATAAATGTGTCTACTAAGTACTGCATTGTTTAAATTAAAATTTTTCAATTTCCTTTTCCTCGCACCTACTTTTTACTTTAATATTGTAACCTAATCATATGTTAATTTTAATATATAATTTGTTAAAATACGATAAAATAACACATTTAAAACATTACAGAAAATCAAATTCGAAGTTACAACTAACAATACGTTTATAAAATACACATTCGATTATTGTATACAAGAGTGTATTTCTTTGTAATATATATCTGTATAATTATTCAAATAAATTATACATGTAGAAGAAAATTTCACTTACCATTATTAATGTTTGTCTTGTAAATATCTACATTTTCAATTTAAATAAAAGTGAATTAATTCCAATACACTAACATTGTAATAGCATTAAAAATAAAAACATATAAATCCATCAAAGAAAAAATTATAATTTCAACTAGAAAATGTAAAAAAATATATTCATACAAATATATATATATAAATATATATATATATATATATAATTATACCTTAAGTATGTTTTTATTTTACTTTAAAAATATTTACACAGAATGTTTAAAATACTCTTCTACAAACATATATGGTTCAACTCAATTTATAAAGATTACTAAAAATTTTCTAAATATCAGCTTTTACTCTCATAATCCAGAATGTATTCTTTATTCGACCTCAAAGTTATTTCGTGTTGATTGTATGAGTGGAAATTAATTTTTTGGTAAAACTTAAAGAACTAATATGTAGGAATTTTGCTAAATAAATTGAATCTTTTTTTCAGCTCAATGCAGTTCTTTGCATAACTATTACCCAATTTAATAATCTTTCGCCAAAATAAAAATATTCTAATATTTTAATAAAATGAAAAAGCATACTTAATCTAAAATTAAACAAAGAAATAATTTATACTGTTCAATAGGAAAGTAAAACTTTCTGTATCTCTTTAATGTAGTATCAGAGATCATAAACTTGTTTATATAATATGTTAATATAATATTAATATAATATTAATATTATATTAACATAATAATTGTTAATATAATATTATTTTGCATTTTAGAATTTGTTCATTTATTCAGTGTTTATTTTGTAGGAGAATTGTATATAATATACACACATGGAATAAAGTTAAAAATAGCATTTTTTCATAAACAATGTAATTTCGAAATAAAATGAAACGAATCAAAAATTAATTATATTTATACATTTTCAAACATTTATAACACTATTATTCATTCACATACAGGGCATCCACGAGCGGGTGTACATATATACATCGAATATGGACACCTGTCGATGGTCCCACACCATTTACAGTGTTTTTTTATGTAAAAAAATTAATAAATCGAGAAATTTCAAATCGAATTGAGTTGGTATACACATTCATAATGTATGCAAAAAATCTTCATACGATTATTAGATTATTCAAAGGAGACCGATTTTAAGGAAATGTTATTAAATGTTTATAAATTTCATCTGAAATATTATTTATTGGAACGTCTTTAAAACGTTTTTATATATATATATATTCAAATTAAGTAATTATAATTCGAATAAACATATGGTACCAAGGAGCCTAACATGTTAACGGTGACCCTTTCTACATAAGCATAAATGTAAGCGATCATTTTTTTAAAATAATTTTATATTTGTGGATAAAACAGAATTTAAATTTAAAATGTAAAGAAATACGACAATTAATCAACTAAATATTAAAGATATTTAAATCTACAACTTAAACTTTGGAACTAATAAGTTAAATCTGTTGATATTTTACACTTTTTGGTTTGGAAAATATATATAATACATAGTTAAGTAATTATACAAACATAGCACATCAATAATGTAGTTTATAATATGTAGATTGTACAGAGCTTAATGCATTAATACAGTACAGCAAATACAATATTATAATATAATAATGGTTTGTGTTGGTCATAATAATGTAAGTTCACAAATCCGCCACTTCGGCATATTGCCTATGGGTATTTTATCCGGATAGACACCCATAACCAACTGAGCCCCTTGCCGTCGCGCGGGTTAGTGACACCGGAAAAATCACATTGTTTTCCGGATAAACAAGGTGTTTTTTCCGTAATTAAAAATTTATGGTATATTGGAGAAGGTAACACGCAATTCAGTCGACTAAAACTGAATAATTATGACGTTTTCTTAATGGCTGTTTTTGCCACTACAGGGAAGAGGTGACTAGAATTGGCATAATCTATTTATGTACGTTAGGCGTCACTCGGTCAAGCGAGCAACTGTCGACTCTTTCCTCGGATGTATGCTGGAGACCGCCTTTTCTAAAAAATCTGAATCCTACTTTCCTGAACATGAAATACGTTAAACACTGCTCACAATCCTATTCAAACACTGTAGTCTCTCCATTTTATCTATGAGTCTCTCATTATTTTCTTTTTATAAGAAATATTTACATAATAATTGACCACTATCAAATATACTTTATAACATACTGAATTAGCCACACCTTAATTTCTATTCTAATCTGCACTCAAAATCATATACATCAGGGAACTTGACAATCAATTATTCTCCAAACAACATGCCGAGAGAGCAGAGTCAACGTCGAATCAAGTTTTTTTTTCTTAATTAAGTCTATATCCTTGTTAGCATATATGTATATATATATAACTTTTTGAATGAAAATATCTTTTTTTTGTTAACAAGAAACAGACTGAGTAATTAGACTACAAAAAATTCAATTTTATAATCTATAAAATGATCATAGAATATTTATTATGGAATGTTCAACCTAGAAAAATATTCTAGATAGAATATTATGAATATTGAATTTTTTGTAGTCTAAAAGTCACATTTTGAGATTTTTTTTTAAAGTTGAATACATCAAGTACAACATTTTCATTTCACAGCATTAATTAGTTAACTGTTTTTAAAACACACTGTATAATGCTCCGTTTTTTAGTTTATAAGATTGTTACAATTTCACTTTTCACAATTTTTAATTATATAATTATATTCTTAGTTTTTATTTAAAGTTGCGACTTTATCAAGAAGATGTAATTATTCTTTATTCTTATTATATTTAATTTTAAATCTATACAATATCGTAAAATCTGTTAAAGTTGTGATGTTAAGAAATATCACAACAAGAGATGAAATATTTTCAACATTATAATAAATAAGTACGTTTGGTAATTATTTATAATTTAACTATTAGGTATGTATTAAATTTAATGTACTATTGTACTATCAATTGTGGTATTTCAATAATCCACAGAAATATATTTTTTGGTGTATATAATATATACATATATATATATATATATATATATATATATATATATATATATTTACACGTATATTTGCAGTGATCATATCAATTTTCTTATTTGATATAATCACTATAAATATTGTATTAACACAGAACTAAAATAAAAACCAAATACATTTGTGATTTATACTGCTTTATAGCAAATATCAGTCACTAGTAGATATGGTTTATAATTATTTAAAATAAGTATTAAATACATTGACTTAACTGAAATATTTTCTCTTTTTGGTAAAATACCATACTATAACGTAATATTCATCATTACAGTGTACATTTTAAAGTATATAATTAATTTGTTATAATTATCATCAATGACATATGTACGTACGATAAATGTAAAAACGTTAAGCGTAAGTACACACATCTGCACATTCTAAAAGAACTCTCTAGTTACTAATCTATTAATAAAATACAATTATGATAATTATGTAAACCCACGCCCATGACCATGATGGTTAGATAGAAATGACTATCAAAAACCTGATACTGACAATGAAAAAATACAATACTGAGTCATGTGACTCTTAAATATGAGATCTATCTACAGTACATTTTGAATTTAGATAGTCTGAACATAAGCTTCTCTTGCAGAATGCAATAAAGATTTTTTTGTTTAATTTAAAAGCATCACACACAGACTATCTCATTTCAAATGAGCAAATTTGATTATTTTAAACAGATTGTATAGAAAATATATATAAACATTAAATGAGTATAGCGTAAAGAAAAAATACGTTATCTGAGACCTTTTTTTAAGATATCGGTTATATTTTGTATGATATATAAAAATATAAACTGTTTCGATCTGTTCAAAATATTGCAAATATAGTTCATATTACATGTTAAAAATATTCACTAACATCTAAGTTAACATAAAAAATAAATAACAATTTTCATTGTTAACATAATAATTATAATAATAAAAATGAATAAACAATATGGCATCACTAAATATTTAAACATAATAAATGTATTTCACATTTCTTCTCGTCTTAATGTTAAATTGGCATCCTAAACATTATTTTGCACTCTTGTTTTTTTATTTTTTCTTTTTGAAAAAAAAGAATAAAATGTTCATGTTTAATACATCCACAAATGCTGCACACAAAGTGATATTGTTCATATGTATTTGCGTAATGAGGCCATTTGGAAATATATTGGTTTATATTATGCAAGTTTTCTGTAGTTTACAACAAATAAATTATCAGCCTATTTGACTAGAATAAAATATCTTCAATGATTATATAAGTAAGAAAATATAATCAGAAGTACTTTTAGAATTTTAAGTATTTCTTTCTTTACAAAACTAATATTGCACCATGTCCTTATAAGTTTTGTTATATTTTTATACTATATGTACCATGTGAATGCATATACATATATATATATATATATATATATATATATATATATATATATATATATATATATACATACACATTGTAAATAATTCGAACCATTAACAATATTCTGTAATACAGATATTGCATGCAAAGATAAGTATTTAAAATTAATACAATATTGAAAAAAAATGTAAAGACCAAAATTTTGAAAATTGTAAAATGTCACTCCTCTAATTGGCACACTAAAGTCACTATTTGTGTTTTTGATTTTTATGTACATGATCTTTGTAATATTGTAATTGTTTTTTTTGCGATGAACTAAAACTTGCATGGGACACATAACCTTACTAAGAGATTCCATAACCTTACTTGTAACACCATTTGAACAACTAGAACACAGTATCGTTGTGATTCGCTGGTGAAGTGTCTCCTCCGGATGCTGTGTCAGATGTGTGCACTGAAAACTGTTGTTGTGCACCAGGCGACACTAACATCATTGGTTCGGTATTTCGTCTCTTCATTTTTCCTTTCATTTTCTTCAGCATGGTCGCCTGAGAGGGGAACATAGATGGAACATGAATGGACACTTGGTAACATTTAGTGGATAATTGAAGGAACATTGCTGGGCAATGCACGGGAACTATGATGTATCATTTATTTAATATTGTAATATAAAAAAAATAGTTCATGATCAATCTGAAAACTTGAATTTTATCAGAATATATCTTATGTTTTTAGTAAAAAATATTTTTAATAAATTTCTCAAAATATTAATAAATTACCCACCCTATTCATATGGGCACAGTGTATATATATGTATATATATATGTATATATATATATATATATATATATATATACAAAATGCCAAACACCCACAAAATGAATTTATTATAATTAAATTTTTATTAGTACTTGCTGAATATTGAAAAATCTAGAACATAATAAGTACAGAAACCCAACATTATTTATAATCATTCATTTAATCATGAAAACATTTTTATTCTCTTTTCAGATTGATAAATAACGAATTAAGAATTTATAAATTTGAAATTATATTCTTTCATGTGTTATCTAGTAGGAATGTAAGAAATTTTAACTTTAAATGTGAAAGGGGATTTTTGTTTAAAAAAAAACGCAATATTTTTCTGTGTATGATATAAATATATATAAATATATAACTGAAACATGCATATACAAAAAAGAACAAACTTTAATTTATTTATTATTAATCTTATTTAAGTCTATATAAAATGGAAATAATAATTTTATTTTTTTTAATACAAATATACATACATATATATATATATATATATATATATATATATATATATATATATATATGTACATAAGTATATTTGTATGTAGGACTTAACTCATTCAAGACTCCTATTTAGACTCAAATATTATAGCATTAAAATAATTAAAAAAGCTAATTTTAATATCTCTGTAGCAAATAATAATAAATCATACATTTTCAAAAAAATATTATTATTGAACAATAAAATTTTTGAATTAATGAATAGTTAACTATAGAATAAAATTAAAAGATTGATACCCAACAAACAAAGCCAGCAATAATACGATGAATGCATCACTGACAGTAACAACATATAAGCAAAACAAATTGCATGCCCAGAATTGGTATAAGTAAATGGTAAGGAGAGTGTAATGAGTGGGATATATTATGAGATGAATTCATTAAAGAAGACACAGAAATTTTCATTTTCTCCTCTGTCATCCAATAAATATTTTCAGTTAATCTACTTTCATTCACTCTACAGCCATTCGTCTATAAATCTACGTTTCTAATCTATATGTGTATAAACGAATCTATACTTTTAAAATATTCTAATATATAAATTTTTTTTAAAAATGTAATAAAAACAGAGGGATATTCTGCATCCAATCTTAGAATTGAAACAGTATTTTATATATATATATATATATATATATATATATATATATAATAAATACAGACAAAAAATAATTTTATTTTTATATAATTTTCTAAGTACAAGAATTAAAATATGTAAGATTGTTTCTTTCTTTAGAATCTATGAACATGGTATTAGTTCCAAATTGAGAAATAACCGATGAAATGTGTATGACACATTTTGTGCTTTACTAATACATTTCACAACAAATACATATGTCATGTGCTTTTTACATTTTTTGTTCATTATTTCTAAATGTAACCTTAAATAAACACACGTATTCAATTTATACACACTTGTACATGTATATGGGTGTACACTTCACACCTTTAAAAATATTAATTTAAATAATTCAAGTTCTATATATATATATATATATATATATATATATATATATATATATATATATATATGTATGTATGTACATCCACAAATTCTCACACACTTACTCACGCTCACATACAAATGACTTATGGACAAGCAGATATTTTACATCTTCAAGTAATGATGGCAGGACTAAAAAGAATGGATAAAGTACAAAACTGGAAAGGAAAATTCAATCACTCGTCCGGGACACTTTTGACTCCTTCCCCATTAGCGGGGTGGATGTTTGGCTCTGTGAGTCGACGCTTGATTTTATTTTTCTTCAACATTGTTGCCTGTGTGTCAATATACACTGTTATCAATATTTAAAAAAATATAATTGTTCAAAGTCATATTATTGTTGTCATTCTGAATGTTCCTTGCGGAAATCATTTTCGCTTGAAGTAATTGTTCTGTACAAATGTTACATTCTCAAAATAATTTATCTGTATGAATTCAACTGTGATATTTTATTAAACTTTATTCCGTTTGATGTCGTAGATAAGAAAAAAAATCTATACATAATATTGTGTTATGAGATGCACAACTAGGATACCTAATGAATGTGAAAAAATACTACATTTAATGGTTAAGGTGAAGGTTGTAGGGCAGGAAATATACTAAACAATGTATATAAACTCTCCATACCATCAATGTGTTAAAATTGTTTAAATGAAGAAATAAAACACATTTTCAAAAGTACATAAATAACTAATAAAAAAATTTCTCATGTTAGATATGCTGAATTAGATAATTAACACACTATCGGAATTATTCATAAGAACTGTACGTATTAAAATTACAAAGTGCTTCATTTTAGTAGCATATCAAACATAAATTAACATTTTAAGAGAATAATCAAGCAAAGAATTGAAAATTAATGCAAGTTTACAAACCTTCAATGCTGACTTCAATACAACTACATCCCCAGGACTTTGAACCCATGGTTCTCCATCCACTTGAACAGGGATATCAGAGTGCAAATGTATTTTAATATGACCGCCCTATAAAAAATAATTTAAAATCAAATTCTGTGACCACTGAGTCAGCACGGTCTTTAAATTTCTAGACACATTGTTCATTTATTGTTTTTCATGAACATAAAATCAAATGTTTAAATTAAAAAACAGAATTAGTTCTATAATGAAAAACACACATTCACAATATAAATGAAACGACAACCCCTTTTTACAGACCTGTGCAATTCTCATGGCTGATCGAAGACCTGATTGTATTTGACCTAAATGAACAACACCTGTAACGCCAACAACTTCCAGCATTCCATCCCAATGATTTGGTTTACTAAAGTGGTCCTCTTTTTCTGGGCCCCACGGGTTTGCTCCAGAGCCCCAACTGAATATATTAAAAAATATTTAGAACGGCATGAAAATAATTACTAGTTATTTTCAAATGCATTTTACCTTAAAATATTTAAAATAATAATGCCTTCAACTTGTGGCAATTCCACTAATTTTCCATCGACTTCCAATCGTATTTCCTTATGAAGATCTTTACACATTTTACGACCGACCATTTTCCGTAATCCCATTTTTACATACACTCCTTTATTATGCAGACGACTGTTGAACTTGTTAGGGTTTTCTTCTCTCGCATTGTGAAAATCTAAACATAAATCTGCATCGATTCCAATTCCAAAATAGTTGTTCATCACAAATATCTGCGAATTGTCTTCACTAGTCGAACCTGCTGTAACTGTTAAAAGACATATTTCACATCCATATATTTTGTCTATTAATTGTAATTATATACATAAGATATGCTATTTTTTATAGTTATTGTAATCTTAAGTTAGGGGGTACGGGGTATTATGTAGAGTAAAAATATTTGATTGATTAATATATAGAGGAATCAATGGTTGTTAAATAAGGGTCTTTATTTGTTTATTTATTTCTTCTTTGAATGTTAAAATGAGAGTTACCTTCTATTAAATGAAAAACGTATTTAATAAAAAACCAATAAAATTAATAAGACTTTAGTAAAAATTTAAAGTTAAATATATTAAATGCGTTTGTGAGTAATCATGATTTAACGAGAAACAAATATAAAATATTTATAGTTAATAGGTTTAATTCACCGATATTTAAGACAATTACTTTGATACCATCTCACACAAAACTGTTATAATAATGAATGGATCTACTCATCATTTTATATAAGAAATAAAACATTTAAAAGATAAGTATAATAAATAAACATCAAGTCCCTAACTAGTATTATTTCTCACTAGAAATCCATAGAAAATATAATTAAGTAAAAATATAACAGAAAAAGAAATAAAAACAACACCGACATCAACATTCAATTACGTTACGTTACATTAATGGGATTGACCTGTTTTTTTAATATTCTCATTGGTCACTTTGATTTTGGACAGTTTTTGCCTCTTCTTACCGGTGGAGTTAGAGACCTGCTTGACGTTGCCAGCGTCCGTATCGCTCGCCTTATCTTCTGGATGAAACACGACTGTCCATCGATCCAAACGGATTTCTTCAGCATCGATTACGTCTCGTAAGAGGTTTAACGGATCCTCTCCGCCTGTGTAACCGGGTCCCCAGCGTAATACTCGAGCTAAATCATTGCCTAAGGGATGAAACAAATAAACAGTAAATAAACACACGCATGCGGACATATCAAATCGATCAGAATAAACATTTTGTACCTGTGCCAAGAGGTACTATCGCACAGGCGGGAGACGAACATTCGGAATCTTGTCCTACGTTATCTAAACATTGCAATACCCAGCCAATTGTTCCATCTCCACCACACACTAATATCTTGTAATTTTTAATATGCCGAAACACGTACAGTCTATAAGAAAAGAATAAGTTTTGCCATACACATCGACACACTTTGATATCTTTTTTATATAACAAAACAATTCGTTTACCCTGGTAAAGGTCCTCCATTATCAAGATCAAACACCTGATACGGATTCAGTAATTTTCGAAAACTTGAAATCAATTCTAGACCTTGGCAGCCCCCCGATTTAACATTAACGAATACTAGTAAAGGTTGTACACCTGCAGGTACCATGCTTGGTTCAATATTAGGTAATAACATTACTGAAAACATAATATTTTTAATTAGATTCAACAACACGAATATATATATATATATATATATATATATATATATATATATATATAAAATTTTAAAAGTACCTAATAAATGCTTGTCTTCGTATCGAGACTCTCTTAAAGTGTACAGTGCCCGCACTGCTTTGTTCGAATCTTCATAAATAATTACCATTGATCCATACTCATAATAAATCGGGCCAATAGATGAAAACTTATTCTCTGAAATAGAAACGATTTTTTAATTAACGCACGAGAGTAGAAAATAATCGAGTAAACGATTTACCTTTCCCAAGAAATTCAGTGAGCATATTTTCGTAATTTCTTTCTGAGAGACCCGGCGGCAAATTACCTACAAATAATGCTAAATTCGGCCCGTGTGGATCTTGTTTCAATTGCAAGTAAAATCGCATTAATTCCATTTGTCTGATCGAATCTTTTCCGAGCTGTTTCATTATTTCCCATGGCCTTTCATTCCATGACAATACTCTTTCAGTTACTGGAATTAGAAAAAGAAATGTTTAGCATCCAGTAGAGAATATTCAGTCAGTTGTAGTAATTAAAATAAATTGTTTCGATAGAGATACAGTACATACCACCTCTATCGAGAAGAATTTCACTACATCTGTAATCTTCGCATTTAAAATCCAGAAGGCCGAAACGTAGGAGGGCTTCTTGTATTAAATCCGCTACTGATGTCTCATTATCGACGTTTACAAGACAGAATGGCTGCGACACTTGTAACTTCCCAGGATATACGCGAACTTCCCCACTATCATTATCCTTATCCCTGTATATTCATATAAAGCATCGATCAGATTATCTAAATAGTTATACACTTTATATATCTTATTCGGGTTTACCTAAAACGGAGAAACACTGCAGGTCGTTTTCCTTCTTTTCTTACAAGGTTCATTACTGGTTGTGGATCACTTAGAGCCATTTCATCAGCAGCATAAAGATCTGTTAAATAGAAAGCGGCTGGATCTTTAGTAATGTGAAATGCTCTTAAGGCTTGTGTAAGCAGTTGCTCAAGAGAAGCTGTTCTCGAAACTGACACAGTACGAAAAATACGTCTTCGCAAGGAATTGTTCCCATCATACACTTTTATCACTTCTGTAAATATAAAATAATTATTTGAGAATGTATTGAATAGAAAACGTTTAAAGATTTTTTAAAAAATATAAAACAGGAATGTCACTCTGAATATAATTTACATGTAAACTGGTGAGAACTCCAGGTATTTTTCAGATAAAAAATTATATTTACCTTCATCTCGATCATCCTTTTCACGTTGTTTATCTTGCTTGTCAGTGCGACTGTGAGAACTCTCATCATTATCACGATAACGTGATGTATCTCCGCTGCTGAATTCTTCAGAAATACTTCGTGCTAAATTAAAAAAATCAATTCATAACTTAATTTGTATTTCGGTTCATTGCTGTTATAGTTATTCAGAAAGAATACTTTTTTTTCAAACTTGTATATTGTACTTGCATAATTAACTATGATCTCTCACAAAATAGTACTACAGTATTATACTAATTAGATTTATTTAAAAAAGTATATATAACATAAAATATTATTCATTAGTTGAAGTAATCAAATCATTTACCTAATAACACTTTTTTAGACGATTTAACTTACAATGTCTTTCTTTTAAAATACATTACACGTTGAAAACATTATATATTAAAAGTAGTGTATTATTGAAACAATAAATCTTTTTTTTAATACTTCTCGTATAATTAAATAATTCAGTTATATATTAACTCTTTCACTAGTATATCTAGTCATATTTTTTTTATAGTTACACTTCGTTTATGTTTATTTTCCGTACGACATTCTAGATTTATACGTTTTTATTTTTAATTTTCATAAATTATTAACTCAATTTTAATACTTCTGTTAAGCTGTAAAAAATCAAGCATGCTTATAAGTGCAGAAAAAACCACAGGTGAAAGAGTTGTGTTGTATAAATATACTCAGAGTTTGTTACTTTTACTCGGAAAATATTCAAAATACTTTTATTATGAAACAAATATATCATTTTATTTTTAAACTATAACAGAATGATTAAAAAAACGAGCACTAGATAATTCGTCGAATTATAGTTCAACATAATTTTATTTAAACTTAAACTGTTGAATCTCATTTATGTCTCTACTTTTTTTTAATTCCCTTCAATTCTCGAATTGTTACGAATTTATATATATATATATATATATATATATATATATATATATATATATAAATTATTCAGATTATGTTTAATAATTATAGATTTTCTGTATATAAAAACATTATGAATAAGTAATTAACTTATTTTCACGTTATTACATCTGCATTGATTTTAAAAATGCAATTTATTGAATATTTTACTATCTACTTGAATTTTAAAGATCCTAGAAATAAAGAAAAGTTTGTGTTGTTGAATATTTGTGTTTGTTTATTTAATAATTATTATATAAATACTTTTTTAAAAAATTAGATAGTGTTGGAAAGAAACTATATGGTAAAAATATTCTTTAGTATTTTATTTAAAATTTTGTAGATAAAATTAATCAAAATAATTTCAAATTCATATATATATATATATATATATATATATATATATGCATATATTGTTTCAAAGAAATGAATCGATGAATGAAAATTTCATATTCATATTTTTTGTTATTATTTATTTTCATTTTAACCCTTAAAATTTAATCACTCAAATCGAATTGGAATTAAAAAGTATTAAATGATTTTGTTTCTTGATAAAGTATATTAACACATATGTGTTTATTATTACGATTTCCAAATTATTAATTAAAATTAATTACAATACTTTGTTTATGTTGTATATCCACTGTTAAAATTCTTTTCAAAATCGATTAGTAGATTACTGAAATCATTACATATTAATTCTGAAGATATAAATTAAATTTTCCTGGACTCAATAATCAATCTTAGATATAAAAAAAAAACTGAAGAACTGAGACGAATTGTATTTCAGTTTCATTTATTTTCAGACAGTTTCGAAACGCATCCCTATTATTTAAACTTTTCGTCAGTATCTAGGCAAATCGAATTCTTTCCTGTCCGTCGTTGTACGTTTTCTACTCGATCCGTATTACGATTAGATTAATGTAGATAATATCAAAAAAGAAACACACAAAATCAAAAAGAATCATGCAAGCAAACGTAAAAGAAACAAGATGCAAAGCAAATCACAAACAATAATGTGTTTTATCACTGGATGGGGATTTCATAATGTACCTCGCAGATAAGGGGGAGAGTTGAGTTGGCAAGTGCCTCGACAGGTATTCGGCAAAACAATAGAAAGATGCTTCATAACAGAAGTAAGCCGATTACGCGAACTATCGACATCTTGGCCGTTGACTGCAAAATCATCGCCTCATTTATATCTTGAATTAAAAATAAAAACAATGAAACTAAATAACATACAATACATTTACATGCAATCTTTTACTGTAATTAAATTCAAGAAATTATCGCCGTGTTCATTTAGGAGAAAAAAAAACTTAATTAACTGTAGAATTTAATTGTATAAATTCAGTTAACAACCGTTTAAACAATCGTATGTTCTTTTCTAACATTTAGGAAATAAAATATTAACGTGCAATTAAAAGACATGCACTGGAAAGATAATTTCGCATTACTGTCATACAAATTTTAATGCTTTTAAAAGATGTACCAAAAAAAAAAATAGTAAGGAATGAACTTAAATCTCCTACTAAATAGAAATGATAATAATAATAATGATATTTTTTTTACACAATCAAGACATTTATACTACTTTTTTATTTATTTTCCAGCGGCCATCATTTTTAAATTTCATATTAATATGTAATGATTTTTATTGTATTTCTTTTACCTCACTTAAATGATCATATGAATTTAAATCTCATATTTTATGGAGAATAATCGGATTGTATACATTTAACAAGTAACAATAATTATATTCAATATATTTATTTTATGATTTTGTTAAAGTAACGCGCTAGTTGATTCAATAATAATTTAATTGGTAATAAATAAAATAGATAAATGTTATAGCCACGTTCTCTTTATAATTACAGCTAAACAAAGTATATATCATTTATAAATTTGTTAACAAATTTCGCACTACAATTATAAAATAATGTCTATTTATATTTTTTGTATATATATACATATATATATATATATATATATATATATATATATATATATATATATAAATTTATAGAAATACACTTCTGTTCAATGTTTATAAGTAATTCACAATCCTATAATAAAGTTGTTGTATATTTGATGCAACATAATTATATAACCGTAATTTACTAATTAATATATAAAGTTTTCTATTGTTGTAATTTATTCGATATCTTAAATTAAAACAGATTAATTAGAGCGCAGCTAATCGACACTTACGGCATGAATACTCACGCGACATGGTGTCTTTGCGCCGAACCTGCACACCAATAATAGCCTCCATGGGAACCTCTGTTCGTGGGATACTGACTGCATGCGGTGGTAAATAAATTGGTTCTAGGTTACCAAAAGTACACTCCGTCGGAATGCTACTTCGGCAAATAGCGTGTGACTGTTGAAGGAAAAGAATCAAATCACACGAATCCAATTCGGATTAATGAATATCTAAGAAAATAATCATAAAAAAAATAATAATACTGTCGATACGGATACGTACTGTAATTCCACACCATTCGCAACGAAAACCGGTGAGGCACTCATTCGCCCAACAGGTCTTCTTGCAAACGGCACATTTGGAATTTGTTGGTAAATTGCCTTCCCGCCAGTGATGTTGATGCCGTACACACGAAAGTTCTTTGCCCGGTAAATACGTAGCATTTTCTTTGCAGTCAGCCACTGCGAAATCCTGACACTCAACATGGACAAAATAGTCACAAACTGAAACATAAGATCATTGTTTTTTCACTATTTGCATAAACTGTTATGTGCGTTAATAGATTATGTAAAATTAATTCCGGTTCTTACTTTCGCAATGTATAGATAAGCTGTCATCAAGTCTCTTCCGACAAACATTGCAAAACCTTCGTTTATGATGGACTTGTTCGGACCAACAGTGAGCGACAGGATTCTAAATCAAAAACACATCATTATGTATTTATAACTGTCGACACTAGACAGACAAAAGCCGATTCTTTTATATACCTTAATGAGGCTGGCTGCAATGCTAGAACAGGGCGATACCACGGTTTTCAGACAGCGGTCATGAACTACGAAGTTGCAAACTAAAACAAATCATTGAAATAAATACAAATTGAAATACTAACTTTCATTGGTTTATAACAAACTGAAATACAAAGGAAACATTAATATATATAAAAAAACATAAACGATTGTTATTAGAATTATAAAAAGGTTATTATATAAAATGGTTCCAAAAATTTCGTAATGAAAATGAAAGCCTTGATGATGAGGAGCGTCGTGGACGTCCTTCAGCTATAGCCAATCATGATTTAAGAACCACTATCGAAGCGGGCCCACGTGAAACAACTCGAGAGTTGGCAGAAGAATTCAATGTTGAACATTCAACAGTTGTTCGACATTCGAGCTTAATTGGAAAAACAAAAAAGCTGGATAAATGGGTGCCGTGTGGACTAAACGAACATCAAGCAATTCGGCGATACGAATTCTGCTCTGCGCTTCCTTTGAGTTACGAAAATGATCCCTTTCTTGATCGCACTGTCGCATGCGATGAAAAGTAGATTCTCTACAACAATCAAAAAATTTCATCATAGTGAATAGACCGAGGAGAAGCACCGAAACAGTTTTCTACATCGAACAGTTCCATGAAATAAAGATTATGGTCACTGTTTGGTGGTCGGAAAGTGGCATCATTCCACCACTTAAATCCTGGTGAAACAATAACAGCAGACCTTCAGTCGTAGAGACAGGTCAACTAGGTTTTTCGAAAATTTTCCTAGCGAGAAAGTCAAGATATGACACAGTTAAGCAGCACGATTGCTAAAAATTCAAGTTAAAGTCTAGACAATAGGGATCAAATCGCAAGGCTCGACAACTCGCCAGAAGTATACAGAGATTTGTATCAATATCAGACAAAAACTAAAAACTGTCCAGAAAAAAAAATAACAGCAGAAAAATAATGACAGGATTGTTGAAAAATATTGTTGATCGTTCAAGACCAGAATTAGTCATTCGAAGAGGACCGATTCTTCTTCACGATAACGCCCGATCACAAGTCTCACAAGTGTCTTTAAAAAAATTAAACGAACTGAGTTATGGACCCTTGGCCTCGCCCATCTTATTCTCCGGACGTGTTACCGACAGATTATCATTTCTTAAAAAATATTCGAGTAATTGCCTACGAGGGACGGTTTTCAAATATCGAGCATCATCTTAAATCGCTTTCGATGAATTCGTTAATTCCAGGACTACACAATTCTGTCTTGTAGGAATAAACAGACTTGTTTCCGGTTGGGAGTAATGTGTGCAGGCCAATCGTCTCTATTTCGATTAATTAATATAATTTTTAACTGATATATGCGTCTTCGTACTCGACACGTAAAAACCGCAATTATTTTTGCAACTACGTAATAACATGCTTGTTTATAAAGTTGTCGGTTTAAGAAAAAAGTATCGATTCATATACAATATTTATTTTTTAAACAGCCGTATAGTCAAAATGAAAATTATATATACATATACATACATATATATATATATATATATATACATAGTAAAAAAATAAAAATTATTTCATGTGAAAATTTTCAAAATATTCACGAAATATAATTCAAAAATATTAACAATATTCGCATATTTTTTCCTAAAAAAAATCATATATGAAAATAATATTATACTTCAAATCGCTTTGAAATCTACAAATATTATTAAGAATTGCATTTTTCAATATTATGAAAATAGTATTTGTTACTTTCTAATTTTTTGCTATATATAAATACAGCAATAAAAACAGCATCTAAAACATTTTTATCGAATAAATACAATAACAAATCATTTTTACAAGAACTCCGTTTTTGTTCCATAACCAAATAAATGCTAACCGAGAACGTGGTCCATTTTTATAAATAATTCGGTATAAATCACTAGAGTATTTAAATTTTGTTTACTTTATAATTAATTTCTCTTATAAATACTCTACGAATTTATAGTTTCCTCCGAAATATATATACATATATATATATATATATATATATATATATATATATATATATATATATATATATATATATATATATATACCATACATTTATACATACATATATCCATGTAAATATGTATGTATATACATATTTATAATTCACTACAGAGAAGGTATTCTCTCAGAGCATTGTCTTGCCGCTCCCTAACGCGCAAAGACACGTCTACGTCATTCGTATGACGTCAGAACGGCAGGTCAACCGCCGCCGCCGCTTTTCTCTCCGAACAGAGTGAAACTGCGGACGCTCACTGGCGTCCTCCTATGCAGAGAACGGGATAAGCTGCCAGATCGATCACACCTCGCAGTTTGAAAGCAAATAATGCGCTGCTGTATTACCGTTTTTTCTCGATATATATATATATATATATATATATATATATATATATATATATATATATATATATATAAACATGCAATTTACACACATAACTATATATATATATATATATATATATATATATATATATATATATATATATTAAACAAATGTACAGACCAAGTTCAATAATAACTACATATTATTAAATATATGATTTACACATATTCCTCAATCGCTATTTACTATAAATTAATACAATTTTTTATTTGAACGTCGAGTATTAAGATAATTCTATAAAAACCCATTCATTACATCTCATCATTCTGTTTTTCGCAAGAAAAACAACTTTAAATACAAGTATAAATCTATTTAAGGTATGTTTTATTTTATTTTCCGTATTATGTTTATAAAAGTACACGAATTCAGAGTACAGTAATATAAATTTACATTTTTTTCCTTGTACTGTTGTAAAATGGCGATTAAAAAAGATAATAGAAATGATGTTAATGTATTTTGTAAGAGGAAAAATGTATAATTTTCAGTACAACCAATGATAATGAGGACTGATATGAATTAGGTGACAAGTCTGAAATTATATTCAAGATTGTTTAATTTTTGTTGTTTTTATATAAGAAGTGTTTAGATTTTTGAATATATTCCTGTATCAAATCAGACATGCCCTGCGTTAAATAATAAAAATGAATTTAACGATCTGTATTTATTTATCACATAAGAAAGTTAAGAATAGAATTTCTCTGAAATTGGAAACGATATTCCTTGAAATACTAGACAAATAGTGTCTTATATTGTTTTATTCGAATAATTCTTCAATAATTTTTTGTGTAAACCTAACTGTAAGTCTTCTATAAAATAAATAAAAAAAATTTTCTATATCTGGAATTTCGTAAAACCATATAACATTTTTAATCTTCATATAACCATTATCTTATTTCCCCATCTGTGCACCCATTTTTCAGGATTTTCCCGTTTAAATCCTTAAAGATGTATTAGAGTTCGTTTTTCTATAACCGAATTCTACTTCTGTCATTTTCATGTAATTTTAAATTCTTTGAAAGAACAATCTGATTTAAAAATCTACCTCAATATGACAAAAATTCAAATTGATCGCGGAAAAGACAATTCGAACCGAGCCTGTAGGACTGTGAAGAAACAAATCATAGAATCAATAGTTACACATTGTACACATTTCATTCATATCTATTCACATTGTATTCAGGTGTTTTTTTAATTCTTTAAATAGATTCCACTGGCACTTATTAAATATTTGTTTTTTTTTTCAAAAAAAAGAACTCATAAAATCGGCTTTATATACGAATCTGTATGATTCATCGTTTGAATATATGTGGGAATAATTAATATGAAGTTATATCTAAATAGTCAAATCACAAACTGAAAAAAGAACTGACAAGAAATCTATATCTACAATATTTCCAGTCCTAGCAGTTGAATAAATAATATAAAGTTTCATATAATCAATCAATCGATGTTTTCAGATGTCAGAGAATAATTAAAATAATCTCGACAGATAAAAAATTCTATAAGCTTTAATCTTACCTACATGAAATTAAAACATGTATGAAATATTAATCAGTGTTTTGAATGCAAATGTCACGAAATCTTTTTCAATTCCTAGTTTATTTCTAATCAAATACCAAACAGTAGTATTTTTGAAATTAAGTAGAATTGTTATTGTTTAAAATATATAGATAAAGGATTTTCGTATACGCATTTTTTTTACAAAAATAAACAGCTTGGTATTAGAATTCTACTGAAAATATCATGCAAAACTTTTTTTTATTTTTAACATGTTTATTTTCAAGTACAATACAAATTTAGAAATGAATTAGTAATTGTCAGTAGATGAAATAAATATTTTCTTTAATATAAAATCTAAATAAGAAAAAGTAATCACTTTAAACTACACTCTTTTAAAAGGTCTCTTTCAAGAATGCTTCTATAAATATACAGACTGATTAATTATTTATTTATAAAATTGAAATAATTAAAAAATTCTCTAGCAGTAATTATCTATAAAGTTCTTTCTATAGATTGATTTTATAGTAATTTCTAATATTCTATACCGGCATCATCAACAATCATCTTATTTGCATATGTGTATACAACTGAAAATAAAGTTAGATCTGTCAATTTTGCTTAACATTTTTATTAACTGAACCAACACATTTCTATCTTATACTCACTAATCGTTTTAATATCTATTCAACTCCATTTCATTTTAATATCAGCTCTATTCTTTTTCTTCTTGTTAATCCCAACATACACGTTTATACAGTGTTCCATTTTTTTTTTTTTTGAAGCAACTAAATAGTTTTAATAATCAATAGTTATTTTTTTAATTTCATTGGTGTACATAAGTGCAATAAATTGATCTAATACTTTTGTATCATTATATGCTGTTTGTTTCCCTGATTACCTTAATGTTTATATTACTTGTAAATTTGTATTTCCAGAAATCAGTTTTTTAAAATACTAACTGGAGATGAATCAATTCGAAATTATTTGCAAGTAATACGAACTCAGAACTAGTCTGATAAGAGTTGTTGTCACGATAAAAAAATATTTTTCTCTTCAGAGAAAGTAAAATCTTTGGTTTAAATAATTTCAAGCATTTTGTCCAAATTATTTTGATGATGTTCGAATAAATAATCAATTCTTGGTAATAAATTGACTCAAATATAAACATACTTCATAACTTTTTAACTGTTTTTTTTATTTCAATGTTTTGTACAAATAACTCAAGTATTGCATATATATATATATATAGAGAGAGAGAGAGAGAGAGATTCCAAATGAAAGTATTATAAAAATGAAAAAATTAAAAAAAATGTGTTATCTCCCATTTAGTATTTTAGTATTGAATTGAACTAAAATACTAAATAAAAAATAACATGACTTTTCTTAACCCCTGAACCCTCTTTTAATATTTCCATGTGGAAGCCAAAATTGAATCATCCTATATATATATATATACATAAGTGTATATTTATATAGTTTTTTTTCGGTTTAATCCCGTTGAGGTACTGTTAACGTTTTCTACTATGATCGGTTTCTGCTCTGTTCGGTTTCGGTTCTAAGCTGTTCTCTATTAGCTTGATGATACTAAATTTCAAAGCATATTTAAAATATTCACGAAATATAATTCAAAACTATTAACAATATTCGCATATTTTTCCCAAAAAAAATCATATATGAAAATAATATTATACTTCAAATCGCTTTGAAATCTACAAATATTTTTAAGAATTACATTTTTCAATATTATGAAAATAGTATTTATTACTTTCTAATTTTTCATTTGAAATAATTTTTATTTTTTTAATATATATATATATATACATATATATATATATATACATATATATATATATATATATACATAAATCCTCATAATCGATTTTATATTTTGGTACTCAACGAAAACATATTGTAAGTTTGTCCATAATATTTAGAATCACAATTCAATATTTACCTAAGCTTTAAATAAATATATGTTGCTAAAAATAAAATGATGATCGTAAAGATTTTTCCGAAAATAATATCTACTGATGTTCTTAAAAAAAGTGTACAATTATATCTGAAAAAAACATTTACTTCAGTCGTTGCTAGTTATAAAATTTCAAAATAGTTAATGTTTGATTTTTATTCATCCTTTAGCATTTCATTATTTAAATGAACTTTAAGTTAATTTTTAGTTGTAAAAGGCTTCGACGTTCTCTAGCCTAGGATATCGAATTGTTTATATATATATATAGTATATATCATTTCCTTAAATATTTTATATAATAATCGGTGTACACCAGAAACGTCCATACCAAAATTCAGGTTAAATAACACTTGCACAGCATCGTTTGAACGACGCAGAACTACCTGAATGGTAACATCTTAGCGATCGATAAGACTTCTATATAACGACAGTCCAATAATACAATAGAACATGTGTTTTAGTCGTTTGTAGGTTTCATTTCTGGGGATTTTATTTGCACTAAATTTTTTTCACATCTACACAAAACAATCATATATGTTAAGAAATAATGGAATTATTTGAAATACTGTTTCTCTCTAAATTTATTATCAATAAAAGTATTTTCATTAAAGAATAATGCAAGACATTAATAAAATATGGTTTTATTATTTAATTTGTATTCAAACAATAACATCCACGAATTGGTCTAGCTGTTTTTTTTTGTGAATTTCGATATTTTAAACTGAAATCTGAATCAAAAAGTGTATATAATATATATATATATATATATATATATATATATATATAAGAGAAACTTAAGATTACAATTTATAGTCTGAAAGATATTCTGAAAATCGTGAGCGCCTATATTTTTTATTATAAAAACTAGTCATACAAATAACCCATAATATCGACAAACTGACGTCACTGGACGAACTGACTATGTATATGCCTCCCAAACTTTTTCATATTATGGAATATGCTTGTAACATTTCAGTACACACAATATTATGAAAATTATTTTTTTTATGTAATCGTCTGTGTTCAGTTTTATTGACAAGAAACTAAATCTCGTTCCGTATATATTTTTTTTGTATTCCTTGTATATTTCTCAATAATTCTACTGGGCACTTCTTTTAGGTAATTCTGATAAATCAAAATTCTGACAATTGAAAATTACAAATATGTCAATTTGAAAATCATGTATGGAATATTTAAATGAAGAGATCGTACATTGAAGTTTTATATAAAATATTGTGAGTAATATAAAAAAATTAAAAACTGATATATATATATATATATATATATAATCATTGTTGTCCTATAGCTTGATGTATTGTTTATTGTATTTAACTACCTATTTCAACACTTATGATATCTTCAAATATATTTCATAAGAATGAATTAATAACGTGGATTCTGGAACCACAACCTTTTTCTGCCCTTACAAAGAATCTGAAGCAATGAATGAGACATCTGATTATAGTTTTTTTTTTAGAAATAAATCAGAATCACCTGACTTATTTATTTTGGACTAGTGTATTATTATGATAATTTGAAACTATGTGCACTTTTTAGAATTTCTGATAATAAAATAAAAAAAAAATGTATTAGTCAAAAAGAAACATAAAACAGGTCTGAAGAATTAAATATGACAATAATTATTATATTCTGTACGTTAGAATAAAGCGTTTTCATCAAGCTCGGGAAATAATAATTTTCTAGTGGATCATAGATTAGAATCGCTGGTTTATTTTAAAATTAACATTTATGAAAGGTTTCTATTAAACGACTTCAGATTTTTAGAATATATGAAAATCTCAAAAGTTTAAAGCACGTATGACTTATCTACTTAACTGATTTCTATGCCAAAGTATAGTTTAGACACTGGTTTACTTTCAAAAAAAAATTCTTCCAAGGCACAACACTTTTTCAGGCCAAAAATGTTCAACAATTGATAATTTTTGAAAGTTATATACATTATATATCTTCCTTTTAAGAGCGCTAGAACGAAGAAAAATCTACAGGTTTTTCTGTACATTAATTGATTGTTACATGAAAATGTCTGGAATGACATTATTCGAGAGCTGGAAAAACGAAAATTAAGCAAATATCGAGTCGATGTTTGAAATTGTTTAATAAACTGTGTATTGATGAAAAAAGATGCTTCGAAAAATGTTTCAGCGGATATTATCCAGGAAGAAAATAAAATATAGACGATCCTGTTTTTCAAGAATAAAAGAAACTATAACAGAAACAGAGCTAACCCTGTATATAGCCAGTGATATAGAGAATTAGTGTTTGGAAACACAAAAGCAAAATGTAACTAAATAAGCTACACTCACTTAAATTTCATAAAATAACTGTAAATAAAACACTAAACTATTTTATAATATTGAATTTTAAAGTTTAAAAAAAAACAGTTTTTACAATTCACATGTACTTATAAATCACTCTATAAAATTGGAGATTTTTAAGAAAATAAATTTAAATATCTATCATGTTTTATGTTATGAACATAAATTCACAAATATATCCTGACTGATTCAAGAAATTTAAGAAGTTTTCGATAATGTTTCTTATTAAAAATACTAGAAAGTATACTTTAGAACAATAAGTCATTAATTTTTAAATAAAAGTCTAATATATATATATATATATATATATATCTGTATGAATGTACATTTCGACACTTGAATAATGAACACAAACACTGCTCTGAATAATGTGATAATATAAAATGTTATTATTGTTATAATATCAATTTCCGTTTACGGAAAAAAAATAAATAATGGACGTGTAAAAAAGGTTCCATCGCAAAATGGGTCAAGTTAATTTCGAATACAAGACTGAACGCACATTAACCGCATGTGTATACTTTTTCCATATTTATGGAAAAACAGTATTTGACGTACAAGCCTGACGTTTATAACGAAATCATGTTCTCTACACACACAAGGTCGTACTAAATTTAATTTTAACCTCGATAATATAAAAATAGAGTGAATTTTCTAAATCCAAACTATATAATTAGTAGTATTTCATCAAAATACTAGCACTTAAATGCTAATGAAACGTTTATATGTCGATCGGTTCTAAATCGAAAAAAAATTTAATTATAACATGTGTGTGTATACATACATACATACATATATATATATATATATATATATATATAATATAAACTAACTAATTGAAATTTCATCGAGCTTTTAACTTTTGTCACTAAAAAGGTCAATTTAATTCACAATTATTATTATTATATATATATATATATATATATTACTTATTAATTGATTGATTTTCAATTAGTGTTATAAAAATACAAATAAAATTGAATTTACATTTTAATTACAAATAATAAAGTTATGTTACAGTAAGAATTTATTCCATTTAATAACTGTTCTATCAAAGAAATTGTATTGACTTTTTTATTAAATTAAATGTTTTATAAATAAAATCATGTTTAAAAATGTACTTCATTTCGGTCGATTTTGCAAAATACTAGAACTATTTTTTTATTTTCTAACTAGTCTAGGACTGATATTGAAATCAGATCTAATATACAGGCAGTAATAACTTCAAAATCGAGAAAATTAAAGTACACACTTTTTCAAAAATTAAAACATTTTTATATAAAACGATGCAACGTTTCTTCATACAGAAAACCATCTGGATTTCAGATTCAAAATAATTTTTTTTTAATCTCTCCTGGACATTTTTGTGTATGTGCTTTTTTTTAAAAAAAATATAAATACTTTTTCCTATCTGTACATATTTTTCATAGACTGCACCAATTCAAATATTATAATTGGTATTCTTGTTCACTATTGTTTATAATATAGGATATATTTAGACATTCTAAAGCTTTATTCTGGAAATATTAATAAAAAATATTAATATTATTAACATATATAAATATTTAACTTGATTACGTTTTTATGTCTAATTATTTTATAATGAACTGGCTGTACCATTTAATACATTCTTTAATACTATTTTGATTACAAATTGAAACCATAATTTTATGATTAAATTATCATGTTGCATTTCCGTTTACTCATTTCTAAGATAAAGAAATCTATTTAAGTTACATATGTTAACAAATAACCACAAACATAAAATTATCATTATATATATATATATATATATATATATATATATATATATATATATATATATATATGTATGTATAATTTTATCTAACCATGAAATGTACTGAAATTATTAAAAACAACAATATTTTTCTTGTAGAAATAGATAGTCTATAAATTTGATCTGTGAGAATATTGGAGGTAATGTATGAGTTCGTTTATTTCGAGACTGGTTTCGACTTTCGATATTTTTACATAAATTTTGTACTTGTGTTAAAAATCAAGCTAAAGATGGTAAAATTCTGTGATAATTCGTGAAGAGTAAATAAAATGGGGTACATAAAGAAAACACACAATAAAATTAATACCAAATATATATATATATATATATATATATATATATATATAGAAATAATGATTGGAATATGTAGCAAATCAAATTAGAGATTTTTGATCACTTTTTTCAATGAAAATTGAATATTTTTTATCACTTGTAATCTTGTCGCATTTCTAACACAAGTCTTCTTTATGCTACTACTATGTATTTGCTACAATAATTATTAAAAAAAGTAAAAAAAAATATATGAATGATTGCACTGTCTGAATCCTGGAA
>CM068321.1:27791359-27856359 GCA_034766995.1 Acanthacorydalis orientalis | reverse complement strand
AGTAGATGTCTTTAAACGACACAGTATATATATATATATATATATATATATATATATATATATATAAATAAACAAACGTAAATATATGTGGGCGTACGTTGGGTACATGTGTGCTAAGTTCTATAATTTTACTTTCATTTCAATAAATAACACAAAAAATCGATTATATGCGTATCTTGTAATTAATATAAAATAATCTACACTCAATAACATTTTAAAATTCAGAGGATTCAATTCAAAATTTTTTACATATCCAAATAAGTAGTACAGAAATTGCATGTTTATTAAATATATATATATATATATATAATTTATATATATATATATATATATATATATATATATATATAGATCAGGAAGTCAATAGTTTATGAAAATGAATCCAAAACTGCTAAGATCTCAAACATTTCAATTTCGATACGATGCTCACTCTTTTCATATTTGACCTCCTTACAGACTGATATTTTCTTAATTAGATGTAATTGTTTCAACAGTACGAATTTCTAATTTATATTCGACTTTTTTCAAACGATTAAAAATACATATTAAGTCGAAATGAAAAGTATCAATTTGAAAAATAAGGATGATTTGAAAATAGTCATTTTTTAAGAATTGAAGTCAGTAAATTTAAAGCAGATAACGTGAAAATGTTAGTATTATATATATATAGAAAAGTGGCAGAAACCGAAAAATGCGATTTGTGAATTAACTCTGGAAAACATTATTCACACTGCATATTTTATATAGAAAAACGTCACAAGATATATTTTAGAATTTTATAAGGGCAATAAATAATAAATCTAGTAAACCGATTTAATTTTTTAAAAAAATCTTTAAATTACTCTCTTGGAAAAAAATAAATTTCCAATTTGTACCACTTTTCTTGTGCACAATCGATATATATATATATATATATATATATATATATATATATATATATATATGTACGTATGTATGTATAAAGAAGGGAATGGATATATTCTTCTAGCAAGGAGCGTTTATTCAGAATCGATAGAGATAATTTCGACAAAAGTTAAAAATAATCCGTATAGAATGCGGAATCCGTATCACTGTAAAGCACCCAACAGCCCAAATATTACAGAATCACCTATCTCTCAGCGATCACGAGTACCTACAGCAGGCGCGTCATGGCGGACGCGAGGCCGTTGAGATGAGAGGTGCTACTAGACAGCACGTCCACTCAAACTCACCTTCGCAGATGAACCCCTGCTGTATGAGCCCCCACAGCATGTCGCTGCAATGGTGGCAATAGGTCGGCTTGTGGAAGGTTTTCTTGCCGAATGTATGGCCATGATGAGCGGGCGGGGCAGCCATGATGATTTCGATATCCCCGCCGACTCTTAGACCGTCAAGCCAGACTTTCACCTCGGCTTCGTGGCAGCGATTCGATCGCAGAATCCTGCACTACTCAAGCACACAGCAGAGTTCTTAGCGATTAAGAAACCCGCCCAACTAAAGATCATAATACTCATAATGACGAGCGAGCACTCGGAACACAACAATTAAAATACATATATACGATTTGAAATAAACAATGTTTTCGCGACGAAGTTGCTTGTTTTATATGTCCGATACAGTTACAGCTATGTTATTTCGAAACCGTACGAGCTAACGACAAACATCGTGCGGCCGTTGCGGCGACAAACGCACCGGACAACACAGAGTTCACTTGCACCTCGTCTCGCACGCTCACTACATCGTGATGCCTACAGTGTGTGGTGTCGCAGATCGACACCGGAGTCGCGAGGCAGCACCTCTGTGCGAGCTTACGGACGACGCGCCGACGACAGAGACGGCCGCACAGTTCCTGCAGGATGATAATAACGAGCGCGACGCCGTCAAGCGCACACTGTTCTATCTCGCTCGCCGTCCGAACATCCTGCTATTACGTTATTCTGACACACGTCGTCGACGCCGAGCACTGCGTTTCGCGCACCTCTCAGCCAGCGCCGGAACTGCACGACGGAGCGCGATCGCGCCGTATCCGTACGGAAACAACGGAGATGCGAGAGGCGTCGAACGCGCGTAACATATACGCAACGGGTCGGATGTAGTACTCGACGCTTGCGCGTTTCCGACAGACGGCAAGTCGATCAGCCGCCGGGGCGCTTGCCTGTAGCGTCGGTATGAGCGCGCAACGCATCGACGTACGGGTCCGCCCATCCGCCACCGTCGTCAACATCCAAAGCACACTCGATCACGCAAAATAACTTTGTTCGACTGACTTACATCCCACTGGACATCTCGCGAAATGCGAAAGAACTACGGAGCGCATTCGATTTCTCAACTGCCCTTTCAAACAAACCGACCGCGTTGTTCTCGAAGTAGTATGCCTTTTAAAAAAAAATAAATAAACATTAATGTAATAAAAGCTTTTTATTTAAGAATATAAAGGATTGAAAATTGAGACTAAGGAATCTAAAATTCTTTTAGATTATTATTTTCGTATAAAAAGTAAACAGATAAATAGTAATGTATGTGTATATAATCATTGTAATCTGCAATGACCTCTTGCCATTTACTAAACTGTTGGTTGATTTCTTTAACGGAGAACGTTACTGACAACAATTTCAACGAACTCTTGAACGGTGCTTCTTGAATTTGCACGTTGCATATTGTTTGTTTTTGTCGCAACATGGTTTCTTTCTTACAACTCTACATCATATAACGAATATGCACTTTCGATCATTTCATTTTAGTTACCTTAAATTTACACTTTTATTAGTTTTAACTTTTTTTTATTAAGGGACACTTACTCTTAATAACTAACATAAATCGTTTATACTATTCAAGAGACATTAGCATTTGTAAAGATAAAATTATGTTTTTTTTTATAAACTATTGGTAAAACGTGAATTCTGATCAAATTTCGCGTTCAATATTTTGGTCATAATAACTGAAAAAAGTAAAAATTACCCGGTCTCTTAAGCAACATAATACATAATACACGAATACACCGATTTAAGACGCTTCGTTTAAAGTCGTCTCACATTTAAGTCGTAAAAAATTCCTATCTCGACTTTGTTTCACACTTACGTCTCGACCTTTTCATGTACGTTTTCAGTATTGCTTTTAGCTTATTGAAAAAAAACACTTAATAATTAATCTCTATGTGCTTCAAATATTTTGTCACTTCTTTTACACATTGGAAATATTCGAAAGTTTGTAAACATTAATCTTCATAGTATTTATATTTATTTTCTAAGAGCTCAGCAACAGGTATATTATATTTAAAACTATTCTTAATGATTTTGTTTAGTTTCGGTATCCATTTTGAAATTTCGGTTGTAATTCTCTAGACGAATTAGTTTGACAGACTTATCATCAAACCAGGAAATTTTGTTATTGAATTGATCCATAAATCAATATCAATATGTTTGATTTTTTTTCATGATATGCTAAAAGTTAGTAATGGTTTATAAAAAAAATTCTAGGGCTACTGCTCATAAATACGTACAAATTCAATCTTCATATATAACCCGAAAAAAGCTGAAATAAACCAAATCATTATTTAGGGTTGATCACAATATGCAGTGTTTTATTATTAAAAAAAAACAGTATATTTTGTAAAAATTATACCTTCTGGAAATAATTAATGTTGCTTTTTCAGTACTATGTTGAATAAAAGAGTACCGTTAGTCAAATAGGAATATCTACTTGATTTTTTTCTTTTTTATATTCAACTTCGTATAAATTTGCTGTAATTTTTTAGGGATAAAAGGTGACACTAAATGAAATTCAACTGTTTGTTTCAAATTATTTTTTTTTTTGATATATATATATCTATATCAAATCAACAGTATATACAAATATTTTTAACATAAATGTACATGATTACAATTTTTTTTTTAGAAAAACCGCATTTAATTACAAATATATTCAATCAAATCTGTCTTTTTCTGGATATTTATATCAAAAGTTTTTTTTTACGAATAATTAATTACTTTTTCTATTAATGAAAACATTTACATATAATTCAATTCGTATTATACTTATCAAAAAATATTGTATGTAATTAAGCTTTACAAAAAAAAACATTTGCAACTAAATGAATAAAAATTCTATGTATTCAGACAAATTATTGCTTATTTTTTGAAATATTTCCAATTTTCTATGTTATTCGTTTTTTTTTGTGAAAAAACACGCAAGTACGACATTAACTCCAAAAATATATATATATATATATATATATATATATATATATGTATATGCATATGTATTGACCATAAATTAAATTACATAAACATTTTCATAAAATGTACGGTCTTTTTCAATATAAAATAATTATTTTTTTAGCCCATAAAATATTTCAAATATTTATGGAAGCTAGACGTGCGTCTATGTTCTCATTTTGAGATTCCAAAAAAAGAAGAAATGAAAAAAAAAACATATTTTTAATCAGACATTCTTTTCTTCATTTTAACTGATATACAGATTATTTCCATCAGTAGTGATAAATTTACCAATTTGAATAGTTAAAATTGATTTTAACTTTTAGAATAAATTTTCCGACATTTAACGGAAATAAACCAAATATCAGTTTGTTTAGTGTCTTTTAATATTGAAATTAAATAGAAAATGGGTATTATCTGTGTTGTATTTCTTCTGTGTGTGTGTGTGTATTTGTGTAAATGGTATGTCTGCGCGTGTGTATGTATGTTAATAAGCTAATATTGAAAATAAGGTAAAATACTGTTCTGTAAACATTTACTTAACATCAACACCAATAGCCAATATCTAAATTGTTAACTATTAACTCGGTAAAGTACTCTATAAATTACAACCATTAATATCCAGAAAGAATCTAAGTATATTACAAATGGTTACTTAATTAGTAAAATGACAACTATGTGGTAAACAGTACTTATAGTGTTACTTAAATACATGTGTATGTTACAATAAATATCTATTGCTGCCTTTATTTTTTTATTGTACACAATTTTTTTAATTATTAGTTAAAGCTTGAAAATATATTTTAAAGCCTGATTAAATTTCAAATAAATTACATACATTGACTTTTATTAAACAAAAATATTTTGGATCAACATTGATAGTAATCATTTATATGATTTAATCATAATAAAAATTAATATATAAACAAAAACCAAGTACTAATTATTCCACCAATATAGTCATGGAAATATACTTTTTGAGACAATCTTAATTTTATATAATGAATTTATATAAAAAATTGTGCGATATATATATATATATATATATATATATATATATAAATATATATATATATATAATATAATTATAAGAAATTGAAATAATAAAGTAATTAAAAAAATTAACAATGACAAAAACCCTTTCTTTAATAGTGTTCATGTTTATGAAACCTTTTAAACATGTATGAAAACTATAAAATATACCATTTAGAGAGTATAAAGAAATATATAGCCACTCTGTACATGCTGAAATTATTTTGATATAGTTTTTTTTTACATTTAGTATAAATTATTATTATGTAACTTCTATAAAATTTATAAAGCTCAACAAAATATGTAAATATCACAATGCAAGTATGAAATAATTGATATAAATTATAAATACATATATTAAAAACTCAAGATGCTATATACACTACTAGTACATATAAATTTTTTAAAGTAAATTTGAAAATAAGTTCTTGTATATTTTTATAAAGATATAAAATATGTACATGTATAAATAAATAAATATATATATATATATATATATATATTTACACTTTCAGATTTTATTTTTTTTGTTTTTTACTTTTCTTTCCTCTTTTAAAATTACCATCTAATGGTGTAGTTAATTTCCTCAAGATATTTTTTTTGATGATTTTTTTCTTTTTGAGTACAGTTTTTACATTTGAAGATTTGGAAATTGGTTTTGGTGTTGAGAGCAATCTCTTTTTCATATTAAATTTAGATCCTACTACAGATTTTACTTTATCACTAGAATGAGAATGTGCTTGGACTGGTGATACTTCTGCATTGCTGCAAGATTTCCATGAAGTAATATGTTCACTAATTTGAGCATCTGATGAATTGGAGCTATCAGAAGCTGTGTTCGCTCTGCTGTTCGCAGTTATGAAACTAAGTTCACTCAATTTCATTTGTGGTTGAGAACTTAAATTACTTTTTTTCTGTCTAAGAGAAGAAATTTTAATTCGTTTTGATCCTTGGTTAATAATATTTTTCGATGTTAAAATATCACAGTATTCTCCACTGGAAGTATTATTTTCAGTTTCTTTAGAGTATTGTAGTTTGTCACTCTCTCCTTTACCACCTTTTAATCTTAAGGAAATGTCTCTTTTATATTTCATGTTTGTACATGGTGGAAATTTAATATCCTCCTTTTTATTCTTCTTTATACTAAAATCTTTTGTTTTCATACCAGATGATGAGAATTTAGAACGAGACGGTTTCACACCACTAAGATTTGGTTTGAACAAAGACCTCGAACAACAAGGTTGTGAAATATTTATATGAATTGTTTTTGAATTCACTGCCACATTTTCTTTCCGGTCGATTAAAATTTTCCCAGAAGTATCTGAACATTTTGGCGATTTACCAGTATACTTATTAGGTCTCGTATGTAACTTACTGATTTTACGATTTGAAACTCGAGAAACCTGTAACAATATTTGATCTCACATATGGTAGAGATGTCAAGAACATACCAACTTTTAAACTTATTATAAATACGAATGAAATGTTGGTCAAATATACTTATTATCTTTTTACATAAATTAAATGAAATATGATTTAAATGTATAGTTTCTTAAGATATTTAAGTTTAATGTTCAGAATTAATACTTGTATATACATGTGTGAAAATATATATATATATTAATGGGTATATGGATATGAGTTTATTTATACATATATATATATATATATATATTTATTACACACACGTATACATATACAACATTATTCAGTAAATTATACAAACGATATTTATTTTATAAGATACTTTACACCTCTATCTATTCTATTTCTAAATTAAAGTTTAAAAAACAGATAATTACTTCAATTTATAATTTCAATTCGAAATAAGGAATAAAAAAGAAATAATTATCTTTAGTAAATTATTTTTATTAAAAAATCAATAAAACATTATTTTGTTATGTAAATTTAGTAAAAATATATTATAAAATACTAAAAATATAATCTGTTGACTTTAGTTATTTTTATTGCAATATGATTTCTAAAATTATAACTCTGTTAGAGTATGTAAAAAAAACTGTCATTTTCATATATTTAACATTGAATGTTAGTATGTAAATTTGTTATACAATCTTATTATTTCAATTATAACTATATAAAAAAATGTTATTCACACTTGTATATGCAGCGACAAAATAAAAGTAAAATAAAAATACATACAGTTAATAATACTTTTAATATTTTCTATGACTAATATTACAATGTCTTTTCAATAATACAATTTGACTTTTACATACGAAACTGATCTATGTTGTTGTGTTGATTGTTATATTCAAAAAAATTGAAAAAAGAATTAGTTCAATTCAGAGGTAGTAATAAGCAGATTCAAAAATTATTGTCGCTGAATACCTTCTTTTTCATATACTACCACGTTTTCATATACTGAAGACAACAGTAATAATTCGATAACATTCAGTTATAAAATACTATTACAATTCAACATACAATTACTACAATAATTTTGCCAATATAATTTATATAACAAATTGCAATAATTATTCTAATCAATTCAAACAAAAAACACACTTTTATTTTAAATATGTCACCTACATTTAATAGAACTTTCCATTTTTTAATATTAATTTCATATCGACTACTAAATGTTGACATATATCATTTATTTTTTTTTCTTAACAATCAATTTCTACTTGTAAAAATTCTCAAAGAAATGTTTCTACTAGACAAGGGCACATTTTTGGAATTAATATTTTTTCTAGACAATGTTTACGTATATTAAGTAGAATATATATATTTTTATTGAATATTTACTGTAATTTTTTGTAATAGAAATACACACATTTATATATATATATATATATATATATATATATATATATATATATATATGTCATACATGTATGTATATAGATTGAACAATTACTTATTTTGCAACTATACAATATGACACATTTATTAAAATATTTTTTTGTAGTGGAATAAGAAAGTAATTGTATTATTTTTATAACATTTCAAATATAATTTCATAAAATACTGGCTTCTTAATGGCTTAAAAAATAACAATGAAAATGTGATAAATAAAAATTTCAAATCATTTTTTTTTATAAATTTTAACAATTGCCTAAATATTTATACTTTGGAATCAAATAAAATAATAAACAGTTCTACAGCCTTCAAAAATATATATATAATATTTTTTAATTAATTATATAGAAAATTACTGGCAATATATTATGCAGGTACTTTTACAATTTTACCTGCAGTAATTATTAATAAGACCCCCTTAAAATTATTTTTTAAATTATCCATTATGATACCTTTTTTGTGGTTATTACTGGTTGTAATCTATTTTTCTCAGTAAGTAATTTTGCACAACAGTAAATTTAAAAATGTATTTTTGTAATGTTTTTAAAAAATACAAAAAACTACTACTTGATTAAAACTTTTTAAAACCAGTAACATTGAGAAAAGATAATATCCTAATGGATAATTCAAGAAATTATATATATATATATATATATATATATATATATATATATATATATATATATTAAATAAATATAACTAGATACTGTGAATAAAATGGCAAGAAATATTTGAGTAAATTATTTGTAAATGATTTCAATGGTAAATTAGACAAAGAATGTAGATACCTTTTGTTGATACTTATAAAGTAAAAATATCTTATCTAATAATAAAATAATATTATGACTATTTTTACAATACCATTGAGATCTTGGTCCACTAATAACATTAGTAAAATAAATTTGTACAACAAAATTGTCTTTCCTAAATTTGAAAGTGCTTTGTGTCAAGATTAGCATTGTGTAGTATTTTAAAAGCTTGTTGTAAATTCATTAAAATACACTAAGATTAGGATTATTTCATTATGAAAGACCGATTACTAATAAGGGAAGCACTTTCAAAATTGTATACAATGTAATATAAAGTTGTTTCATTATTATATGTATTCAGTACAGATTTTTTGAAATAATTGGTTTACATGTATTATTATAATATTCAGTACCAGTTCATTAGGCATTAATTAAATATTAATAGTTTTCATTTATCAATCCAGTCATATTAAAAATAAGAATTATTTGTATCATCATTTTAATTGTATAAATTTTTTAATGAAAGTTATATGAATCTATAATTTAAAAATACTCACAGAAAAACAACTTTTCATAACATTTTTATTAAGTTAAACTACTATATATGCTTTTCATATATATTTACATGTATATATAAAATATTTTTTTATAAACCAGGTATATTAATAAGTGTAAATATTTTAATGATTATTTTCTTTCTTTTTAAATATATATATTATTTATATAATATTTTAAAATGAGATACAGTTCAAAATTTATGTGGACACTTATAAATACAATTTTGAAAATAATTTCATTACTTTATATGAAAAAATATATATAAATATTTATTTATAATAATATATAAAGTATATATTTAGTTACATTAATAGATTTTTTTTAAAATTTATGATACATGTTATATCTACTATTTTTACTTGAATATATTATATATATATATATATATATATTTATATATATATATATATATATATATGTTGTAAACATTTGAGTTCTATTAGATTTTTTTTTATTTGAATGTCATGGATGCATTACATTTTTAATAATTCTAAATTATTATTTTTTAACTTATTATTCTGTACTATCATAATTTATGTGATTTCATTCTATTATGGTTTTAAGAATTGTCTAGTTTTGTAATAAAAATCCTATAACAATTCTATATTAAATTTTATTCTAGTCTTGAAAGTATAAATAGATTATTGTCTGAAAATAACTGTCACTACATATCAACTAATACTCCAATATAAAAAATATATTCTTTTGATTATAATCAGCCATATTATTGTAATACTTTGGCCAAATCAGTAATTTGCAAGTAAAATAAAACAGTTTTAGGACTTACCACTACATTCAAAAACAGATTATCTTGACTTGATAAGTTTTAACAATCATATCAGAAATGATTAAAAATGACACTAAAATACTATATTTTAAAATAAAAGTTAATTTTATAAAACAGTCCATGAAATGTAATAGAAATATGCAGTATGCACGTATGTGTATACATATGCGTATTTTGTTGTGTGTATACATATATATATATATATATGCACACACACTCACTGAAATTATTACAACCCATAAAATTCTCTACAATTATTTTACTAAAATATGTAGTATATAATATTGTTTATAAACATTCTATTTAATTTTCAATTAATTACAATTTTATTTATACATTTTTGCACATAAATCATGATCTTTCATAAAAAAAATGTATATTGGTAGCTGTAACATTTCAAGCAATAGTACATTGTCTAATAATAACTTCGTCTGATATATTTTTATCAGATATCAATATAGAAGATTTTCGTACCTGTGTATTTATTTTTGTTTGAGGTGATATGGGCGGGTCCCGAGTTCTATGATAATTTATTCTTAGCCAGTCTCGTAACCCGGCTAATGTATGAAATTCAGAATTTCCAAGACGAGAATTTGGATTGCTTCCAGTCAGATCTAAAATTGATGGACCTAATGCTTTCCCAACCTAATAAATATGAATTTTGACATTAGAATTTTTCTTAAGTTATATAAATACAATAAAATAATGTAATTTAAATAATATATTTAATACTACCACTATACTGTTATTTAGTGTAATTTTATTTTTAGACAGACATTTTTAGCTACTAAAATCATTTATGATCATCAAAATTAATTATTATTTAAAACCCAACATTTTTATAACTAATATTTACCTCTTCAAATATATGTGGTGTATATCTAGGTGGTATTGGCAAGATATGTGAAATTTTTGAAGATTCTCGACAAGTTGGTGGCAATATATTTACTATACGTCCTGTATTATAGTTACACTCTAAAGTGTAACTGCGTACCAAACCAGTTAATTTCAATACAGCTACTCGACCAGATCCTTCACGACTCATACCATCTCTGCGATCTCTTTATTAAAAAAAAATTATAGATAAATAACAAACAACTTTTAAATTGCTTATTGAATTTTCAACAGAAATAGAAATAAATTATAGGAGTAAATACACAATCCAAGTTAATTTCACTTTACCGGAATGTCTAATATTTAAAACGAATAAGTTTATACATACCGTAAATACATATTTCTTTCCGTGAAATTACAAGAAGTGTAATGAAAATTATGATTATTAAGAGACATCAACTTAGGAAGCATCATACATTCAACATTTCTTTCCATATCATCAAAATGATTTCCATACATAAAAATACCTTTTTTGGATGCATGCCCATGTAAATCAATATATAAAAACAGACCAGATTCAAGTGGTGAGTCATTATTTGTATCATTATTAGTTTCATTTCTTATATCTTTTTTATCACAGTTGCTTTTATTCTTATTCGTATATAATGAATAACAACTTTCACATAACACGTTTGATTCTGAATTGTGAAAATTTCCTTCGGAGTAGGAATTAGGTTTGCCTAGATCAATAGGAGTTTTACAAATAACACAAAATACTTTATTATTAAACAAATTATCTTCATTTAGCGTCAAAACAGAAACTTTCCTAGCTAGAGTGCTATTTAATTGTGATGGTGTTGAACAATTTGTGTTTGTCATTGAGTCATCAGAAAGAAAATCTATATTTGAAGATGATTTCTCAGTTAATGAATAATCATATTTCTCATATTCATCTTCTTTTTCAAATCCATAATGATAATATCTTATTAATGCTCTAGCTGCATAAACTGAAGGGTGGAATTCTTGAGAGGGGTTTAAATAAACACGATTTAGATTTACACCTCGTGTATCTGTGCGATAATGACCTCTCGCTACACCGTCTGGATTTAAAAATGGAATAAGTTTAAAGACATAAAGTCTACGAAGAGTGATTGCTACCGGATTGTCACGATTTAGTAAAAAATTTAAAAAACCATTAAATACAAAAGTAGAAGGAGTTTCTCCGGGATGAACTCTAGCACTTATAAATATTATCTAAAACAAATATATATATGTATATATTTTAACAATGATTAGGATTAAAAAAATAGGATTTAAAAGTGCAATAAATTATATAGAAAAAAATACCTTTTTATCTTTAAACTTGAATGGCCTACACTTTTTCTCATCTATAAACAGATTTTTTAATTTTGCTTCCCTTTCTGCAGTGATATTAAAGTAAGAAGACACTGTTATTAAATCTATTCTTCTATCTTCTAATGATTTACAAACACATTCGCGTAATAAATAAATATCATCAGGATTTTTGGTCTTAGTTGGATTTAATATTCTGGTTTCTATATTTCCAAGGTAGTTTTGAAGGTCAGTATATGAAAATGGATATGTGAAAGCAAAATAAGTTATAGTCCGGAGATTTTCTGGTGTGCAGTAACGAAAACTCAAAGTAAAAATATTATCTTCCACCTAAGAAAAGGTAATATTGAAATCTAATTTACACATAATATGAATAAAATACAAAGGATTATTAGTTTAAATTTTATGTATAATATTTATAACGCTTATATAAACTTACTGAATATGTAACTTTATCACGAATTCGTTCCCAATGTGATCTACCTGGTACAGATTTAGTAACAGGTGCCATACCTTGGCTATACATTTTTGCTTGTTTATTAAGATCAACTAGATTTAATTTTACCATAGCAAAAGGCACCCCTCCTGGAAAAAAAATTCAAGTAATACTATTGTCATTTGTAGTTTCTTAGTGATATTTACCTTTGATACCAAAATAGAACCAAGTTCTGTTTCCATTTACAAAATCAGTTCCAAAACAATCTGGTTTAGTCCATACATTAAATTCAAATTCTGGTTCTTCTGTATTAAAATTTCTAGCTGGTATTGTGTTCACTGTCATTACTAAGATATAATTAAAAAAATAATTAACATATTATATATTTTAATAATAAATTCATAACAAAAAATGTCTATTACTGATAATATATAAAATTTGTATGTATTATACATGTGCCTTTTAAATTAATTGAAATAGTACATCTTTTGCAGAAAACCCATTCATTTAATTATATGATTTGTAGTTAAGACTGAATATTTGATGATTACATTGATAATACTTAAAGAATAATAATAAATTGTAACTTACTTTCACGTTTTTTTACCAGTTCCACCCGAGCCAAGTTTCCAGAGTCATAATTAGATATGAATATAAATCCAGCACATTCAATATCTTCCATTCTATTGTTTAATTTTTTCATGCAATCTAAATATCAAATATATTAAATGAGCCTTTTATTTAAAATAATAAATAAATATTTCATTTAATAGCATGCAACTAATTTACTGCACCTATTATTACTAAGTGTTTTGAATTTGATTAACAACTTCAGTAAAAGAAATGTCTAGGTCTGTTTTCCTATTAATATGTATCCATACAATATAAAAGTCCTATAAATAATTTAAGACATTGACAAATATTATTAAATAATAAAAAAGTAAATACTGACTATAAAATACAAAATTTTTCAATTAAAATATAAATATATTAATATTATATAACCTGATACCCTTGTCATCTCAGGTCAATAAATAGGCCAAAGAATTAAACTTAATTCATACATAATTAGTGTTTAGAATTGATTAAAATCAACAAATTATCTGTCATGAATAGAAATGTACATATTTAAACAGACGAAACCATAGTTTTTAAAAATGTTTACATATTTTGCATTAATTGTCAATTGATCAGCTGATTTTTTTTAAATACAAATATCATGTTTTTAAACGTAATATGGCAATACCTTAGCTTCACTCCACAATGATTTATCAATGATATTTACTGTCAAATATTGAATACATTTTCGTTTTTATGCTGTTATAATTAAATAGAACATAAGTAAAAAGATTTCTATTTCAACACCTTCATTGTTTTGATGACTTCACTAACGCTACATTGACAAAAATCCTTACTACATTCATTTAGCGGGAAAATTTGAATTTCACTTATTTGAAAAATTAGTAAAACCGTTTTGTATCTGAAATAAAATTATTTATTTGCATTTTTCTTAATGTTACTCTTTTATCTTCTGCTAATTAAAATTATATCTACGGAAGTTGTGGTATTTCAATTAATGTATTTAGTTCAACAAATATTTTGTGCGTGGACTGATTCTTAGATACTAATTTAACAATTGTTGATTAATTTTAAACCACTTCCGGTCACCGGTGTATTTATTTCTCTACGTAACGTAAATTGACATTTTTAGAACATGTGGTTTCCTCCCTTATAATTCTATTACAGATATGTACTTATCATCTCACACATTATTAACTAATACTATTAAATTTTAAAAGTAGCTCGAATAATATTTAATAAGATATGCCTTATATTTAGAATACGTCTTATTTATTTTTAATTTCAATTCAAAAGTTGTACTCATTAAAAATTGAAATCATTACAGCTGATTAAAACGTTTAAATTTAATTAATGCGTTCTCATGCATTAATTGATATTTTTAAGAAATATTTAATATTCAAAATAGGATAAAAATTAAATGTACTGCTACATATACTATTCACATTAATAAAATCTTCCGTTATGTTTAAAATAACAAAATAGTATTAAAATAAAATTCATAATATGCGAAAAAATTACAAAAAGAAAAAAAGGTATATTTTTTAATGATAATGTATTCTTTTTTGAACATTGTGACAATTGAATATTTATTATGAAAATAACTATTTTTAAAAAATAGTTATTTTCATAATATATACAGACACCTACACACACTCACATATATGTATATATATATATATAAAATAATATTTTTAAATTAAATGTCTTAATGCGCTTTATTAAAAATTATTTAAAATGTTATACAACTGTCTTAAAGATATTTTATATATTCTTATTTATTGATGGAATAATTAACTATTTTACTTTTATTTGTTTTATAATATTTGCAGTGAAATTAATACTATAATTTTTCTTCTGGAAAAAAATGAACGAGTAATTATTTTTTGGTGGAAATCTTGTGAGTAGTTTCATAGAATAAAGATGCGAAATTTGTTGCAAGAGTGTTCAATATTTTTTTAACGGTACACGGTGGTCTGGAAGACAATATCGAACTAAAACAAGTCAAATTTTGTTCAAATTCTTTTTTCGTACAAATAATTTCATGGATTCTAATTAATAAGTTCCTTAAAAGACTAGAGTTAAATTACGAACATTAATAGTATTGAAAATAATTTTTAATAACCCTAATTGTAATGAAAATTGGGTAATAAACAATTCAGAATTTTTGTCTTCTGTCTAATTTCTAAAAAATAAATAAAAAATGGACGTTTTTTAATATAGTTATATTAAAAAAGTTCTTTTTTTAAAAAAAATACATTTATTTATTTATTATTGCTTGAATCCAGAATGAAGAACAGCCATTGTAAATAATTCAATTTATAAAAATGAAAACAACTTGAGCAAGTAGTTAAAATAAGCTTTAGATTATTTGACATATTTGAATTTATTTGGTTTTTACGTAAAATTTAAATGCGTGGAATAATAAGTTGAATATAATATTTTTTCATAACTTAACTTTTTAAAAGCATTGTTATTTATTAAGATAATAAGTTAATGTACTAATAAATAATAAATAATAAAAATAATAAATTAATCAAGTCAAATATTGCGTACATAGAAGCTTATCTATATTTTACACATTTTTGAAGAGAGATAAAAATTTAATTAGTTCTGATATAACAAGACAATTGTTATTCCCTATAATATATTTATGTAAAAAATACAAAATCACAAATAGGAAAACTGTTGCAGAATCATTAAAAAAACTGTTTTTTATATACATATATATATTATTTCAAAATTGAAAAAAATGTAGATAAGTTCCTTTGTCTTTAAAGTGCAGAATTTATCTTTTTTTTAATAATGAAAAATTTGGGATTGGGAAAGTGGATTTTACATAATTTAAACAATTAAACGCTAGAAGTAAAAATTAACCAAATATATATATATATATATATACTTTTAAATCGTAGAATTGACATGGAAGTACTTCAGTACTCCAGATGTAAATGAAACGAAAATTAAGTCCCAACTTGAATTGAAAATAATGAAGAGAATTTTTATACTTTATGTACAACTTTTTATTTAAACATTTTATTGCAACTGCATTTTGTCCATAACTGGTCTTTATATCATACATTTATATTTATTTGTTTAAACTTCTAGTGTTTTTATCTATTAGGTTGGTTGAAAAATAATTCCGGTTCATGACTCTCCAATCCATATACAGCTATATATATTAGGTGTTTTAAGTAGTTCAGAATTGTTGGATAACTAAAGCCTGACTTTTGTGCAAGCTCTCGAATTGTTGTTTGGCTTTGATTCAACTAACGCCTTCAGTTGGTCGTTATGAACTGAAGAAGGATGCCCGCGACCTTCTTCATCTTCAACCCTCTCATCCCCAGTATTAAATTTTTGGAACCACCATTGCACCGTACGTTCCTTAACAGTACCCACACCAAAAGAATCGTTTAGTTCACGAGCAGTTTTGCTACTTTGCCACCTATTTTGAACTCATAAAAGATTTTGCTCTTTTTGCTTCTTTTCCGTCTTTAATTCAATAGTCCAATTTGAAGCAAAAGTAATAATAAAACCAAAGTCAATGTTACCAAAAATTCACATTTAAATTATATTAACATGAAGACGATTAAATGATACTTTCATTGAAAAAAATAAGGCTGGAATTCAGAAAACAAAAACCGTAATTATTTTCCTACCAACCTAATAATATTATAGAATATTTCTTACAAACAGTTCTAAATAAATCCTTACAACAGGTTAAAAACCTGGAATAATCTCCTTTATAGGATATGTATGTTTCAATCACAATTATGTTATCAGATTCTTTTTCCATTTAGTTTTTCTCGATTTTTAAATGTAACAAAAAATCATATTCTACCATTAGCATGTGGTGAACTATTAAGTAAAACAAGCAGTATGTGTAAAAAGAGAAAAAGAAACATTCAGATTCATAAAATTTACCAAAAATTTAATAAATAAATTTAATTTAATACATCCCTGTATTATTCAGGTAAAACGTATGCGTGCATTAACAAGTTTTTATACGGTATAAATTGCGGTTGCTTCATTGAACACATTCATTCAGAAATTCAAATTTCTAGTTATAAGTAAAATTTAAACAACCGCAATTCGTTTTTGCCATTAAACTTTTTTCATTCGAAAAAAAAATTATTTTTACAACAATGGATTTTAAAATTCTCTTTCTTGTTTTTTCTGTTTGTTTTGTGATTACAATTGTCAACGCTCAAATGAAACAAGGCGATTGTCCTCCTCCTACACAAGTAGGAATTTGTGCAATTACTTGCAACTCTGATGCACAATGTTCAGGAATTGCAAAATGCTGCAGGACAATGTGTGGAGGTACAATCTGTACAAGACCTGTAACACGTATACAAAATAAAGTTCAAGGTACGTTTAAATAATTTATTTTTATTTTAATAGAAACGATTATTTAATTAAAAAATAATCGATTTTTATTTGATAAAAATTAACAAAAACATTTTTCTTTCAATTCCTGATGGATATTATTTTTAATTACTATATTAACATTCATTTTTGACTTACGAATTGTTTTTTCATCCCTCTACAAGCCATTATTGATTTTGATCAAAAATGTTCTATAATTGATTATTTGTTATTTTTAATGGTTTATTATGCATATTTCGATTTCGACACTATCTTGCTCAGAGTGGCAAGATAACGAAAAATGTGATAGAAATGATTAATAATCAATTAGATCAGAATTTTTTTTATAGTTTGCGAGGAAGTGAAAAAATAATTTCTGAAAATGGCTTTAGCTCCAGTACCAACGACTATATATTATGATTAATTATTAAACAGAAAAAAATAATTTTACTTGAGAATAAATTATAAATTATTACTCTGTTAGCTGATTATTACATTTTTTAAAAAAATCAATAAAAAAAATGAAATTATGCTATTGATTTTCTTACTTCAAGTATTATTAAAGAGAAAAATACATTTTGTGATTATATTTCTCATTATTATTATTGTATAATGTGCTTTTTAATGAAAATATAAACGTATTAAAATATTTTAAATCAAAATACAGAATTAATTTATTAATAAGAAGAATATCTTTTATGGCAATATTCTAAATTAAATTATAATAATATTTTAAATCGATTTGTAACGTGAATTTTATAAAAATAATTCGATTAGAATGAAAATAATAAAAAGAAAACTTGCATAAAAATTACATTTATTTTTAATTTGTTTAATATATTCTATCAGGTGGAAATACATTATTATTTATTGCAATGAGTATATAGTGACTTAAAGGTGTTTCAAATTTAATAAAAAAAAATATTTATTATTATTTATTGAGAAAAAATATTGTTTAAAAATGTTTAATAAAAAAATACAATGCTTTTTATTTATTCTATTTGATAGTTTCTTTATCTATATTTTAATTTAATGAGTCAGAAACTATTAGAACATTTAATAATGTAACATTTGATAAAATATGTATAATTATTTTCTGTACGAGCATTTTTAAATCCAAGTTAAGAATATAAATGTTCATAAATATTTATATTTCATATTTTATCTAAATGTTTTTATTTATTTTATAAGAAAATAACAATATGCTGTTCGTGACTAAACACTAAAACAACAAATTATTTCCAGATTATTTAAGTCATACAATTTTTTTTAACTCAGCGAATAAAAATATATAAATTATTATTTCTATATTACATACAGGTGATTATATATTTCTCATATCTCAATGAGATAGTCGTCCTGATTTTTTTAATATTCCAATCGTTTCCACATTTTAATCACTTCAATTTTCTTGTTTAATCTAAAGCCATTTATAAACTGATTATATTTATTAACCGTTTTATTTTCAAAATATTTATAGTTATTATTCCAGAGATTTTATTGACTGAAGCTGACTAAAAACATTTTCAATTCATTTGTGTTTATTATGCTATAAATATCGTTTTTGATTTATTTTCTTTCATCATACTGTTAAAATTAATCAATCCCGATAGATTATTCAATAAAAATGTATGTCATTTTGAAATTATAGATAAATCTTCAAATAAATGACCTGAAACCTAAATTAAGAACTGGTTATATATATATATATATATATATATATATATATATATATATATATATATATATTTACTTTGATCGTTATATAAATAACAACGATTTTTAAAATTCAATTATGTTCACTGGAGACCTAAGTATTTTTTAACGAATATTTGATAAAATTTGATATTTTTTCATTTGTTACCAAATAGAAATAAATTAATGTGTATTATGTATGTGTATGTGTGTGACCTATATATATATATATATATATATATATATATATATATATATATTATAAATTGAAATTTCGAGTATTTCAAGAATGATATCTGAAAACAAAACCTTGACATGATACATTTATAACTGATTCATACTCCTGCGGTTTTTTAATTCTCAGAAAATTATATTTTACATACAGGAGACGCGCAAGGTAAATTGCATTATATATATATGGAAATTACGTAATAATCATCGTGAATTCTATTTGCATAACTGTTGAAAAATATACAAGTTGACATAAAAGATTAATTATGAGTAATTAGTCTCATTTGTAATCAAATCGAAGCGTCTTATTTACATTAATTAATATATTATCGTTGGTATTAAGAAATCAACTTTTTAATTAGTAGTCTAGCGTTTAGTCCACTTTTTGAAATATCTTTTTATTAAATTAAATGTTTTAAAATTTTAATAAATAAAATAACTATGTATGAATCAATGCAATACAAATTTCAAAGATCTTTTATTATTTCACTGGTTTTAATTGAGTTAATATTCGGTCTTTCTTAGAATATTAAACTTTCTGAACGGAGATTTTATTATTGTATTTTTATTGGAATTTCAATTAACTGGAACATGTATGCATGTGTATAAAAATTTTGATGTCATATTTAAAAATATTTCCTTAATTAATTGATTTGAGGCTATCAATCCTTTGTTTCTTTAAAGTACTTCATAAAATAAGTCATAATATTGATGTTTTTGTTATTAAAAAAGTATCATCTTACCAGGTATCAATTTTTTAATACTGGCGGTTGATGATCTTTACGTCGTCATATTTTTGTCTGCATTTCTTAGCAGAATGTTTTTTTAAGCTCGTGCAAAACCTGTATTGTAGTTACATGATTAAGAATCTCATTTCTTTGATTCAACTTGTATCAACTTCAAGATCAGCCATGTAAATAAATTCCTTATAGGTGTTTTTATTTTTCGAATACATTTCATTTTAACAGATTACAAATTTTCTTATTTGTATCTAAACACTTTTAACAGGAATTTTGTTATTATTTAATTATTTTTTTAAATAACACCCGAATTAAATTATCAAGAGAGTTGATACCCTAATAGGCTGTTGGAATATATTCTATTATTTAATTTTTCGAGCGTTTTTTTTATTACTTTATTTTTTTAGTATGTCAGATTTACAAATTTTGAATTCATTTCAATTTGTTGTCTTGTTTAATTTCTTGACATTAGTTTGCGAATATTCATACTTAGTTGTATTAGAAGTGTTTTTCAATAATAGTTTACAATTTTTGTTCGAAGATAAATTCGTAGAAAAGTAGATGTAGTAAGCACATAAATATTTCAAAACAAAGAAGATAATTTTTATGGAATACTTAGAATTTATCATCTACACGTCTTTTATTTATTATTTATAAACGTAAGGCCATGTAAGTGTTACTGTCATGTTATCAGTCATAGAAATTAAATATTTGTTTTTCTTTCTTAACACTGATTTGCATTTAAATATGAAAATAATGTAGCTTATGTAAATATGTTAATTTGAACTTGGACGTGATTATATGCAAATATTTTAATAAAATATAATGACAGAAAATATTTACAACAAAGAACGTGTGGAGAACGATAATATTTTTAATTACTTATTCAGGTTTTTCAAGATGATAAATTAAACGATAAGTTGTTTTAATAATTATCCATAATTTGTTTTATAATTATTTATACATTGTTTATACTTTTGGTATTCGTCTTTTATTTTTAAATTTATTATTTGGAAAAATTCTCTACTTGACAGATAAAAATACTGAAATAATATTTAAGAATGTTTTTTTTTTTTAAAAAAAAATAACACATGTGGTAGTGATTTTAAGAAAGTTTTTTTTATTTGAATGATTTTGTTAGAATATTCTGTTAGTTTGTATTACTCCTTATAGTAGAGGTCCTTAATGGGGACAATATCGTCCAAAAGGTCGATTAGAAAATATTAGAGATTATTTAGTAATCTCGTGAGCACTATTGAAATTTATAAAATATAAATAAAAAAATTATTAAATTATTAATTATTTAATTAAATTTATTTCAATTAAATTAAAATAATTAATTATTTAATTAAATTATTATAATAAAAAAAGGGGTTATATTACTACGGTTAAGAATCACTGACTTAGAAATAAAAAAAATATTTTACAATTTTTTAATTAAAGTAAATTTACTCTGTAGCCTAAGAATTTTCTGTCTGTACGTTTATATTTTTAACAAAATTTGTCTATTTCATTGGTTATGTACAGAATGTAAACCGTAAAAATGTCTGTAAAGTTTAACAAAATTATTGAACACAAATAAATATTAACTAAACCATTTATTTTCTTCTAGTGAAACCAGGAAATTGTCCGCAGAGGCCAAAAGGACCATGGGTTTGTTCAAGCAGATGTGCAAGTGACGGAGATTGTCGCGGTTCGACCAAATGCTGTAAAAATCGTTGCGGAGCTTTAGAATGTCAAAAACCAGAATAGTTTATAACGTTGCTTTGATTATTTATTTATTTTTTACATGCACGTCTAACATATTATTAAAAAATAGTTTAGCATACTTTTATATTTTAAATATATTTACTAATTAAAAAAAACCTTGTATTTAGCATACATAAAAATCTTTTTATAATTTAGTAATAAGACAGAGCTATTCATCATATGTATCTAAATTTATCTTTGATAATAAAATGTTTTAATTAAATATAAAAGTAGTTTTCATTCTGGCTTAATGATTCTCCTTAATGATGCATAAAACCGCATATAAGTTTTTTTTCACTTCATAAAAACTCAATGACATTGGTAAATAATTGTGCATTAAATCATAAATATTATTTTATGAATAAAAGGTAAAGCTATATATATATATATATATATGTGTGTGTGTGTGTGTGTGTGTGTGTGTACTTGATGTATTTTTTGAAAAAGATCAGATTTTTATGAAAAAATGCCTATCAAAAGGAACCTGCAGACTGTGATTCAATAAAATTTGACCATTTATTAGCTATAATTTTTTTTAATAACACTAATTGATGTCAGAAGTTAAATTAATAATTTCTTATTAAAAACGTATTTTTCAAAAAAGAGTACTAAATTTTTCATTAGAACTTTCCTCAACGTCACATTTTTTAAAGCAAGATAGAGATAAGAAGAGTATTAAAGAATTAAAATAGCAATTTTCTTTGTATTAGTAAATTTTAGATTAAAACTCGTATCATATTAGATAAAAATTGAACATTCAGTTTATTCATTTGTACATTTTTTTAATGATTTTCATATAATTGTTATATAATTATACATAAGTATCTTGAATTTTATTTCCTTGCAATAAACATACTTTTTTAGCATTATGTGGAGGCTTTTAACATCGATTTGTTTTTTTTTTCTTTACATTACAAGATTTTTAACGTTATTATCAGTCATAATAACTTAAATGACGACACTGACAGAGAGAATTATTAAAAAGATTTTATTTAAATTGAATGTTAACACAAATTTTATATACTGATAATTATTTATAAATTACTTTATTTTTTTTTTGTTCTACTGAATTATTTACAACCAAAAACAGTTCTTTCGATAAAAAATAATAATTTAGAATTTTCAAACGTTTGAAACAACCTTGACAAAAAATAATTCCGATTATGTTTTTAAATGTTTTATTTATTTATGTGATTCATACTTATAAATATGTATATTTATTTGTCTAAGAATATAAATGAGTACTGATAATTAGTTATAGTATTTGTAAACGCAATTGACATTTTTATCTAATAAAAAATTTGCTCGTCCTTGAATTGATATATAAATTTAATAATATATACAAAAATCTCGATTTTATATACATTGAATATAAAAGTGTTTTCAGCTCAAAAAAAAATAATGTCGCTGAAGAAAATAAATACATTTTTCATTGATAATGTCAAAAGGTACACTTGTTCAATTTATTCATTATGATTTTTTTGAGATATAATAAATAAAATGATAAAAAAATCAATTAATAAATCTATTCCTTGTATATTTAAATTGTGTTAATGAAATATGATAATTTGTTATCAAAAACATATATTTATAATTTAATATAATGATAAAAATTATAGAACTTTCGTTTTCAGATATTTCTACAGTACATCTTTAACATTTCTGTGGTCTATATTAAAAGATGATGTATATTTTTGATTTAATAGACGAGAGTCTATCTAAGTAATGCAAATTAAAAATGTACACATACATACAAATCTTGTTTTTATTCACCTTGACATCATCCAGTTATATGTAATTGTATAAATCACGTATTTGAGATCCTTTACATCTGATCAATATATATATATATATATATATATATATATATATATATATATATATATATATATATATATATATATATATATATATATATTTATATATATATATATATATATATATATATTCGCTCTCAAAATTATTCTCTGATATTTTATTCGCCAAAACGATTAGGTAAAAATTTTAAAGGATTAATGCTTAAAGATCTTGTAAGTATGAGATTCAAAAACTTAGAATATACACATACTGTGAGTATCTGGAAAAAAAATTGGTGTGAATAAATAATACATGCAGGAATATATAGAAAGATCAGGAATATTTAAGACATGAAGTCAGTTTTTACAATATCCAATTCAGGTTTGTATGTTAAGAGAAAAATGGTATTTTAAATATTTACCATAAACTGACTTGTTTCTAGAAGTGTCACAGTTTTAAATAAAATATTAACGTGACGTAAAAATTAAATAAACGATAATAATTTCTAATTGAGAGATAAATAAAACCGTTCTGATAAAGAGTAAACTACATATCTATGCAAAATTTTCTGTACCTGTGTCACTGAACCAGTAGATAAATTTATGAAAATGTTATGGAATCTCTGTATAAGGTTTTCATTTTTCTTTAAAAAAAATACAGGTAAAATATAATAATTTGAACTTTTTTTTTACTTCATAAAGTCTTCTTTATGAGGGGTTTTATACGAAATGTTTTTAAATCGAGGCTCTTAAACATATTAATCCAATGATTGTTTATCATACTATTTATTCATTATTTAATTTTTCTCGTACATCTTTTTATATAATTATTATTTCCAACTTTATATCTTCATTATTCTTGATAGTCTACATCTGTTCCACAAACAGTACGAACATGCAAATCGAAAAGAAAAACAATAATTATTTCATTAGAGTACAGGATCCAGTGCAATATTATCACACAGAATGTTGAAATCATTTTCGTAACTTGTGTACAGTGTTTAGTATTCTCGAGGAAAGAATAGTTGCAAATTATACTCGTAAAATGGGTAAGTTATGTTTCTGATTGTTATAATATTAATGAGAAACAAATTTATACAACTATTATAAAAATACTATTATTATAATATAATGCAAAATTCAGTACATTATCTTAAATGTTAACAATTCTATTTTTAGCTAAACTTCTTATCATTTTGCCAATACTGACCGTTTGCATCTTGCTAAATGTTATAGGCCAAAATACATGTAAGTTATATTATTTGTTATTTGCTTAAACTTTATCTATCTATCTATATATATATATATATATATATATATATATATACACATACATATATATATACACACATACATATTTATATATATATAAATATATATATATATATATATATATATATATATATGTGTGTGTGTGTGTGTGTGTGTGTATTAAAAAGAATCACAAACATAAACTTTTGCTATGATAAAAAACTGTATCAAGTCAGGATCCAAACAATTCGTACTTATATTGCGCACAAATTAAAAAGATTGTATAGATATGTAAATAACATGTATTTATATATTTGAAAGAATTTGATTACTAGATAAAGAATAAAATAATTTGAAGTATATCAGACGAGTAATCATTCATTTACTTGATTTAATGGCTGCTGTTAGTAAGCAACATGGGAGACTGATTCTTTTTAAAATCGGAATCTATAAAACGATGATATTGTAATAAGTTTAATTTAATATAGAATATTAAGAAGTTTTAAATGTATTCTATAAATTAATAAGATATATATATATATATATATATATATATATATATATATATATATAATTGTATAAAATTCTAAGAAATACAATAATGATTATAATTTTTTTGGAATTGAGAAAGAAGTAGAACATCGCTTAGAGACAAAGACCAAGGTAATCAACTCTTCAATAATAGAGTCGAAATAATGCATTTACATTTGGTTGAAATAATACATGTACATGTACAAAAATATCAGTTCTAATAATGTAAATGTTATATAGGTAAAGCTCTTTGCAACTTTGCAAGAAAATGAGCTTTTTTTCAAATAGTGGCAATCAAGAAAAATCACACAATACAAAATCACTCCTATAATAAAATTAATAATATAATATATGTAACCGCTCCTTTCCTTAATACTGGTCATCTGTGGTATATTTATATTGTTTAATATTTTAGTGATGGCCGATTGTCCTTTAGCAAGTAAAATGACAAATTGCAGTCCTAAATGTACTTCAGACTCAGATTGTTCGATTGGACGAAAATGTTGCCCAAATATTTGTAATACGAAATCGTGCTCGGAATCTAATTCGAAAAATTCGAACAGTGGATATAAATCTGGAGTTTGTACGTATACTCTTAATTTTAAATTTTTAATTGTTATATTTAGTATGTGTACTTGAAAATCATAATTTCATTGTTATTACAATTTATATTTATCAATTTTTTGTTCATTAAAATCATATTTAATCATGATCAACTGCTGAATAAATGCTTTTTGCAAAAGTTTTTCATATTAAAGATCTAACACATATTTTTATTCACATTTCTAACTATTTTTTTAATATTTCCCTTCAATCTAATTGAGGATACTTTTCTGCGATTGTTTATATATTTTTTAACTTCTATTATAGTAGTTTTATCACTCATTTGTTGTATTTTTTCTAACATTTCTACTTTATTTTCATTTCAAATTATTTTTTCTTGTTATTAGGATTGTTACTCCTGCTTGTTTTCGAATTTATTATATTTGTTCTATCTTTTTTTATAATTCCTAGCACATACTTTCATGATAGATATATATATATATATATATATATAATTATTTCGTACTTTTCTAGCATCTGCTACCGGTACATATTGCAACAATGTTAAATGCAACTCCTATGAAAAATGTCAACTTGATAAGTCTACAAACAGAATGAAATGTGTCCGAGGTTAAAAAGCATTCAATAAATGTATATATGCTAATATTATCAAGAGTTGCATAACAATTTAAATAATTATATATTTTTCGAATTAAAATTTAATTATAACAGGGTTCTGATAAAAATATCATATATGATATGAACATAATATGATAATATTTAAGTTATATATTAAATAATTTATGTTTTATTTACAATTATTTTCCATATATTCTTTTTTATATTCACGTATTAAAGAAACATGTTTTATTTATCATTTATTTTCACAGATCTGGTGAACTAATAATTTGTAGTTAGAAAAATACCACATACTTTTCTTCATTTTTGACAAATAGAATTTTTTTACTAATTATCTATCAGCCATTAATATAATATATTTTAGATATATAATATTGATATTTATGTAGGAAGTAGTCTTGGATTTTTCTTTAAATCTTATATATATATATATATATATATATATATATATATATATATATAGTATAACATATATTTTTTAACGTTTTCTTTTATTGAAAAATGTGGACAGTTAAAATTATAGGATATGTACGAAGGTATATGTATATTTTTTTGATAAGAGATTACTAAATTTTAATACAATTAATGATATAATAAAAAAATGTTATATGTATGAATAACAATTTTATGTATTTCAAAATATTTATGAAAGCAATTTTAATAAATTAAAACCATGAAAAGCATTTGAAGAATTTCTTTATTTGTGTGACTTTTATTCTAAGATAATTTTTCTAGTTTACAAGTGAAAGTATATTCGCAAACATAAAAGATAAAAATTCGTATCAAGTACATTTTTAATACTTGTATAGACTTTATTTATTTCCAAAGTAGAAAAGTTCTAGTGGGAATTGAATTCATTTATATAACTTTATACATTTATAAAAATCAATTAATTACTTGTATTAAAAATTATATTATTTGTATGACTTTTATTTATAAGAGATTAAATACATTTTTCTAATTCATTTATGATAATTTTGCAATTTTGCGAATTTTATACAATTGGCAATGCTTAATTTTATATCACTGCCACTGCCTAAACGTCAAATAAGTTTGACCCGGTATTTAGTGAATTTAGATTTTTTGTTATAAATTCAGTTTTAGTAACTTATCAAGTTATAATTTTTTTAATTAAATAATCCAACAGATACATTTAATATAATAGTCAATAATTAAAATGGTATAATTAGTTTCTATTCAATATAAAAATAAAATTTAACCTCATTTCTTAAGACTGTTGTACAATTAATAAATGTGCAAAAATGGTCTTAACATTTATTTATCAACGTCTGAAAATATTTTTGTTAATGATCGCTGGCATTTGGAGGAGGGCTTTATGTTGTTTTCGAAGGAAAAGACGAAATTCTTGTGAAGGAATTCCTCTAACATCTGTAGATGTTGTGTCATCTACATCAAATATTGCTGGAAATACATTACCGGTACGATTTTGTTTTCATTTAGTTTCGTTTCTCTGAATAAAATTATTGACATTTATAGAAAGAACAAGAATTGCAGAATTGGAATAATTGGGAAGATAACAATGAGCTATCTTCAGTTTCTGATATGCCTTTGAAACCAAATAGTATTCAAGAACATATTGAATTTTACAGACAGCAACAGGCAGCAGCCTTGTTGGCTGCAAAAGCAGCTGAAAAAGCTGAAGATAATGAAAATTTTTTTGAAGATATGACACCTAAGATAACAGGACAACCTAAAGTACTTATATATAAGCCTGAAGAAACTGGGAGTTTGATGACAAATAAAATTTCTCTGACACCACAACCAAATTATGCATCTATAGTATGTATATTATATATTGACTTATAAAATAATTATATAATCATATTTCTATTTTTTCATACATGCAAATGTTTATTATATAAAAAGGACACTGATATCTTTACTAATATATTTGTTATTAATAACCATACAAATCTATAAATAAAAATGATTTTACATATATTTTTAAATATAATAAGAAATAGTATTAAATATGACTATTTTAAGAATATTACATTTTTAATATTTATGATGTTCTTTTTATATTTGCATTTTTCATTATTTTTAATATTTGTAAGATTTTATTACTGAGTATAATGATATAATAAAAAAATATATTAATTTAATTTTTTGTTCATATCAATTTTTTTTGATTATTTTTCAGTTATATCTATAGTGTTGTTAAATGTCTGTTATTTATGTAATATGTTAATTTTTGAATTTAATTATTTGCCATATTCTAGAATGGCCAGCTAGGGGAATGGGAAGAATCAACTGGTTGGGAAGATGATACATTAGATGAATTAGATTCTGAACAAATGTTACGAGAGAAGAGGAAACAAGAGAGAGAAAGACGTTTAAAAGAACAACAGCAGCGTAGGCAGCAGAAAATGATAAGACCTTTACCGTTAGGTTCAAAAATAAGCACGTAATACAACGGTTCTTAAATTTGTATTAATATTTTTGGTGATAGTGAATAACGTGTTTCGAAAGGCTGAAAATGTTTATACAATTATTTATTTTAATACATTAATTTTCTACAATTGTGTAAACGCTATAATATTCACATATATCAAAGACTTATCGTACTAATACATATAATAAATATAAATAAAGCAATGAAACAATACTTCATTTTCTTTGTACACTTTGTAATATATATTATTATGTCAATGAATGTAAAGGAATTATAGCTGAAAGATAGCTATTGTAACATGTTGTGTCAAAGTATTATTTTTATATCATTACAACATTTAAATTTGAAAAATGAACATAAATTTTCAAATTTGTATAAAAAGACAACAAATATTTTAATGAATAAACTCAAAAGTTTTATATTTGTTATCATATTGCAACTATATAACTATAAAAAAATACATTTAGACAAATTAGTTTTTATTAGTACTAGATAATGTGATAAATATTAATTTGCTACTGGCTGGATACAAATGACACTAAATGCAATGTATAAAACCAAAGTAATTATTATAATAATAATAAAATTACAAAATATATATATAAATTTTTAGAACAGATGAACTAAATTTACAATGAAAGAAGTTTTTTTGGAATCCATATTTTGCAGTACAATTTAAACATAATGTGTATATATATATATGTATACACACACATACACACACACTACATACTCACTTCATATATGAACACACATTGCAAGCAAAAAGTTTCTATTGAGTAAAAGTTGTATTTTAAAACCATCCATTATTAAATATAAAGGGTTTTTCCTGTGTGATTAATTTTAATTTAAAATTATCAATGAATTGTAATGTTGTTTGCTTGGTTATTCACAAAGTAGATGCTTTTGAATTTAATATCAAAATAAATAAATAATCAATTAAAAGTCATTGAATTTATGAGGTTGTTATTTCTATGGGTTAATATTGTGGAAATGAAGTACACATTATAATATAATACACAATGAGGCATAAAGTGAACACGTATTGAAATTCCATAGACTAATAATTTATAATATCATGTTTTGTATTTACACATTTTTGTAAAATATAAAGACAAATGTTTTTTTTATTGGTCATTCAATTATAATTCATAATTAATGTATTTTCATATCATTTTGTGTATTTTTCTGTTTGTAGAATTTATAATTTGTAGTAGTTTGTTAATTACTTTGTCTTGTAATTTGTTATTGGGGTAAAAATGTTATTTTGTCTTTTGTATATTTATAATTAAATAATATAGAAAAATGTTCTTAAATAAATGACCGACAATTGAAATAAAGTACATAATAAGTAAACACTTTTTTTCATTAGTAGAGAATTATTGCATCTGCATAATATGTAGAAATTAGAATTTTTATTTGTAGTTCTGCTTTTTTATATAGTGAATTGGATATATATTTGTAGTTAAATAAAACATGAGAAATAATTAAATAGTATTTGGGGCTTAGAAAGAGAAATTCTATTATATAGTGGTTATTTTAACCATGTAATGTGTTTTATATAATTTTGTACAAAATACCAGGTGTACAAATTTTTTTTACTGTTATATTATGAGGAAAATATTTTACAGTCATTTATTAATACATAATGATTTCTAATATGTCAAAAGTTTTGTAATAAGATTTTGTTTTTTATTTTATTGTATAGTCATTATTTAAATATTATAAATGATTAATGTTAGTAAAACTATATTCCCAGATAATAATATATTGGAATTGGTGATCAATATTTAAGTTTTATTTTGAAACTATGTAGATGAAATCAAAACAAAAAGTAAATGTATAAACCATTTGGTGGTATATATTTTATTATATTAAGAATAATAAATTTAATGACTAAAATACAATGAGATCTTTGTATTTATATTTTTTGTATTTTATGTTTTATTATCATAAAATATGTCAAATATACAAAAAGGCAGTGAATTGTTGACTAATGATTCTTTTTAATTCACTTTATATCCTTCACCATTCTTTTCTCACATTATGTTTCATATATGTGCTGTACATTTTTTTTTTCTCCACATATACTTACACAAATGCCGCATTTTTAAGTCTTATATAGAACGTTTAGGTAATAGTGGTGGTGGTGTTGATCTTTTTGTTTCAGGTGGTACATAATTCATGTATTCAGGGAACATTTCTGTTGTATCTTCATTATTGTTTAGATTTGTTAACTGTTTGTTATTGTCTGTGTAATCATGTTGATTGGTTGAAGCAGGGTCTAATTCTAAGTATTCTGGAGGATTGTCTTCTGTGTTTTTGTTTAGTGTCATTCTGTTAGAGTTTCCTAAAAATATATTTTTTGTTGATATTTGTTATTAGTTATGAGAAATATTTAAATATTAAAATTGTATTATAAATATTCACACTAAAATACTTTTTATTGATTGTGTTGTATTTTTGAGAAAAACTATACTTTCATGAAAGTAAAGATTTATCATTGTATGAATAACAAAATCATTTAATGTCATATGGAATTTTAATCTGTATTTAACAAATTCAAACCATACCATTTACAGGAAGTCCAGATGGAGGAAATTTAATGTAATAAGAATCATTTTTTGTATCATTTGGTTTAGGAATTGGTAGAGGAGGTCTTTCCTGAAAAGATATTTAAAAAATAAATATATAAAATGAAAAACTTGCACTTATAATTTTGTAATGAATTATTCAATAATAGTACCTCAATTGTTGTGAACTTCCATGAGTTTCGAGGAGAAGTACGTCCTGATAAAATGGTTTTATTCTGCACAGGTTTTGGAGTTGGGGGAATTAAATAATTAAAATTCATACTTTTATTTGATAAAGATTCCATATCTGAATTATTGTGTAAAGTATTCTAAAAATAATATATATTTAGCTGTTTTATATACATTTTTATTACACAAACAAACTTACTCGTCTATCATCAATGTCAGAATGAGTTCCACTGTCACCAAAGCTAGCTGCACTACATCCACTGACTGTACTCATTCGTGCCGATGATGATGAACCTAAAATAATTAAATATTTAAATAATTTACACATTCATAAATAAAGTATTTGGCACTTACTAGATGTGCTTCGGCAGCTTAAACTGCTTATTGGTCTATGCATAGAGCAAAGAGGGAGCTGGTCAGGCATTGTCTTCTCTTGAGGATTTTCAAAAGGTTGTGATATATTTTTATCTTTTACTGTTTCATCACAGTTTTTTGACTTGCTTCTAGAAAAAAACTTTTTAAATCTCTCAAAAGGAGTTACTTTAACATCATATTTCATCATCTTTTGTATTCTATCATATTCTTCTCTCATTTTAATTAAAGCATCCTGTTTTTCTTTAAAAGACTGTTGCACATCATTTCGATTTTTCCAGTTTTCTACTAATTTCTCTACTTCCTGAATTGTGAATACATTGTTCTTAAAATCATTGATTATATCAGCCAATTCACTTTGTACTCTGTCTTCTAAATTTAAGTTCCGCATTTTCATTGTAACTTCTAAAGATGTAGGTGATGGAGTAGAAGCTTGTCTGTATGTTTTAGCACTGTTTGGATTTTCCGCCAATAGATTCTGTAAATCTTTTACTTCTGTGAAACGGTCTATAGGAGATGTTGTAGATGATAATGAACTGTTTTCAGATATGGTTTCAGAAAATTTTTGTAAGGTATGTTGTGTAGAGATTGTTTTCCCTTTGATAAAAAAGCGAATATGAAAATGGTAAAAAGAATAAAATTTTAAATATGTAAAAAAAATACCTGATGGGTGCATTTCCATATAGCCTGCTAAAGATGATGTATTATCTTGTGGAATGAATGGTCTAGCTGATGGTGGTACACTGTATGTTTCACCTAAAGGTTTTGGGCAAAGGTATTCATCATCTGAACTCCCTAAAATGTAATAAATAATATTTAAAACAATAAATTTTTGACAAAAATAGTAAAATATTATTTACCATTTAATTTATTTCTATCTTCACTCATTCCTTTCAATATTTGATACATATTACTAAACTCATTCATTTGCTGAATATGAAATGAAAAAATAAATTATTATAGAAACAAAGCGATTTCCCGAATATGTTAAAAATATTTATGCATACCATATATCCTTTCAATGCTTGAGCTAATTTAACATTTCCAGAACTTTCTGCCATTTCAGCTGGTGTGAGCTCACATGCATTTTTTATTTCACAAGCTTGTTCTCCACCAGGACATTCTAATAGCTGCCAAGCAAGTTTTTCTAAGCCAAATCTGGCAGCAAAATGCAGTAATGTTGGGTATTCTTCAGGACCTAGAAACAAGAATAATATTTAGTTTTTTTTATAAAAAGAATACAGTTTAAAAATAAATACTCACTATGCTTATTACTTGATAAAATTCCTGAATGAGATGAAGTTGAAAGAAGATTGAAATGTGGAGGTATATTTCTTTGGAATGAATAAACCATCCAATTATCTAGCTGCTCACGATTAGATGGACTAAAACCTAATGTCTATAAAGTAAAAAAAATACGCGTACTCTTAGAAATCCATTGATACTTTTTTTTATTCTACAATTATTACATTTTTAGTTTGTATTTAAATAATATTTCTCTGATGAATGCGGAATTGGGGATTAATTATTTTTTTAAATAACTAAAAATGATTGCAAGATAATCACTTTCATATAGTTATTATATTATAAATATTAATTAGAGAACGATTTTTTAATTACCACATAATTGACAGTTATAAAAAATTAATTATTGTATTTTTTTTCAAAAAAGAATTTCATATTAAAACTAAAAAGAAATACAAAACTACTTTACAAAAATTATATGCGTTTTTATAATTTTGAATAATAAAATTTATTAACATTGTGTATAATACATTATGTACATAAATAAATTATATTGTTTATAAAAGGTTTTTATTCTCTCTTGGGTCATTTTTTTATTATATTTTTAATTACAAAAAGGGGAATGATTTTATCAAACATATATATATATATATATATATATATATATATATTCGTATATACAAGGTAATGTTAACAGTAATTTTAAGCCGAAAAAATAGCTGACCAGGTAATATTTATTTAAAAAAAAAATAAAATTAAATAGTAAATATTTCTTATTTTAAAAAATGTTAAAGATGTAATATTTTTGTTGTATTATATCTGAAATTTTTCCTAGATTCGATTTTCATATTGAGAAAATGATTACATTCTTTCGAAATCGAAAATCAAATATAAATCAACAATAACACAAATACTCACTTGACACATGAAATCAAGCGGATTATCATTCGATCGTAAAATCTGGTCCAATTCGCGCAGTCGACTCTCGCATTTAACTGGTTGGCTGCCCAATAAAATACCATTTTTTTCTATTACAACATTCACAATTACAGACACATCGAGACAACAATCCGGTATGGAAAATTGTAACGTGTACGGATTCCTACGTTTGACTGTGTTGATACTCAATTTTTCACCGGATTTATCCACCACGATCGAAATGTTATCTTCTTTTTGTAAAGGATCGTTCAGTAGTACAATGACCCGTCGTTGTCCCTACAAATAAATTTATAGATGATTATATGACGATTAGAAATCTATAAACGTTCTTGTGAAGAAGTTAATTGTTAAATTTAAAAAAGGAAATCTATATCTTTTCGATTAGAGAATGTACGTACTGTTTTAACTTTTTTTGGTACAATAGAAAATTGCGATTTTTCTGTTTGAGCCGTTGAGTACATCTGACGAGTGATTTTACTTATAATCGACGTTGCGATTTCGAGAAATTCGTTAACAAATGTTTCATCTTGATCTCGTACAACTATACGTCGCCAGTTGTAGTAAGAAGATAATGCTAAAAGAATTATTTGTAATTTAAAATTATTATAAAAGAATATATAATAAGATATATAATTAAATACGCATAGGAACCAATTAAAAATGGTTAACAATAAATTATAGAACATTTGTGGAGTAAGTGAAAAATTAATTTATAAAATTAAAAACAAGCCATAGTACCAAAAATTATATAGTGAAGAATAATCCATAATTAAATACCGGTATGCTTACATTTATACCAGTAATTAAGTACTATATCAGGTTTTGTGCATGTAAAATGTAAGTTAAATTATACAAAAATTAATTAAAAGACACAATTAATAAATAATTAAACTAAATATACTGTCGAAAAAGTTTAACGAATTAATTAAGAACATATATTCAGTTAATAACACAAATTAAAAAACCTGAAGAGTGAAAATAAAAATATTACCCATTCGATGTTGCTCTGTGATAATTCCTTCATTTACTCCTAATAGCATCGCTAATACTCTATCAGGATGGAACAGTTTTGACAAAGCTTTATTCAAAACATTCGAATGATTTGCAACATATTGAAGCAATGTCGGGCATACGATCAATATTTGAAGCTTAACGTTGGAAATACGTTCTTCTATCGGACCACTGATATTTCCGGATGTTATTTCTTCTAATGCGATATGAAACACTCTGTCGAATTTATGAAAAGTTCAGTATATACTTTGATTATTTCAATTTAACAAATTGCAGAATAATAATAAATTAAGTATAGGACACATTTCGGTAGGTCAGAGATACTAATTTCTATCTAGGATTCAATTTATGGCCACTTATATAAAATATTGAATCTACAAACATTTTGAAAAAGTTGATTTCTGTATAAAGAATAAACATACATCTTACTTTTTTTTTATAATTTCAAGAGGGATAATCTATATAACATTATATTTTCTATTGGATTGGACCCTGGCCTGAAATTGGTGTCTCTGCTTTCCTTTCAGAAATTATAAAATATTCTTTTAGATTCCCTATTGCAAATATTTCTCTTCATATTTTTTTTTATAGAGCGATACACGTTTTTATAATTATTTAGCTTCGGCGATATTTGAGAAATTTAAAAAAATAAACATTTCCTGGAAGAATGAATATGTACAGATTTTTTACAGAATTTAATAAAAAAAATAAACAGTTTAGATATATAAAATTATTAATTGTTATCTAATTTACACGTTTTTCTTGAAGACTAATACTGAATAAATAAACATGTTCGATCATTTTATTTATTTTGAATAAATTTTCATAGAACGAAAAAACGTGTAAAGAGTATATAATTCATTGATCTTTTTTTAGAACATGCAATACATATGCAGGACTAGTATGATTAATCTGTGTTAAGAATCCTTTTTTAATACGAAGACAATGCAATTTGTTGCATATTTATTTCGAAATTCAGTTAACTGATGAGTAATCTAGCATTCGTTTTATTGTGTTTTATTGGGGCAACTTCTGAATAATCTACCGACGTATATTGTTTACTAAAATAGTTGTGTATAGTTAACTGATTTATAAATTGCTTATCGAATCAATAAAACGTATAATCCATGTGTACATTTATAATATTTAAGAAAAGAATATTTTTTTCATTCTGAGAGAAATTTGATTTGAAAATTTAAAAACTTAAATAATAAAAATAGATAATATATTTTGTTTGACATTAAGAATATTTGTATAATTATAGATATTGTTTAAATTAATTTTAATTCATACAGTAAACTCTCAAATGAATGATTTTATTTCAAAAGTGAGTTCTTCTAGTTTCAGTAACAATCTATATAGACAAACATCTGCGAATAAATTCTTCTTTATTACATAGTTTATTTGAAACGTTTACTAAATCGTATTATTTTTAATTCTGATTGATTCGAATGTATTTTATTTGTTTTAAAATAAGATTGCGTCTTTACATCTATTACTGTGTACTGAAAATCCTTTAAAATCCTTCCAAGTTATTTACATTGTCACTTCTTAATGTGTTTATTTTATTGCTGCACTGTAACAACTAGTTATAATGTTACACAGGGAAATGGAGTATTTTTTATAGCTTCTAAGAATGTGAATTGACAACTGTGTTCGTTGTCTTTACAGCTATTTGTCTTTATACAGTTTTATTTTATATTTTTAATTTTTATTTTAGAAACAAAAGAATTAATAAAAGAGAATATACTTTTTGATAATTTATTTCTAATAAATCCGGGAAAAATACGAGTGTTATAAAAATCCTCTAAGTTGTTATAAAAATGATCAAAGTGATTTTTATATAGACTTTTACTATACATATTCTTTATATTTATTAGAATTTGATATAAAAAAAATATATACCAGTTTTATTGCTAATAAATACAGAAAATTTTCAATAAAATTCCTTTTATTTATTTTTAATATACATAGCAAGGAATGAAATGTTCCGGTCTGATTGTGTTACAGTGTTAAGAAAATAAACAAACTATTTTTATTTTTCAATAAAGTCGGCCTGCATTTCGACAAACTTTTATAGTGTTTAATGTTTTAAATATTGATGATTTTTGATAAGTAGTGTTCGCGCTATAAAATTAGATATTGAAGATTTATTAACAAAATGATCAATCATTTGAAGATGATTGGTTTAATTTTAAATGTTTAAAAATACTAATATCATAAATATATATTTAATAATGAAATTGATTGTCAGACAATTTCATATACAATCGATTAAAGAGAATTCTTACTTCAGTTGATTTCGTGGCGGTCTTTGGTCACAATTTTCAAAACAAGTTGTCAAATATGTGACCCATACTGTTGCTGCACTGTTATCACGGCTCGATACAATCATAATATCGTCCATGTTGGACCACGTACTGTTGCCAGTACTCGAGTTATTTATCTTTTTGGTACCTGGAACAAATAAAAGGGGATCAGATTGAAATATATGATTATTTTGGACCCATTTCAGGATATATTACACTTTATTACTTGCTCATTCGCTTCTATTTGTGATACTCAACACTGAATAAACACAAATTTATTTTGAAAATGATTCAAGATGTTGAAAAAACTGAAAATATTTATCAGATTCTTGACGGTAATTTCATTGTCATAATTTCAAATTACTGGTTTATTAAAAATATAGACAACTTGTAACCAACCATCCATATTTAGATTAATTGATTAAAACTAGCATTTTAAATACAAAGAATTAAAAAAACACGAATAAATACAAATGACTTATCAATTTGGTTTATACACTCATTCGTCTACATGTAGGTGTGTACGTGTGAGAGTGAGTGTATGTGTATTTACGAACTCATTTATCAAGAGAGTTTGATAACAATATTTCAATTTACGTTGGGAAATACAAATGATTTTAGATGCTCGTGGATTTTCCTGTTTACTGATATAATGTCTTATTAGTCAACCGATGTATATGCTTTTTAATAAACAGTGACTACTGTAAAAAACTAATGTATTTTAATTTATCGTAATTGATGTCATGAGAAATGATAATTGAAAATGTAAGCAACGAATTCGTTCATTTCATGGTATAATAAATGTGTTCGACTGAACTAGATATTTATGAAGTAATTAATGTCATTATTCCAATGAAATACGCTTTTAATAATAGACTAAAACTATATAAGTTTAGTTTTGCACCGAAAAAATGTTAATAAATTATTTTCATGTTATAAGAAGATATTTATGGATTACTCAAGCATATTCTCATATTAAAAATCCAGATAGAATATAAATCTTATGTAAGTAAAAAATAAGAATGAGAAATGAAGTAATTAGAATAATAAATTGTGTGTTTAATAGATAATAAGTCGTTTCGAATAAGCGGTTTGAAAATTGAACAAAAGCTCAGTGCAACAATTATCTAAATAAATGTTTCAACGTAGAATGAATTTTAAACATTTTCATGTATTTTGAGATATTTAAGAAATAAGTTGTTTGACCTCTTTATAACAAATGTTTATCAAGTATAATGAGATCTTCCCACATTTCATCAATTTCATACAACAAATCCCACAGTTTTCAAATTAAATAACCTCAACTGAAAAAATGAGTTTGTCTGTAATGACTTCTAATGAATGTTTCAAATGAGTTGAATTTGTTAATTTTACATTTAAGCTGTTTTTTATGAGATAGCTACTTTTTTACAATATTTATTATGTATTGTCGTTTGTATAGAATGGTTTAATGTTAATACCAGTAAAATGAATCAATTATTTAAACAGAAAAGAAAAAGAAATTCTTGTTTATTCCTATTTTTTGTAAAAACGAGATTATATTAAATCATGTATGAAAAAAAATATACTTGATACATTAACTAGACTAAAGACTCAGTTGAAAAAATAATATGCTCTACAAAATTTAATCAATTAATTTTAATATCTAAATTCGATTTTTATATCAGGTCTTTTCATACATTTTAATTTTTATAAAAAGTATGCTATACATAAATTAATTCCAAATATTCTCATATTTTATTATTTTTGTACATTTCTTATTACTTTGTCTTTCCGCATGCCGGTTATTCATAGCTACTACATTAGAATTCTTATGATCACACTTGAGTCCTTGTTTTAGATAGATTGTTCGAACACTCGAGTTCAAATAATCTATCTGAAGATGACGCAAGTCGAAACCGGTCGTAGATAACAAGGACTCTCGACCGTCTTCAAGGAGTTGAACGGAATAACTATTTCGAACTTCTTATCATTAATACTCAATAACAAACACTTCTCCGAGTTTAATTTTTCAATTAAAGTGACAGTGAATGCAAACATTGACATTTTTTTTCAAAAGTGGCTGATTGTGGATTACCTTCATGATAAAAATAAAGAAAAATGTACTTTTCAAGAATAAAAATCAACCATTAATGCTAGAGAGAACTTTTCATAGAAATTCAGAGATTTCAACAAGTTTTTCCACTTTAGATTAGTTCTTTGAAATGATAAATATTTTCATAGATTTACTGACAACAATTTGTGGTTTTTAAACATCTGATACAGAACTAAATTATATTCCACGTATTATGAAATGAATTGACGTATATATTATGTATATATATATATACATATATATATATATATATATATATATATATATATATATATATATATCTAAAATGAAAATTAGAAACTTACATTTAGATTTCTTAAGAATAAATTAACATCATAAAATGGTAGTCTGTTTCTTAGAATTCATTGTTTTCCTGTCGTTATTCATTTAAGGATTCAATAACTATTGTCGATAATCATATGTGTATGTATATATATATATATATATATATATATATACATAAATTAATAAATTGTAAAAATAGGAAAAATTAATATTAATCAAAGATTAGGTCTGACAGCATATTTCCGTAAGTGACACTAAATATTGACCCTGTTATAGTTAGTATTGTTATTATTATATACAAATGATATAAATTGAATCAGTCGACCTTCATCAAGGTGAATGATAGGAAATATAATCTCTATAATTATTTGGAAAATTTTTGTTTGTAATCATGATAGTGGGTTTCATAGATTCTCTATCTTTGTGATGTAATATGATTGATTTCCAGCTTTTTGTCATTAGGTGGATTTACTTAGTGTTTTTTTTATTGCTCAATTGTGAACTTCGATTTGATTTATTGAAATTTAATGTAAATTAAATTCGTATTAAAGATTTTTCTATTCATAAAAATATTATTAGCGAAACTGATCAATCAGAATTCAATGATATATAATAATATATGATAATCGATCAATTATATTCAGATTAAACTTGAAAAATGTTTTAAATAAATACGAGTTAAAATCTAAACGTTATTATTTACTAAATTCAAGAATATAATATTATCGAGATAGTATATATATATAGTATTTACAAGTATATGAACAGCTAAAATCTAAGAAAAGAGTCAGCTGTAGATGAAGGATATGGAAATGAATGTTTGACAAGATGAATGACAGGACTGGAATTCATATTCGAACTCATAACATATTAGTAAACAGGTTGTCTTATTAAATGCTCAAATATAAACATCGATCATGTATATTTAAACACACACACACACACATATATATATATATATATATATATATATATATATATATATATATATATATATATATAATATATATACAATATACAAAACAGGAAAAAAATAGAAAATAGTGATAAATTAAGATTATTTTGTTATCTATATAAACTGTCAGTTTTTGAATAAAAAATTATATATATATACATATATATATATATATATATATATATATATATATATATATATATATATTAAAACAAAATTAAGTCGATAAGAACATTTTGAGCTCAGTTTAAACTTGAATAGACTGAATTTTTACAATAATTCATACTGAAGTTTATTAGAGAGCTAAAGAATAATTTAGAGAACGTTTCAGAATGATTTTGCAGCAATTATATACTTACATAAAACTCGATCGTCAATTTGGAATCAAACAAACTGTTACAATACAAAACTTCACACAGGTGAATGAAAACAATCAACACGGTGAAACGATCGCACAAACACATCAAATTAAACAAACAATAAACATTTTATATCACATTTTTAACCATTCGTACGGACCGTGTCTTTATAACGAACGTTTAAAGATTTAACAAAGCAGACAATAAAACAATTAATGATTCCTCTTGGAGAATGGAACTAATAAAACATTCTGTCACGAACGAAACAAGTTTAATTGTTTAACGCCAATAATCATACAATAATTACACGCTTTAAACTCGTCTTTCTGTGTACACGGACTGTGTTTATTTTGAATAATGCGGTATGAACGTTTCGAATCCTGCGAATAATTTTCACAAAAACAATTTCACACGAAACACGTTCGTTCGAACGATAGACAACAAACAGTATTATTCTCGAACACCACTGAAACTCTGCGCCTGTCGTTCTTTTTGTCAGTTGGTTTGTTTATTAAATGCACAGACACTGAGAGTGCTACTGTGGTTTTAGCTGGAATTTATCTTTGTTCGGTGCAATGGTGTGCTTGCTTTGGGTTATCATGGGGCACAACCGTTTTAATTAACGATATGTGCTCCTTTATTCATGTGATTAATTTCGTTGATAAGACCGGCTGGGTTTCTTCAGTTACTCTGAATTTATCAGGATGCACGTCGACAGCTTATTACCGTTTTTATAGACGGATATACAAATAGACGAGTCTGGCTCAAGTATATTCATTTCTTGAATAGAATATTAATACATAAGCATCGTTTCATAATTTATTTGTACTTTCAAAAATCAAATTTTTCATTTAACTTAATGACAATATTTTTTCTGGTCTCAAGATAAATAGCTTTGTCACCAAAATCCACACAAACAACAATAAAATTGATAAATAATCAATTATTAAATATTTCTGAGGAGGAAAAAAAGTGTGTGGTTGTGAAGCCATGAAAATTCATTTCCATAACGTTCCTTTTACGAATTCTTTAGTATAGTCAATAAAATAAAAAAAATCAAAACTTAAAAAATCCTCCAATTATAAAGTATTAAAAGTGCCATTCTTTTCAAACAATAGTTAATCTCGGTAAACATTCATACTTATTACTATACATTCTTTGAATCAAAAAAAGTTCTACGAAAGAAATGGCTGCATTTTTTTTAAAAAAAAATCGATATATGAATAAGGTGAAGAATATCTTCAACTCTAAAGGTTCTCTTTGAACCAATACGTTTTTACAACTGATATTTTCGAATAGAAACTGCTATTTGTTTTATATTATTTTTTAAAGTGATACAGATTCACACTTTTATGCATTCTTTTTAAAAATAAATTTTTGCTAGAGAATAAATGATTATTTTTTAAAAAAATTATAGATATAATTTAAGACAATGATCTTCAAACTTCTTCGTCTCGCGGAACACTAAAGATTATAATTTTTTTGTGGAAACCCTATCACCCCCAGAAAACTCAAGATGCGTACCATACAAGTTTTGAAAGTCAGCCATCTTACAGGACCTAATTATTATTTATATATGATTGAGTGGGGTCGTAATGTGTATTTATAAATAAAGTTTTACTGCATAATAACAGGTATTTGTAAAAATAAAAGAAATTATTATAAATTAACTGTTTTGGATTTTTAGATTTTTTGGTTTTTTCTTGGACTTCGATATCGTTTTTTGACTTTGATTCGCAAAACCTCAAGGTTTAGAGGCACACAGTTTGAAGAACACTGGTTTAAAGCATTGTTTAAACTATTAGAAACAGTGCTAGGAGTATAAAAAAAATTGCATAAGAGAAATCGAACAAAATATTGTGATATGTCTGTAATTGGCAGACGAATATACTCTTATTATAGTTGAATATCATACACAGATAAAATAAAATAAATAATTAAATATATATTTAAATGTTTCTTTGGCTGCCAATGTGAAGTTTGAATATGAATGAACGTGTTCATTGGATATTTACACCGGAAGTTCCGACCCATGACGGCGACAGCAGTGGTGGCGATAATCCATCATGTGACGAGAATCACTAATTTCAAATTGTTTCAGACAGCGCCTATAAACTGTCTCTTTTTTATATGAAATATGTACATCGTACAGACATATACACGGCCGGTATTACTGAATGTGTGTATTATGGAATAAGATGGCGACAGAGGTTTGATGAAAGACAGTGAAATATCAAATTAAATCGTGACTAGTTTTATAAAATCTCTATATACTATACAATACAGAATAAATTTATAATTGAATTGTTTGTACTTATTCGAAAGCAATTAATCAGTCGAGTGAAGTTAATTAAACGACATGCTTAGACAACATTTAAGTCGATGAAGTTTTTTTTTTAAAGCGAACTCAGTAATTCATTAATAACATTCAGTAGTTCTCAAATAAGACAGTGTTGTTCATTGAAAATTCTGAAAGTGTTAAGAACAAAATCAACAAGGAATGTGCATTTATCGATTAGCACAAGTTCATTTTTAGAAAAGTTTTAAGATGATATAATAAAATAAATATATAACTTTATATTTACAATTTTAAGAAAAAAATAAATTACTAATTTTATATTTTTGTAATTATATCAGCTTGAAAGAAAACCAGTACAATAAATAAGAAAATAACTGATTTTACATAAACGATTGAGTTTATTCACCAGATATTGATTGAAATATAAAGAAGTAAATTAAAAAAAAACACACATCGTTCAGCTACTGAATACATGTTTGTATATACAAGAATCCTTTTTTTTAATCCATTAAATACTACATTACGTATATTTATTTATACTGAAAATTATCCGTATTTGAAAATACTTTACACTCTATTTAAAAATACTAAACATCTGAAATATTCCAATGAGTCGCAGCTAACAGAATAACAAATCGTATCGAGTTTCCGGTCCTTGTTTTCTTAGCTGTTTAAACGTCGTCCTTGTTGTTTCAACCCCTACGTCGAACGTTGACGATTTCTTTGATGCCATTGATTGCACTTCAATGTTTGAATCTTTAGTACTGAATTTGTAATGCAGATTTGATTCCGTATCGTTGAACATATCAATAAAGTCAACTTCAAAAATGCACCGTTGGATATATTTTACATATTTTTTTCGTCATTAAAATTCATTTTTTCCTAAAATGTCTATTATTATTTTTCAAACTTCTCAAAAATAGTATTGAGTTTTAGACGAAGTTAATTTTAAATAATACTCAGTAGTTCTCAAATAAGACAGTGATGTTCATTGAAAATTAGAAAAGTTTCAAGCTGATATAATAAAATAAATATATAACTTTTATATTACAACATTAAGAAAAAGATAAATTACCAATTTTATATTTTTTTTTATTATATCTGCTTGAAAGAAAATCAGTAGAATAAATAAGAAAATAACTGACTTTTTAAACTGTTAATAAATTATAAACAAATTATATTAAAAAAATGAGCTAGGCATGTATTAGATATTAATAAACAGGATAATAAATTAGATAAAAATAAAAATATTTTTATCGAGCATTTATATAAAATGTATTATTAGATAAACAGAATAATTATTAATGGACGAAGAGGACCAGTTCTGTAAGTCCTGAACTGATTAGTAATAAATTGATTGATAATAATAATCTTACATATATATATATATGACGAAATTTTCTAACACCAATATTACTAATTTCTTAACGATGGAAAGAAAACATTAATGTAATACACTTATCACACAGATGTGCTCATATGTCACGATTCCCTCATTTTGTAATTTTCTAATTACCCGACATGAAAAAAGTGAAGGTTATCTATAAATAACTTATTACGATAATGTACATTAAATGTTTCTAGTGTGTGACATGTTAATTTAAAAAAATACGTCACTTATGACGAATCTAAATATAAATCTGTCAGTCAATACGATCTCGTACAGAGACTAATGTTTTATTAACAAAGAATAAATAATTACATGCAATCTTTTTAGCAGACGTCCGACTGGAAATTCACAAGCAATAAATCTGTTTTGACAACGTCTGTCTACGATTCTGCTTCTGGTATCAGCAGTAACAAGTAAATAATATAAAATATATTATTAATAGCTTCTATTTTTATTGTGATTATTACTTATAATTCATTCATAAATTTTATATATATATATATATATATATATATATATATAAATAGTATTTAGCCACAAAGAACTAAAAGGTTGGAAAAAAGAATCTACTTCTTTGTTTATATAAACATATTAAACACATACATACATACATACATACATATATATATATATATATATATATATATATATATATATGATAATAATTATATTGACATAATGAGTTTTAAAAAATATTTTTATTCTTTCATTCGGTTACATGTATTGGCTTATAACTGAGAAGTGGGCGAACGCAGCGAACCCTGCGGCTGGTGAGAGAATCGAGCAGGGGGCGAAGCCCCCTACTATGTATATAAGATCGACTTTTCAAATTCTTTAAAAGCAAGTATAATAAATAATTATATATAAAATATAAGAAATTTTAAACGTGTATTAATATTTCTAAATATAACAAACTTCCTATATAATTTCTTATCAAATGAATTCAAAGCCTAGCATTCATCACTGATCTATTTTTAAATCAGAATTACAAACTCGATTCCATTTAACTGGATTTCAAATTCCATCACTGATAAAAATATACAGTATACATCTGAACGAGAATATGTTTGAACTACGAACTCGGAGGTGTAAGTTGATTTTTATTGCCTATTTAACGATAGAAGTTGAAAAACATACGGCGTTTTCAATAATAATATTTGGATTGTCGCTGTATGTGTGGTCCACGCTGCATACCAATCCTTATTGGTTTAATTACTTTCGTAAATTATAAACAGTGCCATTAAATGTCATTGAAAATAATTATTATGTATTTAAAAAGAATCAGTGTATGAATAAGGCGTTAATTACTGATACGTCGGCTGTTAGAATAAACAGATTAGAAAAAAACTGTGCCGGTTGTCATTATCGAAAAACTGAATGGAAGTTTGGGTACAATATGTGTTATTATGATTGTAGATTGAAGATGAAACTTTCGAATAATTTTTTTTTCAAATGCTGTATTTATTAGATAAGGATTATCATTGTTAATAAATGTCTGCTGACGTGTAGCAAGATTCTTTTTTTATCAGTGTAACATTTTAACTCTGAAGAAAAATTACAATTATTGAATGTGATTACACTAGCTGTCACACTTGGGCCACTAATTAAATTCCGTCCCTTTCCTCCTCCAAATTTTGTCTAAATGAATTAAGAGAAATCCGTGACTGTTGGTGATTTTTAGAACATTTCAACAGAAAAAAATATAAAAATTACTAAAAAGTTTGGAAAAAACACAATCCTATTTATATATTATTCAGCTATGATCAGTACTCTTAATTCAAAATTCTGAAGTCCTGTACTGTACAAACATTTTTAGATTTAATTTTTTATTTCACTTTTGAGCTACCTGTAAATCGAAATTATGATTGCCTGGGCAGTGAATCATGTTGCCCCTGACTAAATCCTACGTTGTCTTAGGTTAAAAAAAATAAATTCTACATATTATATGGCAAAGTTAGAGTGACAATCGTTTGAGATGGATAAGGTATTCATTTGGTGATTTTTTGGGAAGAGAATCAACTGTAGATTTACAAGAGCGTTTTAAAATCTTAAGGAAATTGAGAAGATGCGTTTGTTGTATTTAGGATCACTAAGACTAAACTGTCATCATGACAATGATAGATTTTATCCTTCAAAACTCAGCCAGGAAGATCAGAAGGGCCCTTCTATATTTTTATTTTTCTTCTATAACCTTATTACAGAGTAGATCTGACATTATCTGATTTCCAGTTATTCCTAGCATTGAAAAGTGATCTTAAAGAAAGACATTTTGTCTTTGACGACAACTGAATGATTGATTAGAGGAAAAAACATCAAACCTGTTTACTGAAAGAATGAAGAAACTTGTACTATGGAAGAAAATTTAGTGAGTGATTATTTTATAAAATAAATACATCATTCGAAAATTTCTATTTTAACCTTTTTCCTTTTTTAGTTTCATCTCAATGTTTCAAATTGTTCAATAATTACGAGCTCCTGTACAATACTTTCCAGTCATTCTTCACATTTATTTTTTTACTTTATATATATATATATATATACATACATACATACATATATATATATATATATATATATATATATATATATATATATATATATATCTGATCGTGAATAAAACAGAACTAAAAATAAATTTCAGTCGAGTGTTAAAACGTTGACAAGATAAATTAAAGGATCTTTGAAAATTCTTATCGTTCAATCGAACGAAATCTCTAATAGTGGTATTTCTAAATCAAAAAAATGAACACCGTCTAAAATATGAAATATGGTATGATATTTTTTTAATTTTTTAAATCGTTCCTCTAATTTCTCAAGCCCATTAAGCATGTTTATACAACCGTTTCACGCGCGACAAATATTCAGAGTATCGCAATTAAACACATTTAATATAAATCTGAATCTGTTTCCGGATCATTGTGAAAAACAAACAGTGCAGTTGTCTGCACGATCCAGCACGTGCTCGTTGCATACATTTCTCCTGACATGGTTACAGTACATAACTCATCTTCCCAGAGGAATGTAAACAAATATGTTAGGTGATCCATAAAAATATGCTTTCATGCATGACTACAGATTAGACGGAAGGGTTATAACTAAGAACTCAAACCTGGAGTACATGCGCAATCTAATTTTAAATCCATCGACATGCACAAATATTACGACGCGTGTCTTCAGTGCCATGAACTCGGACGTCTGTTTATCACGTGTCGCACATTTTTTTTCCATCGAATAAAAATCACATCCATTTGATTTTTGTGTTTATTCGGAATATAGTTTGAAATATGTGCTTAAAAAATATTTTTTTTGCCTGTTCGTTCGGAGCGCTGCTATTAATTTATAGGCACATCTGTTTAAACGCGAGGAATTTGAAAGAATGCATTCATCATATTGTATTAAAACAACATTTGTAATATGGAACAGTGACAAAAAATTTGTTGTTAATTTCAGATTTTATTAAGAATTATATACAGAGCGAGTCGTGTTGGAATTTTTTCTATATAATAACTTTATTTCCATATGTCTAAATTATATTCTACTCACTGATTTAGCAGTGATAGTTTGACAGAGAAATTGATATTGGTCCTTTTTTATTATCGCTAGTTTCATTTTTACTGTACATCACTTTGTAAACATTCTTTTTTTTATTCTTTATTTTTTTCTGTAATAATAATGTTACTACTTTGAATTAAATAGAAATATTTTCTTTCAATTGACCTTGTTTGAAATTTTATTAGATTCTCTGAAAATTTTAAATATTAACTATTGAAAATATTGAAATGTCAAAACAAATAATCAACTTACTTAATTTTTCTAATTTTTTTTTAAAAAAAAACAATTATTTTTAGGAGTCACTTTCAGTCAACCACAAAACGTGTAAACAATTCTAATTAAAAATGTTCAATAATTGTTTATTTATTATTTTGATTGTAGTTTTGCACGATTTCTATAACGGTGCTATCGTCAGGATGCTAAGATGTAGAAAAATCTAAGAAAAAATTTATTTGTGAAAGTGAATTAATGTCCATGCAAAAAAATGTATCTTTTATGACTTGTATGGTACGAGATAGTTATTTTCAGTCATTTCCATGTTTAAAATATGCTCTTCTTTTAAATAAAATAGATGATATGCCAATTTATCACGAATTTTCAAAGAGTTCAAGATTAGAATATGAAATATTAAGGTAGCTTAGTTATTATTGACTTGGTTGATTGTGAGATAGGATAAAGGATATTGTGTGCTAGGCATGAGACTCATGGACAATAATAGTGAAATATATTCGAGAAATTTACTATTTAAGATGTTTAGGAAGACATAAACCAGAGAGAGTTTCATGCACGATGCAAGAACACAAGATTCAGAAACAATCGTGCACGAATAACTTATCAAACTATTCAATAAAGTCTCTTGCACTTGGAATATTAATAAAAATATCTGATTATATTTCTATTCAATAACGGTTTTATAATTGTTTCTCGTATAAGAATGACAATGGAATATTTATTTAACAAAAAAAGTATTCTCGATATTCATATTCTTTTTATCTTGTGTTATTACATTTATTTGAAGTTTATATAAATCCATTTATACACGGTAGTCGGTACATAGATTCGATATTAAGTTCTATCATTGAAAACAATACCACGTAGAGCATGTATAATTTCTGTTCGAAGCTAAATGCTAAATTTAACTCGTTTGTTATACGGATACGTTTACCATATTTCACTGGTATCATTCGAACCAGCTGTTCTCCGTTAAGTACTGTTGTAATATTATTGCTCGTACAAGTAAATCCGTCTGGAAATATCAATAAAATATGAAGTTAACTGACGGTTTCTCTCGTTCGGTATGAAATAATATTCAACGTTCGAGAATTCTTGTATGCAATTACACACATTAGTTACATTGTACTGTGTACGTTTTCGACGTACGGACGTGATTTTGGTTCGATAATTGTTCTATTTGTGAAAATATTTCTGTTTTGTCATTACAGGACATGGTATGAACTGTAGACTGCAGATTTTATAAATAGGAATAATATTTCCTGGTACGAGTTGGAATTGTTCAAAGGAACTGTTTGGAGATATTAGAATGAAAATGGATGTTAAAATTTTACACTACATTTATTAATTCATAATTTATATTTTTTTTAAATATTTTTTTTATTTTTAGATATAAAAAAATAAATAGAGAGAAACTTCTGAATAAAATACAAAGTTAACTGTTTAGTTATGTTGATTAGAGCTAATTATGATTTAGAATTATTCAAAGAAACTATTCAGAACTAGTAGGTTGAAAATGGACGTTAAAATTTTACACTACATTTATTAATTCATAATTTAGATTATTTTAAATATTTTTTTTATTTTTAGATATAAAAAAATAAATAGAGAGAAACTTTCGAATAAATACAATGTTAACTGTTTAGTTATGTCGAGTAGAGTTTATTATGAGTTGGAATTATTCAAAGAAACCCTTTGGAGATACTAGAATGAAAATGGATGTTAAAATTTTACATTTCATTTATTAATTCATAATTAGATTCTTTCAAATTTTTTTTATTTTTTTAGATATAAAGAAATAAAGAAATCTTTGGAATGCAATAAAATGTTAACTGTTTAGTTATATCGATTAGAACTTATGAAATTTGAGAACATGACTGATTCAATTCTATCTTTAATATAATGGTAAAAGTTTAGTTGTGTTGAAAAAAAAACGATTCATATGTGAAAATACAATGTTAAGCTTGTATAGAATGACGCAGAAAATATTTCATTCTTCAAAATCAACTAAATTAAATTTTAAACCATAAATTTTATTAAAAATATTTTTTATAGAGTTATGTGAGGAATTAGAGATGTAATACTTTAAGTAAACGATTTTATGTTTTTAATGCCTAACCTATTAAACGCCGTTACTCAAAACCGTAGGAATTTTCGAAAACGCTTAACAAGGTTTAGTTCTAGGTCTTTACTAATTGATTTTGGCGTTAGAAAGAAAAAAATTCAAAATTTTGGTTGTCCACAGTGAGATTTTTTGTATAATGTTAACATTATCAAGAAATAATCCCAAAAGTGAAAAAAAATTAATCTGTTTTAAGTTTTAAATTCATTTGTTTCATTAAAATCCTAATCAAATACTGTGATGTTAAAATGCTTTGGATGGAGGAAAAACTTTGCATTTTTTACAACCATATATATATATGTGTGTGTGTGTGGTCTGGCTCTTGAAAAGTCTATATCTATTCCGTTTTTTTTTCTCACTTTCGAAAAAATCAAAAAAAATAATGTAGTTCTGTTGCTATTGAAAAAATATTTACTGTTTTATAAAAAAGTTCTAAAAAATATATTTTCAGCAGAGAAAAAAATTTTCCAAAGTTAATGTTGCGTATACGCAACAGCAGTACTTAATTGGTTAAGATAAAAAACATATTCTAATGTAAATATATAATGACGAATAAATGGATTTAAAAAAACATTTGGAATTATTTTCATCTGCACAGATTTTTTCGAAACGAATTGAAACAATACAAAATCAAATAATAAAAAACATTATTGTCTGTATGAGCTTATTTTTGTTAATATTTCGATATTTTATTATTGGGTTCAAGTTTGAAAATAATTTGAAATCATGGCAGAATATTAAATTTAACAATTAAATTTCCAGTAAATACATCTTTGCTCTTCTGTACGAATGTTTCTTTTTTTTTAAAAAAAATACAGTTTAAAAGATTGTGTATACAGGATCGGACAGTCTATAAATCAAATAATTAAGAAACCAAACTAGTGGCTTTACAAACAAACGTGATGTTATAATTGATGAATCTTTTTGACCCTTGTTAATTACGACGCACCATCAATTAATTATAGCCTTTTTTCCGTCTTGAAATGTACCAACTCGTTTGTAGAATCGCTACGATATCGTCGAAATGATGGCTTTGTTACAAAACAATAAATTACAGCACGAGTGACATTTTACAAAAGCACTATTATGTAATACGAGAACAAAGAATTTTACTGCTCGCGCGAGTTGTATTTGGATACAGTTGCACGGATAAATCAGGCCGGAGAAATATACCGAGCCTGTTCAAAATCTGTTCCCGGTAAATTTATGCTTGTATGTGTGTATGTTTTATTTTCGAACACTTCGATAAAAGGTGTTCTAGTGTCAGAATTTAATTTATTCGTCGTGCACGTTTATCAGGCTGTACCGAATAAGAGAGGACGATTTATGTTATTTGTTAAAAAACAGTTTCAATTGCTCACAATCGAGTGCTTGTGTAAAAAGCTGCACGTCTTTTTTTGTTAATGAAAATTTTATGAAACACAAATCTATACAAACAGACTTTTATGAAAGATACAGTCTAACAAAACAGATCAAATCTCTTTTATCGCCTGTTAATGGTAAATTCGTACATACATTTTACCTTTTTTTTTGTCAGCGAGCGTAAAAGGTTCGAGTCAACCCAGTTTATTCTATGTTAAGGGTGCTTGTAACATTGACGTAATTGTTCAAAGCGCGTCACGTCGAGCGTTATGACGCTCAACGTGCTCGCCGTTGACAGGTTAGTGCGCTGGATCGAAGACGGGGGATTCTGTGTACATATATACATATATATATATATACAAAGGACAACACCAACGCGAACAAGATTGGCTTTGTTACATAGACCACAATCATAACCGCCAGAAAAAAATAATCGTTTTTTTTTTAAATTTGTTCATTGCTGGTTATACAAGAGGACACTTTGTGTGCACTGTCTCTGTTTCGTTTATCTATTGTGTCAGTAGTTCATTTTCAGATTAGATTAATGTTTATAATTTCATTTTAGATACATTTTCATGGAAATCGATTTGTGTCTATATTGTATTTCCAGCTAAATGTTTTGCTAACTAATGAATGGAATTTAGTACATAAATCCTGCTTCTTCTAAATAAATTTTTTGAAAAATATATAGAAGTGTTCACAGTTGTGAGTATTTTGATAGCGGCAATGATTTAAAAATCACCGTTATATAAATTAGAGATATAAAAGTTTTAAAATAAATAAATTTTTATTATAAAAAGTTGCTCTGATATCAAAACAGAAATGAAAATCATTGAAAATCTTAATGGAGCGATCATCCAACATCTTCTATGTAAACGTTGAGTAAATATGTTAACAGCCCTTGTTTCGAACGACTATCAACAATATAAATCATATTAATAGAATTAGAATCACAAATAAACCGAACGAACTAGTGTTCAAACATCGGCGGAAATATTGAAACCAGATTTTTCGAAATTGAACGTAAACAAGCCGGTGCACGTGTGTGTACGGTAGTAAGACGGGACGTGGAACATTACCGTTTAACAGATGTGACGTGGTGTGCTTCGGGATTAGCCGTCGAGGCGAAAGGGTACAGGCATCTGCGATTGCCATTACAGCACCGGTTATGAAAAGCAAATAAACCGTGTCAGGAAGTGAACGACATTTTAATTTAAACAAACTACAGGGTGTTGGACTCACGTGTTCTTCTTTTTTTTTGCTTATACAATTCTGGCCGAGTATCGAGTCCGGTCGCGCGCTGTCGTGTGCTCGGAAGAGATTCGAAACAAACAAAAAGCTATTTGGACGATGAAGTATGCGAGCCAACATGTGGAGTATATGATTTCTTAACGTATACAGAAAAATAAATATACAAGCGTTCATAAACATGGACTAATCAAAAAAGCGATGTTCGATAATACACTTCAGTGAAGCATACAATACAAACTGGAATCGAACTTTTGAGCCACTTAGAATATTAGTTTCGTGCAAAAATAATTGCGGTTTTTATCATTTTAAGTTTGGTGCCGATTTTTCTAGTTACCGTTAGTTCTTGTTATAGTCATGCGATGCATCATTGTAAACAATGAAATTAGCACTACTGATTTCAGATTGTGTATATTTTTTTCATTCTTTAGTATTGTTGGATATAACCTCTTAAATTAGTCATAGAAAAAAATATATTCGTGCCATTTTGTTGCATGAGTTTAAATTGGAACGTAACGCAACAGAAACTGCTCGAAATATCAAATTTGTTTCTGGCGAATAGTCAATTGGTGAAAGTACAGCTCAACACTGGTTCCAAAAATTTCGTAATGAAAATGAAAGCCTTGATTGATGATGAGGAGGATCGTGAACGTCTTTCAGATATAGACAATAATGATTTAAGAACCATTATCGAAGCGGACCCACGTGAAACAACTCGAGAGTTGGCAGAAGAACTCAATGCTGATCATTCAACAGTTGTTTGACATTCGTGTCGAATTGGAAAAACAAATAAAGCTGGATAAATGGTTGCCGTATGGACTAAACGAACATCGAGCAATTCGTCGATACGAATTCTGCTCTGCGCTTCCTTTGAGTAACAAAAATTATCCCTTTTCTTTTTCGTACTGTCACATGTGATGAAAAGTAGATTCTCTACAACAATCAGAAAAGTTCATTACAGCGAATAGACCGAGTAGAAGCACCAAAACAGTCTCCTAATCAAAAGCTTCATGAAAAACATATTATTGTCACTGTTTGGTGGTAGGCAAGTAGCATCATTCACTTCTTAAATCCTGATAAAACAATAACAGCAGGAAAATATTATCAGGAAATTGAAAAAATGCATGAGAAGTTGGATCGTTTACAGCCAACGTTAGTCAATCGAAGAGGACCAGTTCTTCTTCACGACAACGCCCGACCACATGCCTCATAAATGACTTCCTAAAAAAATTAAATGGACTGGATTATGAAACCTCACCACACCCAACTTATTCTTCGGACCTGTCTCCGACAGATTAACATTTTTTTAAAAAAAACCTTTGAGTAATTTCGTGCAAGAGAAGGTTTTTTTAAAAGATCAAACATTAGTTCAAAGTGCTTTCGATGAATTTCAAGACTCTAGAATTCTATCTTGTAGGGATAAACAAACTTGTTTCTCGTTGTGAGAAATGTATGCAGGCCAATGATCTTTATTTTGATTAAAAATATAACTTTTAACTAATATATGCGTCTTTATACTAGATATGTGAAAACCGCAATTATTTTTGCACCAACCCAATATATATATATATATATATATATATATATATATGTATGTATGTATGTAATATGAGAAGAAAGCTCGCCCTGCTGTGCATTTATTGTGCACGACGACCCTCCTGCAGTGTATGCTCGACGTTGCTCGTCTTTCACTTTATATGTCTGATCCCATTACACTGTTTCATCCCATTTTCTTCCGTCACCAGTTTCCACCTTTCTCTATTAGCTCAGTCACATGTTTTCCTGTCACATTTATAATATGTTTACCTATTTATTTGATTTTTTGTTCACGCTCCTATGTACAGTCGTCTGATAACATTTTTCATTTTCACATTAAATATTTAATTTTTTTCGTTCATTGTTTACTAATTTATTATTAAATTCAAAACACACAAGATATAAAAAAATGTTGATAAGGAATTCTGGCGTAACATTCGACCCCGTGGCGAGATTCACTTCCACAAATGAATTTCCACCTCCTCTCGGCGAGTTGTTCCGATGAATAATCAATACTCGATTATTGAGTATCCATTTCACGACGGACTGAACATCCAGTTATGAATGGAATTCCGAATAAAAATGTTTCGCGTATGAATTTTTTAGAATTATATAAAAAATTACAATATTGCAAATGAAACGAGGACCGTTCAGTGGAACACTGGATAATGTTTCGGTCCGTATGAAGGAAACGTGCTGAATAATTCTGCGGCGGTGTTCATTATCGCGTTTTTTTAGTCGATGCGAATTTATATGAATCCGACATACATTTCGTGGAAAAGCAACTATGTTCGTTTGTACTGAGTCAGTGAATTTAAATTAAATTTACCGGATAGAAATTTTATGATAAGACAATTATATCATCTGTTATGAAATAAAAATAAAACGTACTTCATTGGCATATCGTTATCTCGTCGCAAAAATTACTAAAGATATTTAAAATACCAAACTTGGTGTGAATTTCAATTCGTTTCGTAAATTACGTTATCACTATCTGTATCCACATATCCGGGGATTTATTTGTTGGGTATGACTGTGTTATTAATGTAAAGTTTATATACGTTCGTGCGTATTTACACATACATACATATGTATATATACATACATACACATATATATATATATATATATATATATATATATATATATATATATATATATATATATATATATATATAGAGAGAGAGAGAGAGAGCAAGATTTAGTGATAATACGGTTCGATTTATAACTCTATCGTTATACAATAAAATGATTCCATTACAATGTATTTTGAATCTTGAAGAATTGTATCTTGAATCTCAATAAGAATTAAAATCAAAACGTTTTTCTGTATGAAGATACAAAAACTCGAAATCTCAGAGTCATCACAATTAATATTTACATAGTCATGGTTATAACTAACAATTTAAAATTTGATTTTAGATTTAATATCACATAATTAATGTACGTTTTTTTATACAAATTTTCGTTTTACAAATGAATTCTTCAATCGCTCCATAGCTAAAAACAAATGTTTGTTCGAAAATGTTTAAAAGAAAGGTATAAAAAAATATAGGAGATTTTTGTCTATCTTAGCGTTCTGAGAATGATTGTCAACCAAAATGAGAAGAAAATGAATCAAAAATGATCAATAATCATTTATTGAAGATTTTTGATCGGAAAAAATATTCTTAGTTCTGGGACGAGTGGACAATTCATTTGTGAAAGTGAATTAAGCCAGTCTTAGAAACTATATTGTAGCTGTGTAGAGCAGTGGTGTCAAACACGCGGTTCGCAAAACTCTATAATGCGGATCGGGATCAAAAGATTGAAATTGATTTTATAAAAATAAAGAAATGAAATGAAGTTTAAAAAAATATAAAATACATTTTTAAAACATTGCAGATTATAGAAGTGTATTGTAAGGGACACCGTTTTATGATCGATTCTGATTTAGTTCATTTTGTTACTTGCAAAAATTATCAAGAATTATATTACGGTTGAGATTTCAACAAATATGGTTCAAATATTCAAGAATTATTATTTGAATTGAAAACCGATTTGAAAGATTCAAGGCATGTGAAAATGATTTTTTTATTATTTAATTCTCAGTTTTCTCTTAACATCGAAGAAACAAAAAATAACATCTAAATGGAATTGATTGAAATTCAGTGCTAAAAGAAAAGTATAATGAAGTTGGTATTCCAGATTTTTATTTGTACTTGTCAGAACATTTTATTGAAATCAGCAAGAATCTTGGCAATGTTTGGTAGTGCGTACCTATGTGAACAATTATTTTCCATTTTAAAGATTAATAAGACTTCACACAGGTCAAGATTGACAAATGAACATTAATATCTATAGCAAAAAATTAAACCTGATATTGATAAAATAGTTTCTGCCAAAAGATGCCAAGTTTCTAGTAATAAATATTATTTTTTAATTTCTCTAATTAAACATCTTGTAGCAACATTCGATAATAATACCTAAAATTAATGTTTTTTTTCATTTTTTTTTAAATTCATTAAAGAAAAATAAATGTAAATTTCAAATTGTAATTATTTTCTAATAAAAGACCTTTTTTCAGTCGCTAATTTTTTTTTGTACGATTTTTCTTTTGTCTGCGGCCCACAGACACTTAAACTGAATTTGGTGGCCCGTGTTCATCTATGAGTTTGACACCACTGGTGTAGAATATTTGATTTTCTCTTAAATTTTTAATATTAAAGATTTTGAAAATATTTGTGCGTTTTTTTATTACCGTTTTTTTTTCATTTTAAATGAAATATTGTACGGTACAAGTTACGATCCACAAATATATATATATATATATATATATATATATATATATATATATATGATTAAATATGTCAGCTTAGCGCTGATTCATATATCGATCTAGAAATTAAATATTTGCGTTGAGCGGTAATCCTATGTATAAATCTGGACAAAGACTGAGCAATTTAAAATATATATAAGGTAAATATATCTTATACACAGAACATTTTGGAAAATTTTAAAAAATTAACAGTTAAAATACAATTTATAAAAACTGAGAAACACAAGCTGATCGATGAAAATGCATTCAGAGTGAAATGAAAGAAATGTCAACGAATCGTTCGAACTTACAATCTTCCAGGAATACTATCACTCCTGACATTTAGAAATTGTTAACAAATATTCATATATAAACAAGCACATTATTTATATAAACAATATTAGTAACAGTACAATGAATGTTTTCAACTCGTCCGAATCGCTTTAATAATCTAAGTGATGCTACCAGCGACTGCGCACTCTCTTAATCAATATTTAGCCGAGCATCCCTGTTGTATTGTGTTATTCACAATTTTTTTTTATATACAATGTTATCACTAAAATAGTATTTACCGATCCGCAATATGAACTTTGCGGTTGTAGATAATCCGACATTTTTTTTATTAACATCTATGTTTATATATATATAAATAAATAATAGGGAAATCATATGCTCACTGAACGTTTATTTACATATGGTAGATTTGTATTTGATGATTTTTCAGTAGCAAAACAATAAATGTTATGTTGATACAATCACGAGTTTAGTATGAATTTATAATATACATGGAAATTGATATAATTGGTAAAAGATAGTTGTGTTAATATTCTTTAACAATTATGTCCATTTAAAGCAAATATTTCTATAACATTGTATTTGTCATCAGTTATTTTTTCATATTTAAAAATAGAAATATTTATAATTTGTATATATATATATTTATATATATATATATATATATATATATATATATATATATATTAATAATGAAACACAGGTACAAACTTTACATATTAATTTCAAGAAAACTATACAAAGTTGTCTGAGAACGAATCAATATTTAACAGGCATAAGAGCTTAGCACAAAGTGCAATCTTGTATCATGATACCACTATTTTAATAGATAATAGATTGAAACAGAGGATTTGTGATAATTACAGGCTTTGTATCCCTAATAGAAGCTGCTGTTTTCATATTTTCTGTCTTAAGCAGATGTGTGTTCGATTAGTAATATTGTATTTTATTTATCAAATTTAACAATAAGTATTGTTTACATCAAATAAAATCATTTTCCGTATCAAGTATCGTTCTCTAATCATCAACAGGAATTATTGTTATTTTTTTAATTTTTTTTTTATTACTTTAACCTCTTTTACGGTATGTATACGAGAGAGGTAGAAACTTCTGAGCTTAGATGTTCTCTTTATAATTTAGTTTAGATATTCTATTATTATATTACATATTTTTTTTACGAGTGGCCTTAAATTAGAGGTTGATGGAAAATGTCTCATTCTCTCTCTCTCTCTCTCTATATATATATTTATATACATAATAGTATTTAGCTACAAAAAACTAAAAGGATGGAAAAAATAATCAATTTCCATGTCTATATAGACACACTAATACATACATTATATATATATATATATATATATATATATATATATATATATATATATATATATAACGATTACGTTGCTATATCTGATAATAATTATATAGACAGAATGAGTTTAAAAAAATATGTTTATTGTTTTCTTCGGTTCCATGTACACTTTTATAAATGAGAAGTGGGCGAGCACAGTGAGACCGGGGGTTAGTGAACAAAGCGAGCAGATGGAGAAGCCCCCTTGTATATACATATATATATATATATATATATATATATATATATATATACACAACTTTCAGTTTTTGTCAAGATTAAAAAATCTTTTAAATTTGTACGACACAGTGCTTTTTTTTTCTTATCATCTTCAATACATTTTCTGACAATTTTCATTATCATATTTCTGGACATATTTATATTTATTGAGTCTAGTTTTTAATTGTTGTCTATTTCGATTGCGATACTATCATTCTCAGAGAATAAGAGACAGTAAAATTTGATTTAATTTTTTTAAATATTTTATTATATATATATATATATATATTCAAATTGTACAAGAATGTTAATTGCTTAAAGATACATTTTTATATGACTTTTTTAAATTTTTTTTAGCCTCGATTTAATTAAATAATTATGCAAAAGAGATTAGCAGTATTGACAACATTAAATATGGAATTGATATTGGATGAAGTATAAATATTTCGATGGGAATTTAGAAACGTTGGTTGGAGTTATCCAATGAATACTTTTGTCTTCTATCGAATATTTGGTCTGTTTTGTTACATTAATACTTGTATTTCTGTATCCTACTAAATGATTATTAATACTAATTACTTGTAATGAACTAGTTTTGTAAAAACAGTATTTAATCAATCAAAGAATATATTTTTTTTTAAAAAATAACAATTCATTTTTTCCTTGTATGAGACTTCAAGATATTCTGAGATTTTCAAAATCGTATATGATTTCTAAATAATAAATTATATTGAATGATTTCAATTGAATATATATATATATATATATATATATATATATATTGATAAAAGAAATAGTTATAAAAAAGAACACGTTGATATGTTTTATGCATGACTGTGTTCTCATTGAAAAGATACTCGAACAAAATCTAAACGAATTCGAATCAATATCTGTACAGTGTGTGCTGAATGTTGCTCTGGAGTGAATATCCTTTCGAAAAGCAGAAAAAAAGTATCGCTTCGACATACTGAACGGCCCATTTACTCGAACCTGCCACAATCTGGCATTCTTGTATTAGTCCAATAATCCTCTATGTCACTTTTATAGACAATTTTCGTCAATCTATGAACAGATATACATGTATAAAATGTATATGTGTATGATGTACCTAAAGGGATTTTCAGTAATCAGGGTATGGTGTTTGTTACGTGACCCAAGCACAGGCCGACGTGTGTGGCTGCGAAGCACATAATCAAGTTTAAGCATCTAAACTGAAGTGTTCATATATCTCGTACATAGCCCATTCACTGAACTAATTTCAACAGAAAGATTCTAAACAATGTATCTCTAAAACAGTATATCCGGTCCTGTAAAACAGTAATGATCTCTATCTTAATGTGTAGTTACGTTGAAATTATGTTTCACTGAATACGTTTAAATAAATTGTGTGTTGATTTTCGCTTTTCTTTTTGGACTCGAGCTTATTTTAAGACTGTCGAGATAGATACTTGAATAGTTAAAAAAGTGTTTTTTTTAATGAAAAAATACATTCAGTTAAAGTAAATTCAGTTCATACTTACTGTTTATTAAATTTAAGGCTGAGAATAGTTTTTTTTTTTTGATAAAACCTCTTTCATTTATGAATAGTAATTTATTTATTTAAACGAAACTTGAAAAAAACGACTACATATTTTTGTATATAGAATATTGTTTGACTGACAAAAACATAATTTTAATTAAATAACGTACATACTTTTGGAGATACAAGTGATAAATTATCAATTTTTAATTCTTTAAAGAAAATAAATATCCAAGTATTTATTATTAATTATAAAATCAAAATATTTGAGAAAATAAATCGGCTTAGGTATTAAAACGATTATTTTCGGAATAAATAACTGATTTATAACTAAAAAGTAGATTAGAAACTTTTTGACCCAAAAACGACGACATAGTATGCAAAATTGGATGAAAAATCACGATTTTTCAAAATCGATTTTTTGTGTGGATTTATTGATTCATGTGTAAATAATAACAAATTACTCCAAAAGTCACATTGTGATTTTCAATACTAATTTTGAAGAATAAAAAAGTGAATTCACATTTTTTCAGTTCAAGAAATTATTATTTGATTTTGTCCGCAGGTTTTGATCAAAGTTTGGGAAATTGAGATTTATATTTCTATTAAAAAATATGTTAATATATTCAGAAATATCTATTTGATGAAAAAATAAATATAACATGGGGAGTAAAGTACAAAATGTTTCAATTTATGAATTTGGACAGACAAGCCAAATATCAAAAATTGTTTATTGACTATAAAACACAGTTATCCGAATTTATAAAATGATTTATGATAGAAATCAAATATTTTAAAAATGTATAATCTATTCATAACAAAAAATTCAACAAGTTCCAAGCTATCGATTTTTTACCTATTATAGTATACAAAACCTAATGAAAAATCATGATTTTTCAAAACAACTTTTTTCGAGTAAAAACAATAAGTTTTGATCAAAAATGAAAAACGATTACCAGAAAAAAAATATAATTTAATCATTTTAAATAGAAATTAAAGACAAAAATTGATTACTTTTGATTCTAGGTATTTTATCAGAAAGCCAACATTGTTATACAAGAAAATTAAACACTTTAGTTTATTAAAAAATATTCTTTTTATATAGAAAAACTTTCTTTTTTATTCAGAAATATTCACTTTTATCATCGGAAAGAAAAAGGGGTATTTTTAGATCTTCAAAGAATTAAATATGACATTTCTGAAATGTAAAGTTCATATTTGATTATAATATTTTTAAATCAAAAATCAGGAAATTTGACATAACTTAGAAATGGATAGTTGAGTGAGCTAATAACAAGTCATTATCTTTTCCGCAGTTAACCACTAGCCACAAGTCATTAATCGTGACAAAAACATATATATATATATATACATACACACATATATATATATATATATATATATATATATATATAATTATTTAAATCATTTAAACAAAATATTTTGTAAAAATGCCTCCAGAAATTACTCGAAGACATTCGAAGAGGAAAAATAGGTTATTAAAATATTATGACATGTATCGAAACAATATTAAAATATATTTAAAAAAAACCCTCCAGCTATTTCTTGAAACGTTTGAAAATGTAAATCAAAGATGTTTGTTGTCAAATTAATATTTATAAACGTTGTTTGTACTTTATAAATAATTTAAATGCTTTAAGTATTTTTATGTCGAACAGAATGAATTTATTTACATTAAAATTGATTTATAAAAATTATTTTTTATAGATTTTATAGAATTTATATATATATATATATATATATATATATATATATATATATATATATGTAGGTAGATAGATAGATAATTGATATTAATTTGAAAAAAGGACAGAATCGTCGAGACTCGAATGAATAATAAATGATCATAGACATTAGAACTCTAATCCGCGTCCACCACATTTTCAGTCTGTTACAAATATAAAAATGACCGGCGATTTATCAATCGGAATTTTTTCAAGACAAATGTATGCGATACATTCAGAGATCACCGGAGTGTGTGTGTGTATCCGTGGCTTCATTACTCATGCTGTTGAGATTTCAGAGAAATTTGTCATGCGCGTCTTAGTTCGCCTCAAACATCTGTTCATCTCGTCTTGTGTCCCGTATGGCTGTGTGGCGTTTACTGTCACTAGGAATTATTCGCACAGGCGGAGATTTGCGATGACACAATGATGAGAATGTGCGTCGAGATGACAGTGGTTGTACGAAAAAAAGATGTCTTTGAAAATATGATCGTTCGGTATAGACATTTATGACGAAAGATGTGTCGATCTAAAGCTAATTTTTTCGAGAAATGAGTAATTATAAAACCTATAAAAGAAATTATTTGTTCAATTTAAGATTAATCGTCTACATTTAAATTCTCCAGTTGAAAATTCAAAAAGATTTAAGTAACCCAGACATCTTCATTAAATTAAATATCATTAATGTCGAACGTTGAAAGGATAATAGAGTTTTACACAGAAATCTTTAGTCCATAATTTATGAAATATTCACAAATAAATTTTCATCGATCGTACAATTCTTTTCTAATCAAAAAATCCTATAATTTACTAGTGAATATTTTTGGTTGTTGTTTATATGTATTTCGATGACGATACCGTCATCTTCAGAGTCTAAAGTATTGAAAATTGTAATCTATACAAAAAATAATCAATAATTAATTACTGAATTTTCATAATCAGACATTTTTGTATATTGTAGAGGTAAGTGGAGACTTCATTTAGTCAGATATTAAATATTAATTTAGTCAGATAGCTAGAACAATATTATAATATTTAAGGTGTCACATTAGTAAAAAATAGTCTAGCATTTTAAATATTAAAAAAAGAGTATATTATTATAAAAATTAGTATTATAAAATTAAGGGTTATGTTTTGTACATAATAAATATTAGGTTGGTGGAAAAATAATTGCGGTTAATGATCTTCAAAATCATTTTACGTTTTTTAATTTAAGTGGTTTTAACTGGCCCAGGAACTGTTGGATGACTAACGTTTAACTTTTGTGCAAGCTCTCGAATTGTTGTATATATATATATATATATATATATATATATATATTATATATATATATATATATATATTATATATATATATTATATATATATATATATTATATATATATATATATAATAGATTTTGTATGAAAATTAAAACATTTCTGTACACAAAACAAAAATGTAAAAGTGAATAGATTTTTATTTCAGTAATTTTAAAGAAGAGAGTAATTTACGGCCGAGACGAATATCAAGCTTGACTTGTTGAATACTATTCTCATATAAAAATAAGTCGAAACTGAAATATTAATTAATTCAGGAATGATGTACTTTCTTTATTTTTTGCTACTCAAACGAGACTTTTTAATTTTATAAAATCGGTTTATATGAAAGAATTAATTCTTTTAATACTACAAAATGTTTTATTCATACGATTTTATATTG